>NW_019280874.1:73695-87875 GCF_000648695.1 Onthophagus taurus
AATAATTATTGAGATAATTAATTTTGATAGCATACTATTCAGAGGGAAATTAAAATTTCAAGTTAGCAAAAAATTTTATTAACAAACACTGTTCCTGAAGTAATTCTAAACACATTTTGTTAATACAAATTTTTGATTTGATCAATAATTAAGAACATAATCTCAAAAAATTTATATATATACAGGGTGATTCACATAAGAACCGACACAGAACAGGGACATGTAGAGGACAATAAATTAAGATGATTTAACGTAACTTACCTCTATACTAAGTTGTACACCTGAGGAATTATAGACCTTTAAAGTTGGCTCTTAAATTTTTAAAAAGTTCAATATCTTCGTAATACATTAAGCTAGAAAAACCAAATTGGGTATACGTTATGAGTGTACCAAGGGTATTAATTTAATAAGCATTTCAAAGGGTTGATTAAAAGTGATGGTACCCTAAATTTTGACAGATTTTTTTAATCTTTTGGCGGATTGAATACATTACTACTTCATTTCATGTGGAATTTAATTCTAAAACTTTTCTTACTCTTATTATTTTTTAAAAAACTTTGTCGTTTTCATAGAAAGCTTAAATAACTAAACCCACGTATTTCGTAATGTTGCTTAAAATAAGTGAAAATTCAGTAGTCGGCTATGAAATTGTATGTCAAACTTGACAAATAGGTTATAAAGTTATTCGACGACAAGGTTTTATAACCTATTTGTCAAAACCCCCCATCATTTTCCTTATCTAAATTACACCCGGCTCAAATGTTAGACATGTCCCTTGAAGACCTCGTAGAAACTGGTGAAGTCTTTTCCCAATTTTACAATTTATCAAATATCAACATGGAAATCGAATTCAAAAGAATTAAGTGTTGTGGATGTCATAAAAGATGCCGACATTTTTTCTCTGAAACGAGAAAAGCCTTTAAAATTTTGGTCACTTTACCCTGCACGACATATACTGTTGAACGATCTTTTAGCAGCTTGAGGACAATAAAACCTGGCTTAGAAGCACTATGGCAGAATGTCGTCTCAATGGTCTTCCCATGATGAGTGTGTATAGGAAGCATATTTTTGAGAACTTTGAGGTGTTTTTGGATGTGTTTCCACAATAATCAGCATTGGCATCATCAGTAAGGTCTTTTAATTAATTTTGAATATTATTTTGTTTGTGGCTATCTTAATTTAGTTTTATCACTAGGATTTCTATTGATTTGCCATTTCTTTCTCGCTTTCCGTTTTTCTACAATTTTATCTCTAACAAATTTAGGATATGTTAGATTTAGGTTTTGGTGTTAAAATAGGTATTGAGGTCTAGGCAGAGTTTTGTATGCCTTTGTCAATGTCTTAGTTGGAGAGCACCTCACAATTTAGGGCCTCTAATGCATGTTTCAGTTCTATTCCTNTCATTACAGCATCGGATACTGTAAGGAGTCTCATTACAGCACCCGTTTGAGTACTGTTATAGCTTCCATTACCGTAGCGAATTACAAAAAACATTTTACACAATTTCGTGATGGTTATATTAAGGTGTGTCCACACATTGCGCGGCAAGTGCGCTGCGCACTTTAGTTTATGTCAAAACAGATGTTAGATATAAATGAAACGTCACCTACTAAAAAACAAGTCAAACCTATTCGACAGATAAATTTTTATACCGAACCTCAAATTAGTAAACCAACAAGATAAATATGATGGTAAAATACGATTTTTGCGCTATTCGTTAGCTGAAGATATTAACCACTTTAATTAGAGATGGTAAAAGTGGGCCTAAACTAACCTGATCCAGTTACATTGCTATTCTTTTCTCTATTTCTTTCCCGCCTACACGAACTTTAAAGACTTTTCATTTTAGCCTTTAATTCCGTCTTAGGAAGATTAAAATTGTCGGCTATTTCGTCCCATAGGTATTCACGTTTAATTTTATTGCAGTTCAACGATCCATATACCTCAATTAAATGGATCGATGTTTCGTTATCCATCTTTTGTATCCGACAACACGTCCATGATTACCCACGAATGTTTACTGCAAATATTCGTTAGCAACAGCTGGAACACGATACGCTGCGCAATGTCTGGACACATCTTCACAATGAACTTTGGGCTATGCTTGCAGAAAACGTGAAAAACAAAATCCAATCCTTCAACAGAAAAGAGTGTCTCGGGGTTTTTGTGCATTCCTGTCTTTTAGGGGATAGGAAATAAGGCTGTGAAATATGAATATCAACCTTTCGATATTCCATTTTGAAAATTTTGACAATGTTGTTGTCACATAGTTGTTGGACTTCTGATAAAATACTTTCTTTGAGATGTTCAGCAAACAAATTAACTTTTTCTTGATTGCTCTTAGCCCAATTTGGATGTGTTTCCACAGAGAATAATCAGTATTGGCATCATCAGTAAGATCTTTTAATTAATTTTGAATATAATTTTGTTTGTGGCTATCTTAATTTAGTTTTATCACTAGGATTTCTATTGATTTTCCATTTCTTTCTCGCTTTCCGTTTTTCTACAATTTTGTCTCTAACGAATTTAGGATATGTTAGATTTAGGTTTTGGTGTTAAAATAGGTATTGAGGTCTAGGCTTGTCAATGACTTAGTTGGAGAGCACCTCACAATTTGTCAAGCGTTTTCAAGATGCAGTAGAATTTACTGATAATCTTCTCTTTTGAGATTATTTATGAGCTAATAGGATGCTGGGATTTGTAATGCGTTCGTTTGAATCTTTTACTAACACATTGCCTATAAAACATGTTTAAATTACAGATTTCTGTAATTATCATAACGTGAAGTGGTTGCTGTCACTTTAAGTTATCTGTCAAATGAAATATAGGCCCTAAATAATGCCTTTGTAAATAATATTTTGTTTCAGAAACACTGTTTGGAATCTTCACTATAATGTTTATGTTAATAGAATAGAGAGAGTTCAGGTGAGGTTTCTAAAACACCTTTCCTATCGATTCTGTTCACTTCTTGTTCAGGTTGATCAATAGTTACTGCAACTTGTAGTGGTCTTTCTATTGTTAAATTACATATGTAGTTGTGAGGTAGTTCCTAATGGGACTTGTCCTATCTCTACCTCTATGTTTAAATAAATAAATAAAAACATTTCTAACCTCAAAAAATTTTTAAGTCAATTGTAGCATTAATTAATTATTTGAGTTAAGTACTTACCCAAATAAAGTTTAAATCACATTTTTCATCTCCTAAATACTCCTTAATTATCAAAGAATAAAGTATTTCGTTACATTTCTCGCCCTCCTAATGGTTATTTTAGCACCTCATTTTTTAGAGGTTATGTTTTCATCTGACATTTACATCTAAATATAAAAAAAACTTACAAATTAGTTTTCTAATTAATCCTTAAAAAATTAAGTTATCATAACAAAACTAAATTAATTTTAATTAAACCTAAATGAATTAACAAAAAGTTAAAATTTTAAATTAAGAATTAAATTACAGATTTCTATAATTATCGTAACGTGAAGTTGGTTGCTGTCACTTTAAGTTGTGTCAAAATATAAATGAAAACGTTTTCAAAACGTCATAATTTGTAGAGATCGCGATAAAACGCGAATAATCTCGTCGAGTAAACAAATAGAGCGTATAGAAGACGAGGAGTTTAGCACGCGGAAAGAAAGGCGCCATAAAACAGAAACGCCGACAGTTTCTATACGAAAATCATCGTGTTAGAACCGCAACTTTTCGCTCGGAAAATGAATTGTTCGCGTCGTCAAGTCAGTAGTTAGCAAAACCTCGAACTTGTAACACATAATATAATCCAATTATCTCATCCGCGTTGAACACGTATTTATATAGAAAATTTAATCAACAATAAGTTGTAAAGAAAAATATAAAAATTATTTAATTGTTCTAAAATAACAGGTAAGTGAAAGTTGTTTTCGTCAATTTACTTCCGTTTTCATTCAAATTATTTATTATTACGCAAAGTTCTCGTTAAAAATTGTATACGTGAAAGGTAATGTTACCACATAATTTTATTTTAGGTTAGTTTAGATTGAGTATTGTTTAAATTTTTCCGTTATCGTTTTTTTTAATGAGATAAGTCAAGTTTATTTTAATTATTTTTTTGTTGGTTTGATCGTTATCTCAACCCGTTTTGAGTACAATTCAAAAAAAAGACCTTGAATTCGAGCCAATTTTTGTTGCAGCTTTTTTACTTTTATGTATAATATTTCAAGCTTTTTAATTACGCTAATGGTTCGTTTTATTTTTGTATTTACGAAATTATTTTATCTTGAATAATACAATAATCGTTTTCTATTAATTTAATAATTAACAAATCGCTGATAACTGCATTTATTTTTTTTTCAATTTCTAGCGAAGAAAGCGTAAAATTACCGGTATTTAACCCAGATCATTTACAAACATAAAGAAATCTCAACATTTTCCTTTGAAACGATCAATTTTTATCACCACTTATTAAGAAAGTTGAAAGTTTTTAACTGTCAAATTTAAATTAAACGTCAAAGTTGTTTCAAAATGGCCGATTTCAAAGTTACCAACCCCTAAGTTTGAAATAAAACTAAATATTTTTGACGTTTATCATTTTTTGTGTTAATTTTGTGTTAAATTTGAATGTGTTTAGTTAAAGGATGTCAAAATCAAGCCACATCGTCAGTAATTCAGAATCAACCACGAAAATCCCAACGTTAAGACGTTCGGGTAGTTTGCGATCGTCAACGAATTTAAATTTTCGTCGTTCAATAGATAGTGGTAGTTTCGCGGCGTCGCCGTCGCATAAATCGGGGGTCGCCACCGCGGCTCTGCAAAGACCACCCCCGCCGCCTCGCCTCCAAAGGGGCTACTCGTTCGTTGAAAAAGGAACCGTCCCCGTCGTCGGTGGGGATGGACTGCAACGGAGGCGATTTTCGATCAGCACCGGCGGAAGGAGACGGAAAAACGTGACCACGGAGGGGTCGACGATTCAAGAGCCCCAAAACGGGGGGGCCAACAACACTCCGTCAAGAAGCAGAAGCCTGGTAAGTTGCTACATCTTTTTTTGTATCTAGTTAAACGGAAATTAACGAGTAAGGGTATTGATTTTTAAGATATTTAGGTTAAATTTAAGATTATCTTACATAACCTAGAATATTTTTTTAAATATTATATCGGGGTGAAAGATGGTGTGATTTTGTGTAGAAAGTATCGATTTTTTGCACTTGTGCAACTGATAGGTTTGTGGTTTCACTTTCTTGCGTTAATGTTACGCTTCTTGCTTGCAATCCATCCATAAAGAATCATTTTCGCGTGAAAGTATTAAAAAAAAAATAACAATAAAATCACAAAATTGTTGAAAATTTTGACAAGTAATTCAAAATGGTTGATTTCAATGATGCCAACCCTAAAAACTCCTAAACTTAATTAAGGCAACTGTCAGTCATCGCCCTTAATGACCCCATCAAAACTTGAAAGTTCTCTTAACCTTGTTGGGTTTTTTATCTCATTTGTTCAAAAGCAAGTAATATGTTGAGGAACTTCAAAGAACGCAAACGATTATTACTATGATCTTATTGTAATAATCAAAATTCTTCCAAAACTTTGTGTATACAGGCTATTTAATACTTACCTAATACTCACGCCCTCCACATCAAGCCATTTCCCAAAAACCACAACAATTGGTTCAGGATCTATTTCTTTGCTAGCAATATGCAGTCTTCTGCAAACTGTATCTGATCTTCTAATAGCAGTATCTAGTCCGT
This sequence comes from Onthophagus taurus, assembly GCF_000648695.1. Classification (NCBI taxonomy): domain Eukaryota; kingdom Metazoa; phylum Arthropoda; class Insecta; order Coleoptera; family Scarabaeidae; genus Onthophagus; species Onthophagus taurus. The sequence goes on from NW_019280874.1 coordinate 79,414, forward strand.
TGCAAGCTGTAAATAGTTTTCTGCGCAGTACCTACTCTTCTGCTAAGAAAATGTAGACTGCTGTAAAGAGTACCTAGTGTTCTGATAAAGAAATAACTAATAACTCTGCTACTGGGCCTTAACAGTTCCAACCCCAATACCAGCTAACAGCCAAAAACTTCTTAAAAATAACCTTCCCTCCACACACTGCACTGTACCTATTAGGGCACGGAACTTTTGTAACAAAACGACACGATTTCTAAAACAATTTTTTCAATACAAAATATATAAAAATTTTTTTGAGGCTATGTTCTTAATTATTGATCAAATCAAAAATTTTTATTAACAACATTTGTTTAGAATTACTTCAGGAACAGTGTTTGTTAATAAAATTTTTTGCTAACTTAAAATTTTAATTTCCCTCTGAATAGTATGCTATCAAAATTAATTATCTCGATAATTATTGTTTTTATCAAAAAATGTTTTAAATAAAATTTGTTTCAATTTCGATTTTGAATCAATTATCTTAATAAAAAATTTTTACATCTCTATTAATTCAGCATCTAAGTATAATTATGTATAAAAATGAAAAAATTATTATTTTAAGGTTATATCCTTAATTATTGATTAAATCAAAAAAAAATTTTGACAAAGTTTATTTAGAATTGTTTCAGAAACAATTTTTGTTAACACAATTTTTTTCTAACTTGAAATTTTAATTTCCCACTGAATAGTATGCTATAAAAATTAATATTTTTGAGGTTATATCCTTATTGTTGATTTAATCAAAAAATTTTGTTAACAAAATTTGTTTAGAATTACTTCAGGAGCAGTGTTTGTTAATACAATTTTTTGCTAACTTGAAATTTTAATTTCCCTCTGAATAGTATGCTGTTCTTTTAATCAAGATTTTCTTGCTGAGAACGAGTGGAGGGGGAAAATCGTATCGTTTTGTTACAAAAGTTCCGTGCCCTAGTACCTATACATTAATATATCTACGCAAAACGTAATAACTTATTAAATTTCTCCAAAAACAGCATAGTTCAACGTAAAACATGTTATATATATAGAAATATATATATATATATATATATATATATATATATATATTATAATAATAAGTTATAGTCTTACTTAATCCTACCTAATGTTACGATGTTACAACGTCCATACTACTTCATTGCCAGCAATATGTAGTTTTCTGCTAACCATATCTTATCTTCTAATAGCAGTATCTGATTTTCTAATAGCAGTATCTAGTCTTTTCCAAAATATAAGTAGCTTTCTGTAGCAGAATCTAATCTGTCGGCATCATCCGGTGTTGTATCAGCAGTCTTGTATCTAGTCTTTTGCCGGCAGTGTCTAATTATCTGTTACTGGTAGTGTCTAGTCCATCATAGGCAGTATATAGTGTTCTGCAAACTGCATGAGGCCTTCTCTTGGCTCTTGCAATGTTACAACGTCCATACTATTTAGCACTAAGCAATCCTGCGTCCAACTCGAACTACACAATAAGGTTTCAATAAGCTATTATACACAACATTAATTTTCCATAGCCTCGAAAAGGCCTTCAACATGGTTGGGATTGAGAAACCTGTACATAACCCAAATAAACAACTCTCCCCAATTCATCAAAGTAGTAGCCTGTAGTAGCTAGTCTTCTATCAGCAGTATCTACTTTGTTGTGAGGACTATCTAGTCTTCTATATACAAGATCTATTTCATTGACAGTAATATGTAGTCTGCTAATCATATCTTAAACTGTATCTGATCTTCCAATAGTAGTATCTAGTCCCTTGCAAGCTGTAAGTAAGTAGTCTTCTGCAGCAGTACCTACTCTTCTGCTAGGTAAATGTAGACTGTTGTAAAGAGTAAGCAAGCAATATCTTGTCTTCTGACAGCAATGGTTACTCTTTTGCGAGGTGTATCCAGTCTTCTGTAGTAGATCTAGTTCTTTGGTAGCAATATGTACTCCTTTTCACGCCCTCCAAATCAACCTACTTCCCAAAAACCACAACATTTGCTACAGGATCTATTTCTTTAACCCTTTAGTGCCCAAACATAGAAAATAATATTTTTTAATGTTCTTTTCCCAGAAATTGATTATTTTCTAATATAGAACTCCATTATTTGTATTTATTAGTGTAAAAAATATTTTTTGGTTTTTATTTCTGTTATATTAGTAGACATGTATATCCTATTCCAACTGCCAAATATCAAATCTTTTGGGTCTATGGCTCCTACTTCTTGTAGATAGCTTGCTATCTACATTATAAGATGTGATAGCTAAATACAACTATGTTTTCTATTGCATACTAGATGTACCTAACAAGAATCTTTATTCGAGATATCGAGACATATATCGTTTTTAGCCACAATTTTTTTTTAATGTTTTTCGCCTCAACATTTTTAACACCTATCTTGAAGGTATCATCATATAGCATCCACAATCATGTCATCATTGTCTTCTATGTACACTATCATCTAAAGGTAAATCCAACAATAATATTTCATCTGCCACCTTTTGCCGCTCTACATTAATTTTATAGTGCCATTTGATTTGCGTATTTATTCCTGACGATATTTTTCAGACCTCTGAAATAAAGGGCATTATCTCAGCCAAAACATATATTATATCCATAAATGTTGCCTAAAACAGCTAAAGTAATCATTATTCACAACTACTAACCTGCAAAATACAATTTTTTTTTAAATTTAGTTCGCAATTTGTGATCCAAGTAGAACGATTTAACACAATAAAAATCCTGCTAATATAAGTACTGACAGAAAACATACACAATATATACTTTACCGTCATGCACAATCATTTACTAACGCAGATTTTTTAGTTAGTTTATACGTTCATCAAATATTCGTTGATAACTAAAAGTACTGCCGGGCACTGAAGGGTTAATAGCAATATGTAGTCTTCTGCAAACTGTATCTGATCTTCTAATAGCAGTATCTAGTCCTCTGCAAACAGTAAGTAATCTTCTGCAGCAATATCTACTCTTCTGCCAAGAGAATGTTGATTGTTCCAAACAGTACTTCTTCTTCTGCAAGCAATATCTAGTCTTCTGACAGCAGTGCAAAGAGTGTCCAGTCTTCTATTAGTAGTATCTAGATCTCTGCTAGCACTATGTACCACCGCACGGTAATTATAAAAATCAGCTCAACAATCCCTAACACTGCAGAAAGAAAGGGTCCTAACGGCCTCGTCATACCCCGTCTCCTAAAAACTCTTATTAATGAAGTAATAATAACCAACCTCAACATGAAATCCATCCTAGTCTTTGAATTCAAAGCAAATACGAAGCTATTCATAACCACACATGCCCCCACACAACATCTGGAAACTACAGCAACTTCATAACGGCTACAAATGAACTATATGAAAAATTGTAAACAACATATCGTATTGTAAACAATTGTATACAGCAGTATCTAGTCTCTTGCAAGGTGTAAGTAGCTTTCTGCAGCAGAATCTAATCTGTCGGCATCATCCGGTCTTCTATCAGCAGTATCTAGTTTTCTGTCGGCAGTGTCTAATTATCTGCAAACACTGTCTTAGTGTCTAGTCCTTCATAGGCAGTATATAGTGTTCTGAAAGCTGCATGGAGTCTTCTCTTGGCTCGCAATGTTACAACGTACTACCATACTATTTTGCACTAAGCAAACCTGCGTCCACCTCGAACTACACAATAAGCGGTTTCAATAAGATCTTATACACAACTTTAGTTTTCCGTGGTCTAGAAAAAGCCTTCAACACTTATACATAATCCAAATAAACAACTCTCCCCAATTCATCAAAGTATTAAATAGTACCCTAAGCTCCATTATATCCCAAGTTTTAACTCGAAAGTATTGTTCTAATTTTCTGTCTGGTCTTCTGCCAGCAGTATCTACTTTGTGAGGAATATTTAGTCTTCTATATACAAGATCTATTTCATTGACATTAATATGTAGTCTTCTGCTAATCATATCTTATCTATACTCTTACAGCTTTCCCTAAAATATACTCATATTTTATAGTTTCCATTTCTTCTCTCAGTTTTTTGATATCTATTCCTTCTTTCATAGCTCGCTAAAGTTTCTTAGAGTTGAGTTGGGTTGGGTACATATTTTCATTCTCATTCCTCGTGCTATGAATGATTTAATGCAGTTCTTGGCTTAATGCGTACCATCTTATCAAACAAATTCCTCTCCGTCCCACCATATTATCATCATCAAGTAGCTATATCATATGCACTCCTGAAAAAAGCCTCTCGTAAAGGTTTCCACGTTCCTCTATTTCTTCTTCCATTTATCCAGCAGATCATCCAACCAGCTCTAATTTGTGGTCTCTATTCGCTTATTTTCCTTATATATCTGCCATCATTTGTTCTTATTATTCTTTTCATGTGTTTAGACTTCGTATGTTAGTACTGATTAGTTAGCACTCGCTGATTATATACTTTACTCTTGAAGTACATGGGAATATCTTTAACGTTAACCCTATTCTTGTGTTTCATGGTCTTCAAAGTGTTTGTACGAATATACTTGCTCAATATAAGAATTGATACTGATAACCACATTCGTCATGTACTTTGTCTTTTCAAAATTGATGTTCCTAACCTCTCTTGAACCTAGGTTCCAGTTGCATAACGCAGTATCTGATCTGTCTTCTGCCGGCAGTATTTAATTATCTGCAAACACTGTCTTAGCCTATTAGTGGTAGTGTCTAGTCCGTCATAGTCAGTATGTAGTGTACATGCAGCTTATGTGGTCTTCTTCCGGCAGTATTTAGTCATCTGCAAACACTGTCTTAGCCTGTTAGTGGTAGTGTCTACTCCGCCATAGTCAGTATACAGGGTGTGTCAAATGTCTGGAATATAGTCAATAACTTCCAATAATATAGCCAATATACATTATTAATTATTTATAATTGTTGATACTGTAATTTTTTTGACATTTAAAGCTGTCAACGGCGTAATTTCGACACTTACTTTGATTGTAATTAGCTGCTTTAAGACTTTCAAAGAACGCATTTTTTCTCGATTTTTTTCTTATACAACCATATCATTTGATATGTTCATCGCATAGAGGAACTTATCCTCTATCAAAGTATGCAAAAAAATATATGCATCCCATTTAAAATAACAATGTTGGTTTCCATAGCAACGAAACAAACAAATATCGCCAAAAAATGCGCCATTATTAATAAAGAAACTTGTATTTGAAACATTTTTCTTTAAAACCACAAATGGCGAAGTTATTGGCTATGTTCCAGACATTTGACACACCCTGTATAGTGTACATGCAACTTATGTGGTCTTCTTCCGGAAGTATTTAGTCATCTGCACTGATTATCAACTTATACGCATAAACTTGAGGATTTATTCCTCATGACAAATAATGACTAATAGATGAAAAAAATTGTAGTAAAAGTTTTTTATGCGTATAGTTTGAGAATTACCCTGTATAGTGCGATTGGCAGTATATAATTTCTTGCCAGCTGTATTTCGTCATTGCCCCAAGAAAATGTAGACTGCCGCAAATAGTATCTAGTTTTCAGCAGTAATTACTCCTCTCTGAAGAGTATCCAGTTTGCTATTAGTAGTATTTACTCCATTGTTAGTAATACATAGTCTTTTCAAGCAATATCTAGTCTTCTGACATCAGTAGTTACTCGTCTCCGAGGAGTATCCAGTCTTCTATTAGTAGAATCTAGTCCTTTCCTAGCAATATCTGGTCTTCTAACGGTAATAAATTTATTTAAATTGCTGATATCATCGCAAAATGTTCTATCTGTACCGTATTGGTTATAATTCTTCGTCCAACTCTATCTTATTGGCTACTATCTTATCGAACAATTTCTTTTTCGCCCTAAAATATCATCATCAAGCAGCTGTATCTTTAATAATTGCTGAAAAAAAATTTCATTGTGCATTGTCTTGCCTTGTATTGAATTTCTTCCCTCATATTCTTTGCTTAAAAAATCCATTTGTATTCTATTATTGTTAACTTTTTTCCACATTTTCTATTCTTGAGAAGATTTCAATGGAGTACATATTTCTGTTAGGAGAAGTTCATCTTCAATACTGTAATCTTTTAAGTATGAAGGAAGTTTAATGATGCGTCTTGCTGAGATGTTATATGACATCTCCTCCTTTGGTACCTCTGCTTCTATTACTTCATTATTTTCTGAACCCAAATGTTCGTTGTGATTTTCTTCTTCACTTTTGTATCCATCGTTTATTTCTAGGATACAGTTTCTTCTAGGCAGCTCAATATTGTTGTCTTCTTTGAAAATGACGTGACGAGATGTCCTCGCATTCCTTGTATTTGGGTCATACAATTTATAATTTGTACCTTCATATCATACTAATAATTCTGCTTTTCTTCTCGAGCTTTTTCCATAAATGGTCTGGGGTAAGGAGTCATCAAACTTATTTACTTGCATAAAGCTTCCTGTGTCAGCCATTTTTATCTGTTTCGTTGACAGCTTGTATACGGTCCGAACATAGCCACGTATCATTCAAAAAGACTACCACTAGATGGCGTTTCAAACATGATTAAGTAGGTAACTAAGTCTTCTTTTGTCCCATGGCCTTCATGTCGTAAGTATTTGTACGAATATACTTGCTCAGTATCAAGTAACCTTGATGCCAGGTTCCAGATTGCGTAACTTTTGCACTGCTTCATATCTGCATTTTTATTTCACAATCTTGGGTCCACCTCAAAGGCACACAATTAAAAGATCTAAATATTTCAAAATTAATCATCCTCAATCAATAACTTACCTATCTAATTTTTTTAGTCGCTCTCTTTATCAACAACTCACCTGGGAGTACCAAAACCGTCGACGTCGCGAACATCATCACCAAAAACGCCCCCGGTTTCACCGGAAGTCCGAAAAAAATATAAAGATTGGGATACAGAGAGTTTAACGAGTATTAATAGCGGCCTCAGTGTGGCTTCGTCATGCGATCACGCAAGTGTGGCTCTAAACGGAACCACATTTTCTGGAAGAAGCATGAAGTAGCATTAATAAATTTAACTTTTAGATATAAATTACTTAATTAATTTTTTAATTTTAGATATGTGGTTCATTGCAATCAACACGCTGGCGTTACCGGCGAAGATTACTTAACACCAACGCAAAGAGCGCATAGGCAAGTTAAAAAATTAAAATATTTATTACAACAGGCGCAAAAAGATCTAGAACAACGAGATAACGACATAGTAAAATTAACCAAAGAAGTCGTCGAATTAAGACTTTATAAAGCAGCTTTGAGCTCGCCCGAAGATAAATCGAATTCAAGCGATGCCGTTACTGTTAGAGAAAATCCTACGGATGAGCAAGCGACCCCTGATGATCTCATCGATACGATAAGTAACCATTTAGTTAATGATATGAGTTGTTCTTACGCCGATTCGGGTCATTACGATGATTTTACAAACTCATCGATTCATTCCAAAGATTCCTCGGTTGTTTTAAGCGAAGATTTTAATCCTTCGCCGTATAAACAGCGTAAACATGTTTTAATGAGCGATAAAAGTACGAGTGTTGATACAAGCAGCAAAGATTTTCAACAAGAACACCAAGAATTAATTATGGAGTATGAGAAGCGCTTACATGAATTAATTAGGACTCACGAAGAGGAGACTCACGTGATTAAACAGAAACATAACGATAAAGTCGAGGAGTTATTACAAAGAATAACCGAGATTAATAGTAGATATTGGCAGTTGGTGCCGGAATTGGATTGCGCGCGGGAAAAAATTAAGGAATTGGAGAAAGAATTGGATGAAGCGTGCAAAAATTTGGAGGATACAGAGGAAAAAAATAAAAAAATGTATTTGCAAATGTATAAGAAAGGGGAGGAGGCTGCTAAAATAGAACAAGAAAATAAAGTAATTAACATAATAATCAAGTAAATATTAATAATCGATTTTATTATTTTTATTTGAGGTTATGGAAATCGCAGTTCAACATCCGAGTAGAATATCAGTTCCTGAATTACTTCATCAGTTACAAATAACCCAAACTGAATTAGATAACATAAAGGTAAGTAATCATTTAGGGCACGGAACTTTTGTAACAAAACGATTTCCCCCCTCCACTCGTTTTGACACCATACTGTTCAGTGGGAAATTAAAATTTCAAGTTAAAAAAAAATTGTGTTAACAAAAATTGTTCCTGAAACAATTCTAAACAAACTTTGTCAACAATTTTTTTTGATTTAATCAATAATTAAGGAGATAACCTCAAAATAATAATTTTTCTGTTTTTATGCAAAATTATACTTAGATGCTTAATTAATAGAGATGTAAAAAAATTTTATTAAGATAATTGATTCAAAATCAAAATTGAAACAAATTTTATTTAAAACATTTTTTAATAAAAACAATAGCTGTTGAGATAATTAATTTTGATAGCATACTATTCAGAGGGAAATTAAAATTTCAAGTTAGCAAAAAATTGTATTAACAAACACTGT
>NW_019280875.1:0-74378 GCF_000648695.1 Onthophagus taurus
ATATGATGGCATAAAAACATTTCTTTTATTTTCAATAGTATAGCCACTATCTTCCGTCCCCGCACTATTGACTCACCCTGTATATATATATATATATAGGGTGGTTCAGTTTTTAATCGGGAAACTTTATTAGGATATAGTACTTGCAAAAATAATACAAGTTTTTTATACAAACATAGGGTCGCAACTCTTTTGTTTTCGAGCTATGAGCGATCAAAGTTGAGCCAAAAATTTACATTTTATTTTTTATTTCGGCTCTCATTAAACCGAAGAATTTGAAATTTTCAAGCATATTTTAAACTTCCGTAGCGCCCTCTAAGGGGAAGAAATTCGCCACCACTTTGATTTTTTTATAAGAACTTTTTAACGCTATGGAATATTAACATAAAAAAATATGGGTTATAAAGCTCATTCTTTCGTGGTACTTTTTTGTCTCATTAGTATTTTCCTTAATGTTAATAGTTTCCGTGTAAAAAAATAAAATGTCGTGCCATGTACCGCTATTTGCCGCCATGTTTAGCTAAAATTATTCTAAAAGTTGGCTCTGAGAACTTGTAAGTTCCATTTACAGTGAATCCTCATAATTGTTGATGATAATTAATAATTTTTGACTGTTATTAAGCAAGAGTATCCATATTTTAATATTGTTGAAAATAACTTAATTTGTTCAGACAAGCATTAATCTTATGTATGGCTTTTCTTATAAAAATCACAATTAATTGGTGTTATTTAGTTAGTACTAGATCCTAGTAAGTGCACAACTTCCATAGCCAGCTATAAAGAAAAATTTTTTTTAATAATAACAGCACTTTACAGTACAATGTAGCATATTTTATTTTTTTACGCTAAAACTATTATCTTTAAGGAAAAAACTAAAGAGACAAAAAAATACCAATAATGAATAAGCTTTACAACCCATATCTTTTTATGTTAATATTCCATGGCGTTAAAAAGTTGTTATAAAAAAAATCAAAGGGGTTGTGAATTTCATCCCCTTAGAGGGCGCTAGGGAAGTTTAAGGTATGGTTGAAAATAATCATTATCTATTAACATTACCCTTGATATCTTTCAACAATTTCCTCCAAAGTAGTTTGGCTTTCCTCAACATCACCTATACTTCTCAATATCGTCCTCTGCATCTCTTAACACTGTTCTCACTTAATTAAGACATTCCTCATAGTCCACGATATTCACATTATCCTTCACATCGTGCTTCATATTGTCTTTGATATCGCTAAACTTTAAGCATCGTTTTTGATATCTTTCTGTATTATCGGCAGATTTCCTCAACATCCTTCTACATCTTTTAAAATTGTTTTCAACATTTTTCTCGGCGTCAGTGTCACATTCTTATCATAATCCGTCACACTTGTGAACACTGTGCCTACCTTAAGATCTTCCTTATCATCTATATCACCATACTTGATATTTGTAAGTATTGTTTTTGGTATCCTCCTACATCATAGCAAGTTTTACTCAACATCAACACGGTATCAGTATGCGTTATTCCTAAGATCTCTTAACATAATCCTTGAAACTCATCAATAGTATCATCTATTTACATTATCGTTGGCATTCTTCAACATCGTCTACTGCATCCTTAATATTGTCCCTGATAACTCTTAGCGCTGTTTTAGTTTCTCGCAACATATTCATCATTTATTAGCACTACCCCTGATATCCTTCAACGTCTTCAGTGATATTCATCAACATTGATGCTTACCTTCGCCGTTGTTGTCTATGATATCTCTCCATATTATTGTGATCTTTCTCAAGATTTTACTCATCATCTGTTATCAGAGTCTTCGATGATCCTATCCATCATCTTTACGGCATCCCTCAGCATCTTCCCTGACCTCTCTTAACATATCCCTTGATATTCATCAGTACTACCCTGGTTTTTCACAATATACTCCCCATCTATTAACAATATTGCTGGTCTTCCTCAACATCGTCTACGGCATCTCTGCATATTATCCCTGACATCTCTTAACACTCTCCTTGATATCCACTACCATCGTTCCTTACCTTCGTCGTCGTTGTGTATGATATCTCTCCACATTATTGTGGTCTTTCTCAAGATTTTGCTCATCATCTGTTATCAGAGTTATCGATGATCCTATCCATCATCTTTACGGCATCCCTCCGCATCTTCCCTGACCTCTCTTAACATATTCAAGATTGTAGTCATCATCTGTTATCGCAGTATTGGATGATCTTAAACATCATCTTTGATATCTATACTAGGTTTACCTCAATATCATTACGGCTGTCCTCTGCATCTTCACTGGCATCTCTTAACCTAATCCACGGTACTTGTCAGTACTGTCCTGGTCTACCTCAAGATCTTGATCATCATCTATCATCATAGTCTTTCACATACTTAAACATCATCTTTGATGTTTCTCACATCATCCATGATATATGCAAGTATTCGCGCATATTTTTTCGTAACTGGCAAAAATGTGAAAATAAACGTTATGATTTCAAGTTAACATGAAGGACGAATTATTAAAAGGTTGTGTAATTTTACCGAAACATAGAATTAACTAGTTCAATAATATTTCAACATGACCTTCAAATTAAACATACTTGTTGTGTAACAGATTAGAATTACAGAAAAAAAGTATATACTCCTATACCAACAAATTTATTATAAATGTGGGAGATTTGGCTTGAAAAAAGAAACTATTTTTATTTCGGAAAGAATGTGGGAGAAAGCTTAAGTTTAGAAATTTTTAAAAAGATTTGTCAGTAGTAAACTGATCTTAGACAGTATGAACTTGGATTAACTAAGTTTAGAGTTCGTAGTTTTTGCAAGGTAAGATTTTGAATTAATCAATTTCATTTTCATTAAAAAAAAATTTCTTTTCAATTTAGATGAAATATCTAATAACCTTTTTACTCCTTCTTCCAATTGTATCCCTAACTTTCGCACATTGTAATAGGAGATGTTGTTCGAGTTGTTCAATTGAAACGTGTTGTTATGACAACCCACCTTGTTGTAACCGCTGCAATAACTGCAATTGTGAAGACATCGTTTGTTCCAGTAATAAAACGGAATCCGAAACTGAATTAATTGATTCTACACAAAAAACGGTTATCGTTAATGACAAGAAATCTGTGCCAAACCAATCGAATCTTACTGTTACAATTTCAAACGAAATTAACCAAAATAATACTTTGCATAACCCGATTAATGTAACAACTATTAACGAAAATAATATATTAGTACATTCTGTAGCAGATCGCAAATCTTCACAAATTAATGAAGGACCTAATGGTACTAACGTACAAATAATTCGAGTTCCGTATTATATTGATAGACCAGTACTAGTTGAAGTGGAAAAAGTTGTAGAGAAAAAAGTATACGTTCCGGTTCCATCTAATGAAACTAAAATTATTGAGAAAATAGTAGAAGTACCAATTGTAAAACCAGTGCCGTATTTCATTAATAACACCCAATACGTACCTATATTATCACCCGTAGATAGGCCTATAGTATACCCAGTACAAGTACCAGTTGATAGACCAATTCCTTATTACATACCATTTAATCAAACTCACTACAAGTATATATTAGTAAATGTTCCAACGTATATTGATAAACCAATTCCAATGCCTTATCCTGTTAAACACACGGAATACATAACCCAGCACGTACCAGTGCAAGTACCAACGGTTGTTGAAAAACCGGTTAGAGTTCCGGTTCCAGTACCCCATTATATTGAAAACGTTGTTAGTGTACCGATCGTTGTCGATAAATTGACTCCGGTTCCCGTTCCATTTAAGGAGATTCAAGTTGTTAATAACCCGATTCATGTTCCTGTTCAAGTACCAGTTCCATATCCAGTAATAATACCATGTAAGTAATATTATGAATAATTTACCACATCAAACTGATATCGTTTCATTTCAGCTTGCCAAAATTGCCATCAAAATCACTTGGCATGTTTCCAAAATTGCAGACCACACTTTGAAGTTGGTAAGATAAACGAACACGATAATTTTTTAGAAGTCTAAATTTTTTTTTATTTATAGTTTGCCCAAAGTGCCAATTTCATATGCCGTGTCACCAAACTTGTTCTCATTTTATGAACACAAGTAAGTGAAATAAAAATAATTTTTTAATAATTATAAAAAGATTTTTAATCGTTAGTGTGTCAAAATTGTGGTGGTCACCTTCCTTGTGCTTCATCGTGCAATGCACATTACAACTCATGTAAGTATTGAAAGGTGTGTATTAAAAGGAATTAAGTTTTATTTTTTATTTAGTGTGTCAACGTTGCCAACCAAATACTCAATGTTTTTCGAATTGTCAACAACATTTAGGAACGAGTAAGTACTTACAAAAAGATTTTTAAACCTTTAAAATGTAAGCTCTAAAGAAATGGTATTATATGTACAGGGTATTCATAAAAGATTGTTCATAGAAGTTATCCATTAGAATCTTTCCATCTAAAATATTTTAAAGATGGCTGAAATAATAATGTTGTAATCTACTTCAAATTATCTTAGCTCGTAAGATTATAATGAATTTTAATTTCAAAGAATTCTTTAAGTTGTTTAATGACATAAACCTCTTGATTTGTGGCACACATGTTCTTGCATGTGCAACTGCAAATATTTTTATATTTTATATTTTGGTCGGCTACAAAGCCGATGCCAGAAGTACTATTTACAAAACCTGTAGACTTTAGAAGCTCAGACAGCTGGTAACTCCATAATACGTTTACAGATGTTACTATATGATGAATTGGAAAAACATTTAGAAATATTAACACAATATGATGCCGATTTTAAAGTTAGATGATAGGACAACATGATAGGAAACATGATAAGACAATTAACAGACTACATTTATTTGGGCATAAGCCCGTCTTATAGAAAATCCATGAAAAATGTAAAAAAACAAGTCAACAAATCACTCAGAATAGGGGTTGCACTAAGAATCACTAAGATCTGGAGAAATAACTGCATATCTACCAGGACCAATAAAGACATAGCGGAAACCAAAAGGATAGTCGGTACCTCCAAAAACATTGAAAGATAACTGGTTGACACAAGAAATGCTGACAGAACAGAATGCGTAGATCAAGCCAATATGGCTACCGCAAAGAAGAACAATTTGAATGAAAATCGTCACCATAGAAACATAGAGTCGTACTGATGATGATATCAATCTCTTGGCAACCAGAAATAGATGTTGCAGTATTATCTAACACAGTCCACTTGTATACAGCGTTCTCAAACATCTCACGTCAGTGGCAAGAAAGATGATAGAACCTATTTATATTTTTTGTATCCGTAGTATCAAAAGTATTTCCGGCATGAAAACCTTATGATCCTCCTATCATTAAAATAATCTCAGAGAAAACAACAAACGTAAACAAAGCTGTCCTATCCATCTATGGAAAATGTCAAACGCATCACCACACTTAATGCCATTCCCAAAAATGTAAATAATTTGAATTGCGTTAGTCAATTGTAGATGTTAATTATTAGAGGAATTGAACTTCTACTTCTTTAACATTTACATCCTCAAACAAAAATAAGATTGCATTGTGTGAAAGTTTTGTTTACTGTTCGAGGTGATTCCTGCATGGAACGCAACAAGAACTTGACTTTAATCAACCAAAAAGTCATCGTTGAACTTCATGAAGAGTAGAAGGAGAATAAGAAATAATTCGGGTTGTTAATTGCGATTACGCTTATAACAAATCGTGGATGAAATTTTTGAAATCCTTTTATAAGTTCAAACTAAAATTAATTCTGACACTATAAAAGTTCATTAAGTTTAGTTTTCTTCGATCTTCTGAGTTCTTGGATATTGCCCATGAGCTGAATGACTTCAACGTTGAAATATCGCATCAGGCTTTTTACGTGTGTCGCTGTGATATTTTGGATCACTCCGTAGACTTATTTGGGTTTGAGGTAATCATGCAGTTCGCAATGTAACGATAAGCAATGGTAATCAGTCTAAGAAATTGTTTGGCTACTTGAATGATCAATTAATTACACTTAATTATAGACCGATAAACTAGTCTTTTTGATCGCAGATCAAGTTGGAAGCATCTACCGGCTAATATATGTCTACTTCTGAGTCTAATCTGCTTAGCTTTTTGTCTAACATCATGCGTCCAGTTCAATCTGCCATTAAAATCGAGATATTTTATATAATCTGCTCGAGAAATCCAAGAAACACAGTTAGTTTAGATTTCCAGCTGTTAACTGCTACTTGACATTTTTCCATAGCTTTCATTTGAGTTGAAACTTTTACCATAGCAACGATGTTATCAATTTGAAACAGTAGATAATGGAGTGAAACTCCAGCCAAGGTCGGTTTGAATGTTAACTTTATCCCATCATGTAACACTTCAAGCTCTCTTTCAGAGAAATATGATTCCAGTAGTTTGTTGTAAACAAGTCTCTGGTGTCACGTCATGTCAAACGTCTCTGAAACAGTATTTTTGCTCTTCAAATACTTTATTTACGAGTATCACGTTATGTACTTGATCTATTGTAGAATGGCGATTACAAAATCCAATCTGGAAATCTGATATGTTGATGAGTGATTAACACTAATCTTTCAAATAATTTGGAAATGGCAGGAAACAATGAAATAGATGCAATTTGCAAATCGGCGATTGTCAAGTTTTTTAAGCATAATTATCTGGGTAATCTTAAAACATTGCGAGACATGCTTCAATCTCAAGCAGGCATTAAACAAGTATATCAACATGATGACTGTTTTTCTTTGCATTTCTAGTCTCTACTTGCTAAGATATTTTTCGAAGCATCTATGATTAAATTCTGGTAAGTTCTGGTTTAGTTGCTTAGTTATTCGCTTAAATATTCTTTTGTCTGCGGCGTTTCTGGATTTATACCATGTTCTGCTTTTTGCTTTTTTTCTTTCTTTTATCATATCAATATCTCGAAATGTATCGAACTAATTCTTTTCAAATTTGAACGACTTATTCAGTACACATGTAGGTACTTTGCAAACTAGAATTCTGATTCATCAAGCCGTTTATTTAATATTCAACACGATGCCAAAACTTTACCTTTCAATATTTTTTTAAAGATGAGTGGTTAAATTGCCATGTACTTCAACAATGAGCTACAAAATTCTAATAAAAAGGAAATAAAAGAGACTGTTCTTTTGCTACAGGAGTAGCCTCCTTTGCAGCTGCTTGATTTTGTGCTATAAGATTTTGAGATTAAGCCTCAAGATCATATTACATTTAAACAAATTAGGTTTTCGAGCATTATTCTAAACTTGTCCAAATCAGCATAGTTTTTACTAAAATGCTGCTTCATTACTTTCTTGATGTGGCCTTATATTATATATGTTATTCAGAAGGCCAGCAGATCCGACACCGTCTGGTTGTCGGTTGGCAAATAGATAGGCTCACCTGAATGATAAGTACAGTTTGCTAAGTTAATACCACTCAACAATTCGCTGCCTTTACCAGGTGTTATCAATTGCGAACCCTATGCTATGTGTTTAACTGCAAAGCTTCCTCCAATGATAAACCTTGAGGCAACTATGGTGGCTTCCATTACATACTTTCTGATCTCGTTTCCTTGGAAGTACCTCCTTAGAGCATGTTCACTCGGGTAAGTGGTTCAGTAGATATCATATCACTGTATTTTGATGACATTCATATTGGAAAAGCAAGTCTCTGAAATGAATGCTGTCTATATGGTTACTTGACAGAAAAAAATTGGTTCTCGGACTCGTTGTTCTCTTAATAGTTACATAACTGCCTCTAACATAGAGCCAATTTTACTTACACCTTACATCAATGACCTGTTTCAAAAGTTAAGCTATTGTTCTTATTACTTGTACGCTGATGATACGCAGCTTTATTTTTGATTTTGTAACGGATGACCATTCTACTACCATTGGCTTTGAGTGATTAATTGATATTCTACCAAAGAAGTTTTGTAATAGAATAACTGAGCGACTGGATATCTGTGAAGATGATGATAGTTCATGTCGATGTCGGTTGTTTTTTCGTATTTGGAGTTGATGTTAGTTTGTATGCAAGTGTGTAACTCACTAGTGTTCTACAATGTAGCTATCATCTTTAATTATTGTAATATTGTTTTTCGTCCATACATGTCTTGTAAAACTGATATTGTATAGACTAAATGGCCTTATGGACTCATCAATATCCTGGTAGGTTGAAAATATAACAAATATTTGTGGTTCGTTAGATTGCATTCGTCTATGTTCATATATATTCCGGTAACCTACTTATCTTTCAAGCAAAATTACTTAGGCCCACTTTTACAACCTCTTGATAAATTTATCCCATAGNCAGAGGTTTTGTAGTAGCATCGCTGAAGAACTGGATATGTGTGTGAAGGTGAACACAGCTTATGCCGTCTGTTTTTTCGTATTTGGAGTTGACGTTAGGTTGTATGCAAGTGTGTAACTCACTAGTGTTCTACAATGTAGCTATCATCTTTAATTATTGTAATATTGTTTTTCGTCCATACATGTCTTGTAAAACTGATATTGTATAGACTAAATGGCCTTATGGACTCATCAATATCCTGGTAGGTTGAAAATATAACAAATATTTGTGGTTCGTTAGATTGCATTCGTCTATGTTCATATATATTCCGGTAACCTACTTATCTTTCAAGCAAAATTACTTAGGCCCACTTTTACAACCTCTTGATAAATTTATCCCATAGATAAATCCAACTCTTAGGTCCATTACTACCATCTTTTAGTTAAATTTATCTTATAGATAAACCCATCTACTACCCAATCAGAGCGCACAAAATAGTCGTAACCGTGGTAATAATCCCTTAGATAGCTTAACCAGAAGATGGTAGTAACGAGCCTTAGCCAATGAGAACGCTTAAAACCGCCGTAACCATGGCAACTATCCTCTAGATAGTTTATCAGGAGGATGGTAGAAGTGGGCCTTAAAGAGCTAATGTTCATTATTCATATCATGGTTTTTGCATTAATATTTCATAGCTAGTCGATGTATCAGACCTTATATTATGATCAGGATCTTCTTTTTAGATTACAATTTCGTCGAGCCTTTAAAACTTTTCAAATTAATTTCAAATACTATTTGCAACCGTAAATTTAAATGAATTTACTGTTAAAAAGTCAGTAAAGATCATTTCAAGTTTCAAAATGATCGCCAGAAATTAAAACATAATAAATTTTATTATTCTTAGTTTGCAGTGGGTGCCAACAACACATGTCTTGTGCAAAAACTTGCAGTGTCTGTAAGTAAACCATAAGAACCCCTTACTTTAAATGAATTTTTCTAATTATGTTTTATAACTCTATAGATTGCAACAATTGTCGTCATCCGATGCCATGTCAACAATTTTGCCAATATCCTTTGTTAGGAGCAACATAAAAAGTACAGAATGAAACGACAACATAATTTCTTCACAATTAATCAATTCAATTTCAATAAAATTATTAACCTAATTTCTAAATTTAAACGAATAAGTGATTTCATACAACGCCGCACAGTGTCGATTAGATATGAAAGATTTTTTCGGAAGAAAATCGGTCAAATTTTATAGATTTAATGCTGCCATTAATTATTTAATGAATAAAATAATAAATTTTATTTAAAATTTAATTTATTCATTTTTGTCTTATTCACTTAATTTTTATTTATTTATTTTTTTTAGGATTAAATGAGTCAAATAAGATCACGAAAGTAAACCACAAACGCAACCAACGATTTTTCTAAATTCCCTACAACTTCTTATCAGGTACATTTTCCGAATGATATGTTTTCTTAGCCGACTTAATTGGAGCGAGTAAAATAAAATTCCGCATCAAGGTTGGTGTATTCGCGAAGATTATGATTTTTTTAAAACGTATCGCATATATATTGTAGATTGAATTATCTAAGTGTTTCAGTTTATTTTGTGTAGTTTAACTTGACGGTAAGAAATAAAATCTTAATCATCAATTATTTTAATTTTCGTTTCAATTCAGATGAAGTACATTTACTTAACGCTCCTATTAACACCGATAATCGCGTGGAGATTAAATGATTTAGATTGTACAGAATCAAAAACTAACTTAAAAGAAGCATGCGACCCTTCGGATTATACGACATACATTGATTGTGTTAAAAGGCAAAAAAGAGACACGGATTGTTCTAACGATTGTAGTCAATGCGAATGTGAGGAATGTTCTTATGGTGGATGTTCCGAAACGTGTAATAATTGCTGTTCTTCAAACTGCGATAATTGTGACTGCAATCAATGTTCTAATAGTGGTTGTAGTGACAACTGTAACAGTTGTTGCCACACCCAACAAACCTGCCAAACTCACTATTGTTGTTATAGAACATGCCATTCCGCATGTTCAAACAGCGATTGTAGGAGAAGTTGTAGAAAATCATGCGAAGATAAAGTAGATGGAAAATCCGGACATCAATCTAGTTCACAAAACACCACAACTCACATCAAAACGATTTTAGAAGTTTTTAATGAAATCAACAACACCAATGAAATTCATATCCCAGTCGATGTTAACACAACATCTTTTAATAACATTACAGTGCTAACATCGCAACGTGGTAATCATGGAACTTATTATGGTGGTGATTATCAGAGATTTATACAAACTATAAATCAACCGGATTTTACGCCTAATACGCCCAATCCTTATCCTAATTCTTATCCCAATTCTTTTCCTTACTCGATACCTTATCAGATTCCTTTCCCTCAACCAGATTCAACACCTTGTTGTACAATAGCAACCCCAAGACAATGCGTGCCACAACAAAGAATACCTTACATAAATTGTTTTTATCAAACTCAAAGGGTTTGTAATAATGTTTGTCAATCAAATCAAGTAATACATCCGTACGTGGAAGAAGTATGCGACGAAGGGATAAATTCAGGATGCCAAAATGAAGTGTTTTATTCGGCCCAACAACGTCCGATGTGCGCGTTTGGACGAAATTGGCCTTATTTTGGATGCGGGGTGCCCCAATATCCTTGTTCGGGATGTTATGAATCCCAATTTGATACTTCAAGGTGTCCGGATTTTTGTAATAATTATGGTGGAATGTAATGAATTTAATATTTTAAGATAAAGTTGTATTTTGTACTAAGTTTTAAATGTTTTTAATATTAAAGAGAAGTATTTATCATTATGTCATTACATCATTTTCTACTTTCTTTTTATTCCCATTCAATATTTGAATTCACATCTACACCATCTACTTTAATGGTCGTGGGATGAACCCAAAGATATAACCAAATTCCTCGTTACTCATTATTTTTTTATAATATAAACAAACAAAACATAACCTCTAACTAGTTACAATACGTGATATCGTATAGGGGGAAGAAAGGGATTGCCCTTGGTGCTGCCTTTTTCTTGTCCCACCGATAAAAAGGAGTTGATCCTATGTAGCAAGAAAATAGGGAACAATCTCAAATAAATGGACCTCCCCTCTTCTTGCTGCAGCTTCTCAATTGGACATGAACTAATACGCAGATTTTTAAGCTTAATGGATATTTAAACAATGGCATAAGAAGTCGAGTGATCAACAAAAAATTAAGATTAGCATCGAGAGGTTATTATTTAATACGAGCATGTTTGATAGCTTCGTAAGATATCAAACATTTCGCAAAACATCATTTCAACACCCAGTAAACAAGAAACATCTGTGAAACATTTCAATTTTAACGTACAGTGAATTAAATGAAACATTTTAAAACTACGTTTCATATACGCATTGAGGACATTGTTGTTAAGAAGCACATAAGAACTATTGAAGCAGTTCTTCAAAAAACACAGTATCTACAATCTGCCCAACAATCTTATTCTACACAAAAACTTCGATTCCAATATGGGTAAGGGAAGCAATCTGGCTAAGGCAATGATTGAAACCGTTAAAAGAAGTTGTAGCAAATTAAGGTGAATGTAGACGTGATTCAGATCCACAATGACTAACCAACAGGGGAGTAGACAATGCATAGATGAATACTTAGATCCATCGAGCGAACTTAAAGAATAATGATCAATACTTAGTTGACGGTAACTCCAAGGACTTCAAAGCAGTAGCTGATGATGAGCCCTTTGATGAATAAAGACATAAAAAAGATTGGTCGTATTCAGGAAACCATGGGGATTAGATTCAAAAAGCTTAAAAATGATACTGCTCTAGGTGCTAGAAATAGTTTACGCAGACGTAGAAGGATCAGCCAATAATATCAAAACATGCAACCACGTCTCGTAGAACTTAATTTAAATTAATAGTTTCAATCAGTTACTGATCTCTCCTGTCAGTATGAGATAATGATTGTGTCTTAGTGATATTTAGTGAAAAAAGAGTAATAAACAACCAATAATGCTGTTTGGCATGAAGTGATATCCGGCAGAGCTTACTACACAGTTTACCGAAAATTTTGGACCAAATTGTTATAGATTTACCGAAATTAAAAAAACTGGTAATTTGATCTGATTCTTTTATTTCCCAGAGTATAAGTAGCATTTTCTCTTGTACTGCAGTATTTTATCAAAAATCATCCACAAATAGAATGGATACAGCAAAAATTCTGGATGTAAAGAAAAAGACAAATATTAGAAATATAAAAATGTTATCAAGTGTACATATTATTATTACATACGTATTATTATTAATTTACTATATAATAAGTAATAACAATAAAGAATTTTTGATATGAAATATTAAACCATGTCCATTCTATAAACATTAAAATATAGTTTAGTTGTAGCAAACTTTTCATACCGTTATTTTTACCATTAATAATATCTTAACATGAATTAGACAGCCTTTAGTCAACCACGAAAAAAAAACGATTTGTTAACTTTTAGATCCAAATTAGTACCTTACGCAAGAGACGTAAGGGTCTTGGTGCAAAATAATTCTCAGTTGACAGTATGTTGGAAGCATGAGAAAAGTAAAACGCAGTTGACCGCAGAATTTATTCTAGTGAAGGGAAGGAAACAAGACATCAGCATGCTGGGAAAATTTTAGTATCATATACAGGTTTTAACAACTTTTACTATAATTTTTTTCATCTATTAGTCATTATTTGCCATGAGGAGTAAATCCCCAAGTTTATGCGTATAGGTTGAGAATCATCCTGTATATTATTGTATCTATACTTTCTAATAACTTACTAACTCATATCTGGTTTCGTTCTGAAATATTTCTGAATACTTCGTCATTATTTGTCCTGAGGAATAAAGCTCTCAGTTTATGCGTATAGGCACAGAATCACGCTGTATACAAAGAATAAAGAAAAACGGGATTCACCTTCATGACGACCACGCCATTAATCCTGAATCTGAAGAGAAAAAGAAAATAGCGAGCCGAATGTGTAACATTGGTCATACTTTTCATAATGCTGAATGGAGTGATATTAATTCACAAGTATTAAGAAAAATTATGAAGAAAAATTTTCCTAATTGTTATCCCACCAATTGACGTAAATGAAGCTGTTGCACTTCTTCAACCTGTACTGATTGGTTCTTAATGTATGTGCTAAGTTTTTTTACCATTCAAACCATACTTCGTTCACACATTTCCGCAAATAAAGCAAACAACCGCTGTTATACATTGTTTTAGGTTATTATAATGTCACACTGAGAGAAATGGATTGTGTTATGCACTAAAAATATACTATAAGGTATAATACTTTACTACGAAAAGTGACAGCGAAACGAGATTACATTCAGTACAATAAATATAATGAATATAATACAATGAATTGCTGCATGTATAATATTTTTTCTATAATACGATTCGTACAATCTATTTCTTTCAGTGCAATAAGTCTTGGAGTGCGCGTTCTTTCACCATTCCCCATACCCAGAAATCACAGAGTCGAGTCTCATGACCGTGATAATCAAGGTAAAGCTCTATGTCCTTTTCCAATCCAATGTCTATCAAAAGTTTTATCTAGGTAATGTCGAATAAATAAGGAATAATGCAGTGATGCATCTTATTGAAAGTAATAAGACGTTATAATACAGAGAGAAAAATTGTCTATAACTAAATTCTACAAAATATCTAGATAACAATATACCGTTATAGACTGATCATTCAAAGAAATATGAAGCAAGTCCAAACCTTGAAATGCTACACCATACTTTCTGAGAGATTCGAGTATGGATTTGTTTTATAACAAACAAGCGAATTTTCTCTGAAACAGAGAAACATCTGTTAGCAAATTATGTAACAACAGCTGCTGATTTACATTATGCTATCCCGATACAAGAATTACAAAAATTAGCATATGAAATCGGTGTTGCAAATAAAAAAGTTATATCAGATTCGTGGATTAAAGAAAGAAAAGCTGGTAGGGAATAGGTTTGCGGGTTTCTATCTCGACATCCAACAATAAGCCAGAACCTGTTTTTCGTGAAGCTAGAAATGATGTTAAACGAAGTTAAACAGAAGAAAAAAATGTTAAACAAAATGTAAAAAGAAAAATTGCTAGAGAAGCAGTAACATTTAAGAATGGTTTAAAGAGAAACAAGAAAGAAAGTAGTGAGACGAATATTACGAAAATATTCAGCTGTCAGTCTTCATCAGATGATGATCCACAAAGTTACTTTGAATTGAGTAGAGAAGAAAAAATCGAAAAAGACGAAACAACATTTTGTTTCCAGAATAGTTAATAAAATTGATGAGGGTATGCGACCTATTAATTGACGACTTTTCAAGTGACGAAGTAGTGTTGTCTTAGCAAATTGGTGTTTTACAGCCGCTTGACCAACAGAAAATTGTGCACGATGTGCACAAGAACATCTTCAACGTATAATTTTACAAAAAAATAGTTGGCACAAAAGCAGCTCGAATTTTATTCTCAGCGATAAAGACGTTTCTTTTGTTGACAGTAATAGTATACTGTTTCGTCTTCCCACACCTGCTGTCGATGTTTTTTAATTAAAAATATATCTATGAAATATTTTCAAAGTTTATTTCGATCCTTTTGATAATGGTAGGTACTTGTCACATTTTATTATCTATTTATTATTTAATAATAATGTAGATAAATAAAATTAGATTTAGTTACTAACTGGTCCAAGGTATATTCAACGTTGGTTCAAGGTACAACCTGTATTGTACCTTGGATCAATTCACATTTTTTCTTTTGAAGAATTTTTTACCCATAAAATGAAGTATTTTGCGATTGCGACTATGAAATTTTATCAGTTCAAGCATTACAGAATCGATTTAAACCAAGAGATTTGATTAATAACTGATGAATTTTGAAATATTAGTTGTAGAAATAAAATGGTCCGTTGTACAACACATTCTCCTACAGAATCTAAGCGCACAAATATCTCAAATATCGCATCTTTGCAGATATTTCGGGTAATAGGGAATGTGCGATTTTTTAATAGACGTCTCTGGTAAATTAGCATTGTTAATTAATAGGGTAAAATTATTGATCAACAATTTTGTTTGAATCTGAATAGCAGATATAGTTACAACAAAGCTAATTTCATTAAATACACCTGTAGATCAATTAATATTAAAACTAGATATGTCTCCTACCGCTAATAATAAGGAAGTAGTGCATAGAACACCTTCATGATCGCCAAAACAAACGTTATCGAATAAAAATAGTCCATAAGGAGTTGAGTATCCCATTTCAAAACATTTTTATGCGCTTAATATCCCCAAAAGATCAACATGTAGTAGATCAAAATAGTAGATAATCAAATAAAGTTGAGTTTTCTTCAATTTGAATTATAGTAAACCCTCAATATAACAGATTAATATGGGAAAGGAAGTATAGTAGACTTTTGGCTATAGTGTATTATAGCCAAAAGTCTATTATATGAATAATTTTTAATTTGCACTTTAAACTGTTGAATGAATGAATAATTTTAAAGCATAGAAATTCGAACAGCAAATTCTGACAACTATTGCATTCTTTAGTAATTAGTTCTACTTTTAGTTGAATAAAAATATACAACAATCTAGCGCCGAATAACAACTAAAACTAGAGCTAACACTAACACTAGATCTAGAACTAGAAACATTTGGGTTTAGCATAGGCTGAAGTCCCACAGCTAAACTTCAAACTTTCTAGTTCTAAGCCTAGTGTTAGTTCAACAAAAATATACAACAATCTAGCACTGAATAACAACTAAAACTAGACCTAGAACCAGGAACATTCTAGTTCTAATAGCCATCTCAGAGTTTTGTTTCAGCAAAACGATGTACCTTCTCATTATACTAATAACTTTGAAGATCTAAAGAAGAAAATTAAATTAATCCATTGTAATTAATGAAAACTATAAAACAATATTAATTTAAAACTCAAGTCAATTTAAAAAGTATGAATAAATAAATTCATTTTAAGTTTTCATCCTTTTCTTACAATCCATCTGTAATAATAAACTAATTAATTTAAATTAAGGAGAAATAATTATATAAGGAAATGNTTTCAGGCTGCGAGAGAATATTAAAGCATTATCGTAAAACTAATTAGATTTATGCTGCAGTTTTAATTCTCCACGCACTTTAATTCTTCTTAATTCAAGTTTTTGATATGACAAGATGGAGCCAAGAATTAAAAGAGACTTCGATTCAGAAATTTGAAGATGTATACAAAGCCTATTTCCATCAATCAGAAGGCCAACCTTCGAAAGTTCGAAAGTTGGAGGAACGCGAAGATTCTAGAGCGGAAAAGTCGGATTTTGTAATTGATTTTGATGTTTTGTATGCAGTAAATGCTACGCCTTCGGAAGGAGAATGGATGCAGGAGCTTCAAAAATATTATTCTATGCCTCGATGTAATAAAGACACAGATATATTACAATGGTGAAAAATTCGTGCTTTTGAATTTCCGGCACTTCAGTACTTCAGTCCCGGCGGAAAGATTACTCTCTCTATATCAGTGGTGTCCACTAATTTTTGATGAAGATCGACTTTTTATATAAATGTCTTGCTAAGATCGACCAAAGGTTTAAAATCTGTTTTAGTTAGCCTTAAAAAAAAAAAAGAAGGTAACTTTTAAAATACCTTTTTTTTTTAGAAATATGTATATCTGGGCTCTTAGGCCCAGATACACATATTTCAGATTCATGATTTGGTTGGCGACCGACTCAAAACGGCTTCGCGATCGACGTTATGGACACCACGGATATATATCAATATAGACAACTCGGGGAATACCCCAAGTTTATCTATGAACATGGAATAGAGCAACTTGGGGAATAACTCAAATTGGAATCTGTCTATAAGCGCTAACATTTATAGTTGAATAAACTGATCTATTAAACAGATAATATTAATAGTATGACTTAAAAATATTTTGTCTGTTATATCCCAAGTCTGTTCTAATAAGGTTTATTATATAAAGGTTTTGCTGTATTTTTGGCTTTAGCATAAATTGTTACTTTATTACATCTCAGAGTTTTGTTCCAGCAAAATGATGTACCTTCTCATTACACTAATAACTTTGAAGATCTAAAGAAGAAAATTAAATTAATCCATTGTAATTAATGAAAACTATAAAACAATATTAATTTAAAACTCAAGTCAATTTAAAAAGTATGAATAAATAAATTCATTTTAAGTTTTCATCCTTTTCTTACGATCCATCTGTAATAATAAACTAATTAATTTAAATTAAGGAGAAATAATTATATAAGGAAATGGTTAAAAGAAATAACAATAATCATTACCTTATTCAAATGATTTCTATTTTAAAAATTGAGAAAAAAAAACTGTAATATACATCACGCAATAAAAAAAACATCAGCAAGCACCCCCATTTCTTCTTTAGGTCACTTCTTCCCGGACTTTTTTATCCCACCACTAGTTAACGGCCCTTTTTGGGCCGCCTTAGCCTTCGCATCTGCCATAGCTTTAGCTTGCTCTTTTTGTTTCTGTTTAAACGCTACATCCTCTTCGTCATAATCTTTTGAATCTTTTTTCGGCGCTTTTAGCGGCTTTTTCTTACCACCTTCTCTTCCGGACATAACCTAAAAAAAACATACTTATGCAAACATAACCTATCAACGTATGGACACAAATTATATTCTAAAAAGAATAATCGTTACTTACGCGATTTACTGGAAATGTATATTGAAAAAATCGATCTTTTACCGATTAGAATCGGTGAGCTTTTTTGGAGATTTCAAGCAATAAAATTTGACAGTTAAAATGTGACAAATAATATAGGTTATGTTCGTTGTTTTGTATACTTGTTATTTGTGATATTGTGGGGATTATGAATTTTTGTTGTGTAATAACGTAAAAATAAAGAATTATTTTTAATTTTTTGTTAATAAAGGTATTAAAATAAATTTGGACATATTATAAAGTTTAAATAAAGAAATTTTAAATAAAAGTAAATGATGTTCATTTCACATACTTGTTAGATAGAAATTGAAAGATATTTTAATATTCTAATAATTTCATTATGTTTTGAATTAGGGGTTTTTAAATAATATTTAATGAAATATTAATTGAATTTTAAAAAAATTTGAATGTGCTTTAAAACTTTATTGATTTTTTTAAATTTGGCGCTTTATAAAAAGCCCATCCCCACTCAAAATTTCTCCTCCCAAGTTCCAAGGCTAACCTCTCTGAAGTCAAACAGCTGACTAGTTTCAAACGAGCTTGCAACCCTAACGGATCGCGTTGGTCAACTTTCGAGTTGCATTGTCTGCAAAAAAAGAAAAGACACTTAATTTCAAGCGAAAATGTGCTCGAAAAGTCATAGGACTACCATATACAGTGCGGTTATATAGCAGCAATTAAAAGAACGGATCGCCAACGTACGGAATCGAGGTAAATTGGCGATATTAACACGTTCTCTCTGTCTATCTGTTTTTGTTCTGTTTTTATTCTGTTTCTGTTCTGTCCCCCCTTGTTTATTATAGTTAAGCTCCCCCTTGAATTTGCTCGTTCGCATCCGTTACGTTAAATAGTGACATTAATGTGATATAAAACTATTTATTTATTGAATTTAATTTATTAATACAATTATATTTAATGTTTTTAAACACCCTGTATAAATGGAATCACTATCAAGTATTCTGTGGGGTGCCATTTTGTCTGTTTATCATTTGTAAACAAAGTAGTCTCTGACAGAACAAGACGACTTTTGTTTTTTTTTTGTTTTAAGTATTTAGTTAATTGTTGTGATTGTTAATTTTGTTTTTAAAACAATTAGTATCGAAAAAAAGAAAACATGATTGTTGTCATTGTTTTTTTTTAATATTTAAAACGTGATTATTTCAAAAATCTGTTCCATTTTTTTTGTGTCAACTTGAGTGAGTAAAAGTTTTTCCAACAAGAGAAAGTGTACTTGTTTAGTTGAATTGCTTGAATGTTACTTGCTTTAATTATTTTTTATTACTCTATATGTCTTTTATTTCGTGTTATTACGCAATATTTTGCCCACATTATTTCAAATTTCGTAATTTGATTACTATGTGTTAAATCAATTTTTGTTTTATTTATTTTAATTTAGTGTCAAATGTAACATATTGACCTCGAACAACACAATATTTGCAATAAACGAATTGATACGCAATCAAAAATAAAAGTTGTTTTATCATTTACACCTTGTGTTTTTTAAAAAATACATTTTTAATCGAAAATTGGGATTTACTTAACGATTTTATCTACTTACGTACGTTTTTATTCTTATCGAATTTTGTAATAAGATGTACTTAATTAAAAGTCATTACTTTCGATCGATTTGATAAATTATCATTTCAAATTCACTTATCCTTCATACCTATGATAAAATTTATCTTAATGAAACAGCTGTTTTTAAATAAAATGTTATAATAATAATTTTGTAATTGACAAAACTTTTTATTTTGAAATAACCGTCGAAACCTGACGACAAAATCTACAAAATCAAAATGACGACAGTTAAGGTTTAAAAACCCGTATTACAGTTAAGTGACGCTATTTCTCAATTAATGTTCGATTAACATCACGTTAATCGTATATGCTGAGGTTTAAAGTCAACTTAAAGTACAATTCCGTGACAGGCTGCAAAAGCAACTGCAGGAGACACTTTGGTATATACAGGGTGTTAAAAAAACAATGTAAAACATTTAAAGATGTAATAGTATGGACCAAAATAAACAAAAAAGTCTTAATAGACATGGATCCGCAAATTAACGGTTTCGGAGAGATGGCTTTCTTATCATAAGTGGCTTATCATTGTGAAATGAACATTGGCTGTTGACTGTTCGACTGTTATTACTGCATAAGTTTTCATTTGCTATGGTTGTTTACTCTAACGCAGAATTAACTGACATACATTTCATGTATGGTCGTGCTAATGGGGTTGCCTCCGAAGCGCAAAGATTTTATGCTGAAGCTTATCAAAATCGCCAGGTTCCTTCACATCGTATTTTTGATAGAATTCATCAAAGATTGCGTGATACCGATTCATTAAGCAGGCAATGCTCTTTATTCGATAGAAGATACATGTATCTCCATGAAAACTAGTAGTGTCGCTTGTTGGTTGTCCCTTTATACAGGGTGTTTCATGAGGGATCAGAAAAGTTCCTAAAAGCATGTTTCAATTCTCAAAGGTGACTGAGATACAGCCAGTTAATGCATAAATTGATATCACGCACGTCTGTTGTGAAACAGTCATTTATCAACGTTTGACATTTAACATTATTTGGTTGACGTGTCAACTAAGTTATTGATAATGCCACCCATATTGACTCATGACTCAGAATATGCTGATATGATTCCTAACCGAGTGCTACCAGATTGAAGAGCATTTACTCGAACATTCAACAGATTGCTTGCACATCATTCTCAACGTGCAGGTGTGCAAACTCAAATGAAGGTGAACAAATTCTTCAGTCGGTAGAACGCACTCCATTTACCAGTACAAGTAGACTTCTTGTTCGTCTTGGTGTTCCTCATGTAAAAGTATGGAGAACATTGCGTACTCATGGCTTGTATCCATTCCATGTTCAACCAGCACAACACCTTGAACCAACAGACTTTTCCAGGAGATACTTGTGATACGTTTTACCGATGAAGTCACTTTCACCCGTAATGGAATCAATAACAGTTGAAATGATCACCGTTGGTCTGAGGATAATCCGCATGCCAGTGTTGAAACAAATTTTCAAGTAAAATTCTCTGTGAATGTATAGTGTGGAATGATTGACAATAACTTAATTGGGCCTTTCGTACTACCCGAGCGTCTAACAACGGACAGATACCTAGAGTTCTTTCGCAATCAGCTTCCAATACTGTTAGAAGATATTCCTTTGGCTACCAGAGCCAATATGTTCTTCCAGCATGATGGGGCCCTGCACACTACGGCCGCCAAGTGACGCAATACTTGAACCAAACCTTTGCGGAACCAAAGCTCGGTCTTAATCCGTTAGATTACGGAATGTGGAGATGGCTGAAAAGCGATGTTTATCAAGTAAAAGTAAACAAGCGTGATCAAGGCACATCAGGATAAATTACGCAGAACAGTGCGTGATATCTTCAAAAGATCAGCCAAGTGCATCGAGTCGGATATTCGAACCCTTCCTTTAAAGTCCGAATTTCGATATTTTATGTACACATTTAAATAAATCAGTTTATGCTTTAACTGACTGTATCTCAGATACCTTTGAGAATTGAGCACATGTTTTTAGGAACTTTTCTGCTTAAAATAACGTATGTACCATTCCCCATGAAACACTCTGTATAAAAAAAATATATAACACCTTGAATACTGTGGGTAGTACTCTAAGGTGTGGTCTGAAATCCTATGCTAGAAGATAACGATGGACAAAGTACAGAGACGGTTCTTTCAAATTAAAATGTAACCCAAAGTAAAATGAAATGGAATTAAGGCTGTAAATACAGGGTGATTCTCAACTTATACGCATAAACTTAGGGATTTATTCTTCAGGGCAAATAATAACTAACAGATGAAAAAGTTTGTAGTAAAAGTGTTTTAGTTTCCTATATATCCGATATAATCAGCGACATCTAGATAATGTGTTTCATGGAAGATGGATAGATAGGGATATGTTTATGTGTATAAGTTGAGAACCACCCTGTATACAAATTACTTCTACTACTACTAAGCTTCTCCTCAATGTGGATAGCTCAATACTTCTGGAAATTACTGGAGTTTAGCATAGCTTCACGGAATTCTTACTATTTCTAACAAAATTAGTTCTCACTGACCTTGAAAATAACTCACACGATGGTAAGCATGGTTATAACAATGACAGGTTATGACTTCTTGAATCAGGTATTTGACGAGATCTTCTTATTGTCGTCTTTTAAACATGATTTTCTGTAAACTCGAAAGAAAATCAAATTATTGCAAAGATTTGGTAGTTATTTAATTGCATTTATACTGCTAATTGTTATCTTTTAATGCTGTTAATTGTTAACTGGCATCAAGTCCTTTGCTAGCAGTGTTAACTATTCTATAAGGAGGATATAGTTTTTAATTGCTAGTATGTAAATTCCTGCAAGCAGTATTTAATCCTCTGTTGCTATATCTAAACTTCTTCAAGTTGTGTCTGGTTTTCTATTAGCAGTGTTTGCTGTCACGTTAGCAGTATCTAGTGTTCTGCTAGCAGTGTCTATCAGAAAAATCTAGTCTTCCATTAGTTACTGTTCTGCAAGCAGTATTTACTCTTGTATTAGTACTATCTGGTCTTCTGCCAGCAGTATCTATAAGAAACATTTTGTCTTCCAACGGTTAGTCTTCCATTGGTAGTAACTGGTCTTTTACAGAGAATAGGTGGTGTTCTGTAAGTAGTATTTAGTCTTGTATTATAATATCTGATTTTGTAGCAGCAGTATCTATAAGAAAGATCTAGCTTTCCAATGGTTAGTGTTTTATTGATAATAACGGGTCTCCTGCAAGCAATAAGTGGTGTTCTGCACAGTGTATATACTTTTATATTAGCATCTGGTTTCCAGCATCTGGTTTTCTGCCAGCAGTATCTCTAAGAAAGATCTAGTCTTCCATTGGTACTGTAGTAACTAGTCATTTATAACTAATAATTAGTTACAGATTTAAAGGGGTACAGATTTAAAGAGAACAACAAGGAGGGAGAACATATTATAGGAGGGAGAAAAAGGAAATTAATATTTGAGACCTTGATAAAAAGCGTAATGATGTGTGGGGTGGAGATATGGGGATGGAAGGAGCAAGGGCTGTTAGAGAATGTGCAGACCAGGTTCTAGAGGTTCAAGATACTGGAAGTCAGGGAAGAAATGAAGGTAGATAAGGTGTGGGTGGAGGCGGGTAAACGACCGGTGCGTTTTGAGGAGAGGGTGGAAGGTAGAGGGCATTGTAAAATCTTGGGGAGTGCTACAGACAGATTGAGACAAGTAAGGGGCGTTATGGGCAGCGAGAAAGGGAGGAATACTACCGAAGGGTTGGGTATTCAACGGAAGAAGTGAACAGGAAAAGAAAAGAGAGGATTGAGATGTGTAAACAACTGAGAGGGATGTGGGAATGCAAGAGAGAAGGACCGCGATAAGGGAAAGCAGGTACAATCCAAAATATAATGAAATTGTGTAGAGGGGTACCTGATGATGGAGGGGGCGAGGAGGGGAAGAGGTTGGTAACCAGGTTTAGGTGTGGGAATGGAGAAAGGGTGTGCAGGCTGTGTGACGAAGGCTGGGAGTCTCTACACTAACTGCTGGTGGAATGTAGTGAGTTGAGAGAGGAGGTAATCGATTGGAGATAAGTGTTGGGAGAGAGGGCGAAGGGAAGGAGATGAATGCCATCACCTCCCCGGTGGCAGCAAGGAGACAGGGAGAGGTTGGGGAAAGGGGTAGGATTTAGATAATGGTGTTCTTTTTTGTAATATTGTAATCTTCTGGAGACAATAAATTATTATCATTAGCAGTATGTGGTATTCTGTCAGCAGTTTTGTTGGTTTTCTACAAGCAATATCTAATCTATTGTTAACAGTGTCTACTCCATTTGTACTGTCTAAACATCTGTCAGCAGTGTCAGCGAAAAATCCGTCACATTGGTTTTGTTGGCGATGCATCTAGCGATGAAAGTAAGAACGATTTCCTACTTGACTCTTAGGGACCGTCTTGCTCTCTAGCATCGCTTAAGATCATACAGTAACCTTTCTGCCAGAGTCTTATCACCAATTTTGCTGCTGCTTCNTCTATACAAGTGAAAGTGTCTGTACTGCTTAACCCCTTTCAAATTTGTGCCTTGCGCAGTTCCAGTAATTGTGTTTTGATTTCTTCGTTTGTTTTTTCTAGCAATGGCTAATTCAAAACCATCATCGTCAATAAATTTGCCACTGTTTTCATCATTTTTTTTGTTTTTATGAACCTTTTTTTCCAGGAGTGATTTTTTTGAAAATATTTCCTTTAAAGAATTTTCCTCTTTACTATTTTTATTAATATTTTTGTTTTCGATCTTTTTGTCATCAGCTGTAGTCTTTTTTTCCGATTCCGAGTTTTTACGATGTTTTGAAATTGTACCGGTTTGCGAGTTGTTATTTCGCTCGGATCTCATCTCAATATTATTAAAGTTACCGGTTTCTTTTTCCCGATTTATTTCTGGCATTACAGAAAATTTTGTTTCTGAATTTATTTTTAACTTTGCAACTTCACGTTGGAGGTCTCTGTTATCTTTTCGCA
This sequence comes from Onthophagus taurus, assembly GCF_000648695.1. Lineage (NCBI taxonomy): Eukaryota > Metazoa > Arthropoda > Insecta > Coleoptera > Scarabaeidae > Onthophagus > Onthophagus taurus. The sequence goes on from NW_019280875.1 coordinate 24,636, forward strand.
ATTTTTCTATTTCTATTTGTAGGCTAGTTATTATAGTATTAGTAATACTTTTGATAGCATTTTCAATTTTTTCATTTATAAATTTTTCTAAGCTAGAGTTATCGCTTACCTCTTTTTTTTCATCGTTTATGATTGAGGTTAATTTTACACTGCAATCATTGCACTTCCATTCTTTAATTGTGCCGTCTTCTCGGATTTGATTATATTGGGCTATAGAAATACCCACACACTTTAAATGATAATTTCTTTCACAATCACTTCGACATACTATATAATCATCGTATCTTCCAATACTTTTCTCACAGTATGCACACTGTATCGCCATGTTGATAATAATCAACAGACACCTATAATAATAACACATATAATAATCATATAAGCGGATAGTACACGTTTGCGCCTACAAAGTCATAAAGGAGCCATTAGTGTTAATTCCTTGTTTAGATCACTTCAAACACCTTTCCTAAAAGTTCGTAAATATCTCAACTATCCCGAAATGGGAGATGAGTTGACATGAAATGATGTGATCCATATTTCCAACATTTAATTTTTCAAAAATAAATTCTTTGTAGGAATTTGGTCAATATTTTAACAATTTTACATGGGTCGCATCAAATAAAGTTACTCTCTCTATCTCGAGAATCCCGTTGCTATCGATGTCGATAACCTTCTAATTCTAAAGATACTGGATAGACCTGGTATTTCACAAAAACAAAGTCATTTGCTGCTAGCCATAAGTGGTGTTCTGCACGGAGTATATACTCTTATATTAGCATCTGCTTTTCTGCCAGCAGTATAAGGAAGATTTAGTCTTCCATTGGTGGTGTAGTAACTAGTCATTTATAAGCAATAGGTAGTATTCTGTAAGCTGTATTTAATCTTGTGTTAGCAGTATGTGGAAGTGAGGGAGTACATATACTTGGGGTACAGATTTAAAGAGAACAACAAGGAGGGAGGACATATTAGAATGTTGGCTGCGAGAGCGAATAAGGTTATGGGACAGGTTTGGGGACGGGGTGAGAGGATTGCTAAAAATGTTTCTCTCGATTTTACATACTTCACCCCATCCATTCTTGTGTATACACTTGCTTAATTCCTAGAGAAGGTTCTTGGAAATGGAATACAGAGATAATATCTAGCCCTTGCAAATTTTCAGCTTAATCAATGATTGTCACAATACAGGCGGTACACGTTTGCGCCTACAAAGTCATAAAGAAGCCGTTAGTGTTAATTCCTTGTTTAGATCACCCCTTTTCCTAAAAGTTTGCAAATATCTCGAATAGGAGATGAGTTGCCATGAAATGATATGATCCCAAGATGGGTCGTATCAAATAAAATTATTCTCGTATTAACAGTTTACCTCCTTTTTAATCATGGTGGATATGAGAATCTCATTAACATGGATAGAGAATCTCGTTATCGATGTCGATAACCTTCTAAAGGTACTGGATGGACCTAGTTTTTCACAAAAACAAAGTCACTTTCATCATACTGAGGGTGATCAGGAGGTTTTTGAAATTATGGCAGATTCTCTCTTTGATCAGAAGAGATGTTTCAGCTTCGAAACTATCTTTAAAGAAGATCAAATTATTGTCACTTTGGACATAGTTAATTTGTGACGAAATCTGCAAAAGAACATTAAAATCGACGTTTTTTGGAAACTTTTCAAGCTTAGACATGTTGCTTTTCTTGATTGNGAAAAATCCGTCACATTGGTTTTGTTGGCGATGCATCTAGCGATGAAAGTAAGAACGATTTCCTACTTGACTCTTAGGGACCGTCTTGCTCTCTAGCATCGCTTAAGATCATACAGTAACCTTTCTGCCAGAGTCTTATCACCAATTTTGCTGCTGCTTCCTATTTGCACGGTTCCACATTCTTTCTTTATACGCTAGTTGAGTAATCTTATTCATCGGCCAAATTCTTCAATAATGTTTCACCATCCGCTTATTCTCGTCCAAGCAATCAATTAATTCATCAACCTCGGTAGTCACCTTATTGTTAGTTCGCCTCAATTTATTTCCTATATCTAACACACGTATTAGTAGTTCATCATTGGCTAAAACTGTTTCTCTCGACTTCACCGAATCCATTCTTGTGTATACTCTCGCTTAATTCCTAGAGAAGGTTCTTCGAAATGGAATACAGGGATAATATCTTGCCCTTGCAAATTTTCAGCATAACCAATGATTGTCACAATATAAGCGGATAGCACACGTTTCCAAAGGAGCCATTAGTGTTAATTCCTTGTTTAGATCACCTCAAGATCAGACTCACCCGAAATGGGAGATGAGTTGATATGAAATGATATGATATATCCCTATTTCCAACATTAAATTTTTCAAAAATAAATTCTTTGTAGGAACTTGCTCAATGTTTTAACAATTTTACATAAAATTATTCTCGTAATCAACAGTTTGCCTCCTTTTTAATCATGGTGGATATGAGAATCTTGTTACTATAACCTTCTAATTGTCTGATTATGGCAGATTCCCTCTTTGCTCGAAAGAGATGTTTCAGCTTCGAAACTATCTTTAAGGAAGGACAAGTTATTATCACATTGGACATAGTTAATTTGTGACGAAATCTGCAAAAGAACATTAAAATCGACGTTTTTTGGAAACTTTTCAAGCTTAGACATGTTGCTTTTCTTGATTGTACATACTTTCTTGTTGTCAACTTCAGCTGATATTTTATTTTTCACGGGATTCCATTTACTTGAATTCCAAGTATAATGTTGGACGAATTCATAGCTGATTAAAACGTTGTTTTTACAATTGCTGGGATCTTGTAAACAGTTAATTTTATCTGGATGACTCATTCAAATATAATATTGACATAATTTTTGTCGAGTCCAAATATGGTTCTTCCTGATACTTGTTATTCATGGCTGCAGTGTGAAGAAAATGATTGGAATATAATCCCACTTTTTTGAACAAATCATGTTAGTTATGGTTCTGACTAGTCTGCCAATGTGGATAAAGTTGGATAAACCTCAAAATTGTGTCCATCCAATCTGATTTGTTGGTATCGCTCTGCTTCGTATGAAATGTTCTTTAAACTTGGCTTGTAATAAAATCAAAATGAAGAAATAGCTAATGTCATAAAGACTACTTCTTCTAATCCTTATATGATTGGGAACAGTTATGATCCTACCCTGAAGTGTTCTAAGAGAAAATGATTTGTTTCTAATCATAAAATAAGAAATTCATCACGAATTGGATCAAATAAGAAGATTTTCGTCATGTGATGGCACACTTATTGAAATCGGTTTGGATACCCTTTATAAGAAAGTTGAATTCTGAACAATTGTTTTATTACATTTTTACCACTTTTTTAAATAGAACTAATATTAACATTTCAACACAATATTACATAAAGCATTATGTAACAATGTGAACACAACCTATACATCTTGAAAGTGACTATAAATAAATAAGTTTTATAGCGTGTTAAATTCATTAATGTATATATTACATACACATTAAATCCTAATAGATTATTATGTATTAAAAAAGTCGTTTTAGAATGTTAAGCTTACTAATAGAATTTATGTAACAATTTTCGCTAATAACGGCCTTGTTACTATGGCCATTAATTTCGTTTGAGTTCGAAAATCAAAAAGAGATTAATGTGGTAATAACGTCAAAGCATGTGCCAAATAAAATTAACATGGCTAGAATCGTGATAAACAAAACGGCTTTTGATGTAGACACTATTAATTTATTTTCATTGGTTTCATATTGTTTGAACAGGGCTTTATATTTTAATTATAATATGTAATAATAAAGTAGACGGTATATGTACTGTACAGGTATACACACGGTTGAGGTAATATTACAACATCCCAACGGAGCATGAACTCCACTCCTCCGGGCTGCGGTAAACTTCCTTCGTTTTGCGGCTACGTAAAAGCTTTTGTTAACAAAGCTCCTGTTCCGCAAAGCAAGCAACTCAATGAGCGTTACGGTGAGTCATACAGTTCTTTTTTAAACGTGCAGACTTTTCAATGCCGTTGCATAAAAAAAACTTGATTCCCTTTGTAGAGTAAAGACCTAGTTAATAAAACGGCCGTCCATCTATTTTACCAGAAGAGTAAGGTAACTTTAACATGGATAGAGGAACGGGTCAAGGTTCGGTCGTCCGGGTTTGACCTACTATCCCGGAAAAGGACGTAGTCGCGATGCACGTGCCACCCGCTCACCAAAAAGAAAATCATCGACTATATTCCTCTCGGCGCTCTGTGCTAGTTTAGCGTCGAGAAATAAATGGGACAAGACAAAGAACTTTAAAGTAAATTTAAATCCTCTCAAATTCGTAAAGTGAATAAGAAAGTAAATTGAAAATCCGATGGATGATTATAATAGTTGGAAAATAAAATAAATTTAAAAGTGAACTTGAATAAACAGAAAACGTGTGAAAACTTGGCAGAAAAACGAATATTCTTAAATACGTTGACTTTTCTAAAGATAACACATCTTTGTTGCTTTGAAAATATTAATAACGAAATTAAACGATTTGAAAAGTATGAGTAATAACGTTTTCCTAAACATCCTGACTCATAATACGTGTGTAAATTAAGTGAATCAGAGTGTAATTAGAGCTTTCTGAAATCACACTAATCAATACAGGTTAAAATTAAGAAAATATATAAATATTTTCAGTACATCAAAACGTTTATTTTAGAAATACTTTAATATTATTGAAATAGGTGTTGATACTTCGATTGAGAAATAGATACCAGATGGTTTAAGCCTATTTGTTCCACGTCCATTTTTGGTCTGCGGGAGCTTTTAAAGATGCCGCACCGCTTGGAAGCTCGGCTAGGCCGAGAGAGCTATTTTCGTTAGCGAATACAGAGAAAACGTTGCCCTTTCACACAGAGGCGTTCGTCCGGTAGAGGCCGCTCCTATAAATACGAAGGACACTACGAAGTTATTTGTCTTGTTTACTTGGCCAATATTATCAATCTTAAAATAATATTTCTTTTTGTACAAATATTTATTTTTGTTTTGAATTAATACTTATTTTTGTGTATTTATTGTATTTATTTTCATTGGTGGAATTAAAATTAGCTTTGAATCATTTGAAATGAATCATTTTAATGCGAAATCTAAAATTTGGATTTTCCCCATCTTATTCATTTTGACAAATCTTAAAGAAATAAACCTTATAGAAACTTAATGGGCATTAATTTTGCTTGATTGGTGGTAGAGCTTTTCCACGAGAAAATGCTTTGGCATAATCATCCATAAGATGATAGCTTGTGGCGAGATGGTGTTATTCTGGGTATATTGTTAAAAACATATCGTCTGGTGTTGTACTTCTTCAATACTATTTAGAAACATGCTTCTTACATATTTAAAATGTTGTTTTGAACTTGCAGTTTCTGTTTTGCAAGACATATTCAGACCATAGCAACTAAAACATGTCCGGTTAGGAGATGCGGGTTGAATTGAATCTGTATGTTGGTTTTGCCACGTGAGGCCGATCCTGTTTTACAAATCTACGTTGTATAAGATTATAAATAAAAACTTTGGCAACATTAATCATGAATGTGTTAACTCAAATTGCGATTGCGTTAAACCAGAGCAACTTTTTCTGCGTGATCCGCAGAATCCTCCCTACAGTCCTTCCTTGGCTCAGTTCCAAGAAATGTCTTTTAAGACCTCTCACCTTCTTTATGCCGCAGAACATTCCCTTAAGATTTTCCAAGCTATCAATCATTTACTTGCTATTTCCTTGACCGAAATATCCTCAGAGAAAATAATGTGGTCATCATGTGGTCACCCAAGACGTTCTTAAACCTTTCAAACCAATTATTCATCCCACATAGCACTGGTTACACAGCATGGGTTCTAAAATTGACCGTTGTGGACAGGCGCTGTTTACCGTATAATTCATGTTGTTGCAGTGTATCTCTTACTTAGAAAACTTTCAATCATATACATAGAGCACCCTAGACGAATGGGATCGTCTTAACCTTCCCTGTAGACCCGGCACTCATATCGTGTTAAACACCCCGATGACCCTGATCAGATGACTGCAATGTCAACGAAACGCAAAGGTGTATCAAATCTAATCCTGTATCTTGTGGTCAGAACGAAGTATTGACTGAAGCTTTCAACATTTTTCCTGCTTCTCTCAACACCTTCCAAGTTCCCTATTAAAATTGCTTCTGATATTTTCTGACATTGTCCGCGATATCTTCTATCTTCCCCAACCTTCCTCATATATCAACATCTTCCTTAATATTTTAAAACATCAAACCTGATATCTTGTAATATTATTCATTATATATCTGAATATCACTCATTTAACGTCTCCAATCTTCGTCGCCTTAGATTGCCTTCTTGCTTTCCTTAACATTCTCTACGTCATCTTTAGATTTTTATTGACACTCTTAAACATCTTGCTGGAGATCTTTCTACATTGTTCCAGGTTTCCTGAATCATCTATTAAAATTATCCCTGATATCTTCCAACATTGTTTTTGCTATCCTCTAATATCATACTCAACCCTCCTCAACTTGTACTAAGGCAACTATTAACATTGGTTCTAACATATTTCAACACAGTGTCGACCTCAAGTAAGATTTTCTCAAGTAACAACAGCTCTGATATTACTCAACATCGCCTTTTTAACAAGGTTTTGTGCTTTTTTAATGTTTTATCTATTAATATCAGTCATGATATTTCTAAATATTATCCCTGATATTTCTATTATCGCGTGACCTTCCTCAACATTGGTCAACTCCATCCTTGAATATAATGTTTGATATCTCTCAACACTTTGAATCACAAATCAATGTCGTCCCTGATGATCAATGATCAACCTTATAAACATTAACTTCAATTATTTATATTAAGGACATTGATTTATCGGAATACAACAATTATCACAATCCATGGATTTAACACACATTGACGCCCTACCTTGCATTGATTGCAAGGTAGGGCAACAAGCAACAAGCAATATCATCGGGTTTTCCACAATAATCAGGACAAACAGGTCCACATGGGTTATATATTTGATTAGGTGGACATTTTGGTGTAGAACATTGACTTTCTAATATACATTCATTAGAACCTCTATACTTTCTAACGTAACCAGCTTTGCATTCACAACCTTCAACGCACTTCCACGAACATGATGTGTCGAAGATGTTTCCACAATATTTTGTACAACCGGTTACACATGTATTATATTCTTCATTTTCTGTACAATTTCTCGCAAGAATTTCTGAAACTAATTCAAAAATATATCACCTGTATAATCTATAATGTATAAGTGTTTACCAGAAATAAAGAAAGCAGCAAAAACTACAATAAGTTTAGACATTTTAAAAACAGTAACTGAATATAAATTTTGTGTGTCAAGTTGCTTTTATACTAACAATCTATTTGTTTCATCAATTCCAAAAATTTCAAATAATTCTATTTCACAACACATTTTTGTCATACTCTTTAACAGATTACCATCTTTCCTGGGTTTCCCCACTTCGGTATTTACAGAAAAATGTTTTAAAGTAGTTAAAATGATGTTCATGTCTTAAACATTTACAGTGAAATTCCCCTAACTAATTTAGAAATGTACTTTTCTAATACGTATATTTAAAATAGAAAAAATAATCGGTAATTTTCTTTTAGCTTAAAGCGGACAACCGCTCTTTGTCAAAAAAATCTTCTATGAAATGTAGAGAATTATGAATGTTATCTGGAACATGCTCTCTTCACAATATAAAATTTTCAAGCTTTCTAAGAGAGGAATAAGCTTCATCAAATGTAGGCACAGCGATAAATACGCCATTTTCAAGATTATCATCACCCTCATCTGATTCTGAAACAATAAGAACATTAGGTTTGTTTTGGTTCAAGAGTCTGTAATTTCTGAGCCTGAGTCTATGTGGTTTGATTCTGTAGTTCCGCACGGTTCGGAACTCTTCCGCGCATACATATTGTATAAAGACGTATGCGCAGAACCGTTCGGAACTACAGAACTAAAGCAACCCTATTATTATTGGAACATTTGTAACAGATTAGCTAGCGGACTTCTCATAACGCTGTCTAAAATATCTTTGTCTGTTGGAGCGTCCATTGTATGGATACCATCATCGATATTTATATAATCATCAAATGAACACTGCATATCTACAGCGGTTTCATATAAAGACCATGAGCGCTTCATTTCAGACAAGGGATGAAGATCCTCTTCGTTCCAATAATCTTCTTCCAGCATTTCGGCGTTTTTAACAAACTTTGCCTTTTCGAAGCAATTCGCGATTATTCGTTGTTTTATATCTACCTTCCATGTTTTGTTTAAGTCTTTAATTGCATCAAGTAATGTTATTGTTGTAGAAGTAACTGCATCCATATTGGTTAACAATTTCATTAAAATTAGTTTTCTATAATGTTCTATAATACTACCCCCTATAATATAGGGGGTAGTATTAGGGGGAAAGTATGCCAGTTTAATATGTTTCAATTTAGATTGTATAGTCCGTGGATGAGCAGGACAATTGTCGACAAACAGTAGAATGCTTCTCTTTTGAGTACCAAATTTTTTATCTAATCCCAAGAGCCATTTTTCAAAAATATCACTCGTCATCCAGGCCTGTCTGTTATGTTCATAATTCACATGAAGCGACTTTATGCCATAAATTAAAATTAAAATCGTTGACAGTGTACTTTGAGGAATACCGAATTCAGCAGCAATTTCTTTTTTATTTTTTTCCCCTTTTTCTACCATCTTAATTAGCGATAGTTTTTCCGTAATCGTTAAGCACTTTAATTTTCGCTTATTAGTAGCCATTTTAAACACACTAGACACCACCTAGCAGCTTTAACAATAGCGAATGTTACGGCTTTCCGTAGTTGTAAACAAGTGAATTCAGAGAACTGGATATACACAGGGACTTTACCGGATTCGTTCGAACCATAAAATCACCCAAATAAAAAAAATGGTAAATTCGACTTATAGAAGTAAAAGTTGAAGAAATTCCATAGTAGTTCAGTTCGAGTTACAGAGAAATTCGAGTTAGGGAAATTCGACTTAGAGAGATAAAAACACATTTGAAACGTAGTCAAACCGTAGAGCTTACGAAAATTATTCAACTTAGGCCCGTTACTACCAAACCAATGCTATCTGTCAGTTAAGCTATCTATAAGATACAATTTATCTCGTAGATAACAGGGTAGTGCGTACTACCACCTCCATTTATCTCATAGTTAAGAAATCCTTGAGATAACCAAGAAATCTAGGGATTTTTTGATCTATTATGTTAAATTGACAGCTCTATGTGGTCAAAAGACCTACTATTAGGTATTTTGACGATATTCTAACCTGTTCTAACCTTAAAATTAAAATTTGGAAATGGAGACTGAGAAAAGGCGACGAACCACCAATTTCATCAAAGAAGAATGCGAACATCTTCTTGAATTTGTTATCAAACATAAAAACGTAATAGAAAACAAAAAAAGTGATGCAGTTACATGGCAAGGAAAGCAAAAAGTATGTATATCTCGTATTATTGTATGTTAAAATGTGATGGTAAACAATAATGGCACAACTAACATGATGAACGACTGAAGATGCCAATTGTACACTCACTCCTGCAAAATCTGCTATGGATAGCAACATGTTACTTATTGCATAAAACCGAAGAGTCAGCAACAAACGGTTTGAAGGAGGTACAGCATTATTACTAAAATGTTGATGAATTTTACATTAAATAATAGCAATCAACAAATTACTTACGTCATGGATGGAGGTTATATTACATCTTCTATTTGATTCAAAAGGTGATGAAAACTTTTTTTCGAGAGACGAAATCTCGTCATAAATTCAACATCTGAATGAATATTTAAATGGTCAACTCTACTCCTTATTATCCTTTCGCTTCTTATAGGAAATAATTCATTGATTTCTTCAAAAATTTGTTCTTCATCTCCAATGTCGAAGAAATTATCCATGATGATTTTATCTAATGTTAATTATTAATAGTTTTTTATTTAAGTTTATATTACTTTTCTTATTTTAACTGAAATAGTAAAACGCTCGAATTTTATACGTCAGTATAAATCCTATTTGAGGTTAGGTATCCGCAGTTATCCCTTAGATAGCAACTTATCCGACACCCAATCCACGGGTTACAGATATTTCAAAAGTTATCCCTTGGATAGCGGTATCTATAAGATAAATACAGTGGTAGTAACCAATTTTTAAGCTATCCGATAGATAACGCTATCAGCGACTTTAACTATGAGTGGTAGTAGTGGGCCTTACAGATATTTCAAAAGTTATCCCTTGGATAGCGGTATCTATAAGATAAATACAGTGGTAGTAACCAATTTTTAAGCTATCCGATAGATAACGCTATCAGAGACTTTAACTGTGAGTGGTAGTAGTGGGCCTTAGAGGATAATTCGAGATATAAAAATTCGAGTTAGGGGAATTTCACTGTACGTAAATAATTTTATTGTGATTCCGATTTCTATCTATTGCCATTCTCAACATGAACTACGACATTTCTTAATAGTAGCTCTGATATATATCAACAAAATCCTGATGCCAAGGAAGATTTTCTTCATCGATATCAACATCTTTCTCTACATCGCAAAATGTCATCACATATATGTCTCAATATCATCCCTGACATGTCTTGATATAATTACCTGATATCATTTAACTTCTTCAACAATGTCTATGGCATCCTCCAGTATCATGCAAGATATCATCGGCAATGTTCTCGCTGAGAGATATTTCACCATGGTTCTTGACATCTTCCATTATCGTCAGTGAATTTTCTCAACATTGCTTATGGCATCCCTCAATTTTATCTCTGATATCCCTCAACATATAATAAAGGTTCTTTATTACCTTTATCAGTATCTATTAATACCATTCTTGCAATCTCTAATTGTTCCTTGATATCTCACAACATTATTCCTGATAATTTTTCACTATCTTCTTTATTGTCTATTTTATTCTTCATCATCATCGATGACATTTCTTAACGTATTTCTTTAGCTGTAATTATATTCGCCAATATCGTCATTCCATTTTTCATCACTGATATATCCCAATTTCGCTCCTGAGATCTTCCAATATCATCTTTGGAATTCCTCAACATTATACGTTTTTTAAAAATGTTTTGGGCTTCCTCGACATTTTCCCCACCATTTATTAATATCAGTCTAGATATTTTTAAATTTTATCCTTCCTCAACATTGGTCAACGGTATCCTTGAATATTTGATATCTCTCAACACTTTCCTGCCCTTCTTAAATCAATGTCGTTCCTATCAAGTTATCCTATCATCTTTGAACCATTTAGGTTCACAAAAATTTTCGGCAAACCTTTCAATTTGTTTATCGAAGGGATTGTTGAACCAGAAAACAATACTAAAAGTTTTTTTTTTGCTATTTTATCTATATAATTTAGCAACTACATAAAAGGACAATAAAATGAAATCTTACTGGTATGTATATTTATTTCCCATCAAACTTACAAACGACGTTAAGGACATTTATTTTTTGGAATACAACAATCATTACAATTCTCCGATTTTTTTACGTAACCTGGTTCACATTCACACCCTACAACGCATTGCTCGGTACAAATAATATCTTTAGGTTGTCCACAATACTCAGGACAAGCTGTTCCACATGTGGTAAATCTTTGGTGAGGTGAACATGTTTGATTATAAGGACATTCGGATCTCAATATACACTGGGTGGAGTTTCCATCCTTTAAAATGTAATTATCTTTGCATTGACACTCTGGTACACACACAGCTAGGCATATCTTGAATTGGGGTTCACCGCAATATGGAGGGCAACTAGATCCACATGTTTTATATTCTTTATTTGGTGGACATTTTGGTATAGGACATTGACTTCTTAATATGCATTCGTTAGTTTCGTTGTTCTTTCTAATGTAACCATCTTTGCAGTGACAACCTTCCTCGCACTCCGTTGAACATGTGAAAGGTTTATTTCCACAATATTCCTTACAACCGGTCCAACATGTCTTATATTCTTCATTTTTTGTACAATTTCTCGCAAGAATTTCTGAAACTAATTCAAAAATGTATCACACGTTTTCTTTACAATCTGCAATCTATAATTGTTTACCAGAAATAAAGAAAACAGCAAAAACTAAAATGAGTTTAGACATTTTAAAAACATTAACTGAGTGGAAATGTTGTTTGTTACTCTTTTTATACTAACAAGCTATTTATTTTATCAATTCTAAAAATTCAAATAATAGACTCTATTTCCTAACATTTTTCTGTCATATTCTTTAATAGATTACCTTCTTTCCTGGGTTTTCCCCACTTCGGTATTAACAGAAAAATGTTTTAAAGTATTTAAAATCATGTTCATATCTTAAACATTTATATAAATAATTTTATTCTTATCCCGATATTTGTGGCCCCGCGATAATTTTATTTTCGGAACGATTCCATTTACATACGTCCATGTATTATTAATGAACGAAAACGGAGCGTATCGTAATGTTTCTAAAACATTCTCGGAGCGCAACGTCGTTGTCGTTCGTGCGCAATTTACTTTGTTATTGGTTTCGTCTTTGTTTGTTATCGTTTTTAAAACGATAATAAAACGTAGAAAGTGATTATATCAAGAAACATGGATTGCTGCACCCGATCTGCTCTAATTGACCCGGATCGTTATTAACAATTTAATTTCGTTCGGTTTGAAACGAGGGAAAGTTCCTTAACTGTTATTACTAAACGTTAAAACCACCGTGTGACAACTTGCGAATTACTTTATGTTATTTACTGTTAATTAAATTCCGAGTTCATTCAATATCGTTAAACTAATTGATTCATATGATTTCTACAAGTTATAAGAATTTATGATATTAATTTTAATTTTTTGGTTATTTTCAGATATGTTTTTCGGCTCATCTAATTGATCTGGACTCGTCTTTCAAGGTAAACCTATTATATACGATTATTTATATTAATTTATATCTACCTACATGGATTACGACCTTGTTTATTAAAGAAAATCGGTTTTATTGAACAGTATATCATACATTATCTATAAATAGAAGTTTGACCTCCTTGTGTTTATAAATAGAATTTTAATGATAACATTGAAGAAAAAATAGAATTTGGGGGTTTGTTAAAAGAATTTTATCGTCAACATTTTGCAATGAAATTTCCGTGATATAACAAAGTTCACGACAAATACCTTAAATGTATATGTACATAATAAAGCAAAAACGGATTTAAAAAAAACATGAAATAATTACGCGGACTTCCTGTTAGCTGTTTACGACATGCAAATTTCCAGACTTATATTATTACAAAAAAAAGTTGATTAGTAGCGGTGTTTTTAACCTTTAAATTTTTTTTTTATGATTAAGTTCTAAAATTAATTACTCTAATCGTATTGATGGTATTAATAATATCAGTCCTTGGACTATTTACAAGTGTCAAGAAATAAATGGGTGTAACACAGGTTGAAAGTATATTTCTCTTACGTGCGTGGTGAAAGATGACGAAACGAGGTGAGAGAAAGTGATTTTAAAATAATATTTAATGTTCCTTTTTTTGAAAGATAATATGTTTGCAAAGGAAAAATAATTATGTTGATATATCGATATCGTTTTTTTGACGTAAATATGTTAATGAATTTGGTATGATGAAATATTCTGTTTATTTCAATTTTTTTCTCATATAAAATAATCTCGGATTTTATTTTAAATGTTGTGGGTATTTTATATTTTTAATAAAATTTAGGAAAAATTCCCTCTTTAAGGCATATCTTTAGAAATTTGATAAGATATGTTGATACTTGATTATAGTGTGATAAATTTCCTACAACTTTTGTCTAAGGAAGAATTGTGTATCTCAGTTCTTCTTTAATAATTTGTTCCAGGATATTTCAATAATATTATCTTATTGTTTTTACATCATATCATAAACTAGAATCTTTAAGCTACAATTTAACCTACTTTCATGATATGATATGAAAGATAATTTCAGAAAGCTAGCTGCAATAGAACCCAAAAAGTCAGCAACATCCTGTTTTTTGGGTTCTATTGCAGCTAGCTTTCTGAAATTATCTTTCATATCATATCATGAAAGTAGGTTAAATTGTAGCTTAAAGATTCTAGTTTATGATATGATGTAAAAACAATAAGATAATATTATTGAAATATCCTGGAACAAATTATTAAAGAAGAACTGAGATACACAATTCTTCCTTAGACAAAAGTTGTAGGAAATTTATCACACTATAATCTGAAAATATTTTTATACATACAGGATGTTCCATAACGACGTACCGAAATAAACATATGTCATTTTAAATGGAATGATATAGTTTTTATTGCGTGTTCCGATTCTACACACAAAAATATGTTGACTTTGATAAGATATAAGTATTAAAAGAGTCACAATATACTTTCGTCTAAACCGATTTCGGGCCCTGCCCTTCCCCAGTAAATAGAACCCTACAAACGTACAAAATTTTTTATAATTATATGTTGCAGTAATTTAAACAGAATAAACTAAACTAACTGAATAGCATAAATAAAAGAGAACTTACGTTAAAATCGTAAAACATACATTGAGAACAGAATTGCCGGAAAAATTGTTGTAAACAGGTTATGTAACTGAGGTTAGGAGTGTTCATTAGGCGATTAAAGTAGAACACTACATGAAATCTAAAATCGACAATTATCATTAAAATCAAATTATACATTATAAATTATAAAAGTGATAAACGGTTATTGCAGGACTAATTCTGCCTCGAAAGCAAAACATAACTAATCAGTCAACATAACAATAATGGAAACTTAACAAAAGCTAGTTTTTTGTAGGGACATTTGGGGCATGGGGTGCAAAATTGATTCGCCTCCAAGCTCAATTTTCTCAAATTTAATTTTAAATTTTGTTCGCTCTCGAGAAGAAGAAAAATAATATAAAAAATAAATAATCCAGCCCATTTGTTATTGAAAACTAAAAATAATCTTTGCAAGAAACATTTTGACCTTAGCACATAAGAAGGAAACTAATATTTTATATATGTACT
Source organism: Onthophagus taurus (assembly GCF_000648695.1). NCBI lineage: Eukaryota > Metazoa > Arthropoda > Insecta > Coleoptera > Scarabaeidae > Onthophagus > Onthophagus taurus. The sequence continues at coordinate 39,704 of NW_019280875.1, forward strand.
ACATAACCTAACAAAACAAGACGAAAGCCTCCGAAGATGGCGTAGATCGCCGAAACGCGTCAGGCAGAGTTTACAATAAAAGCAAAAGATATACATTTAATTATTGCATATACAGGGTGATTCAAAAAACCGCTGACAGACTTCTAGAGTAGATAATACATGAAAAATTAAGATAAATAGTCTTAATATACATGGGGTCGCAAATACCTCGTTATCGAGATATAGCGGATCAAAGTTTCATTAAAATTAAAAATTATCTGCTACAAAAAGCACTTTTTTAAAAATATTGTCTTCGCCATTGCTCTCTACGTGTGTAAAGTGATTGGTCTCTTACAAAACTTTGATCAAAGCAATAGTTTTTAAGAAAAACACGTTTGTAGAAAATTTGTTAATCCAATCAAAAACTGTTGCTGTAATCAAAGATTTGTAAGAGACCAATTGATAGATAATTGATCACTTTACACGAAAATACTGCCCGTTTGACAAAATTAGCAGTGGAGTTGAAAATATTTTTAAAATAGGGCTTTTTATTGCAGATAATGTTTAATTTTAAAGAAACTTTGACCCGCTATATCTCATTAAGGAGGCATTTGCGACCCCATGTATATTAAGACTTTTCATCTTTATTTTTGATGTATTACCTGCCATAGAAGTCTGTCAGCGGTTTTTTGAATCACCCTGTATATATATATTGGTAACAAGGACCCACACCATGTAGAACAAATCAGTCAATATAATAATAATGGCAACTTAACAAAAGCTAGTTTTTGTGGGGGCATGGGGTGCAAGTGGTGCAAAATTGAGCCGCGTCCAAGCTCAATCTTCTCGTCCACTTACACAATTATTTAATTTTTATTTCTATTTTTGATCTTTATTTTTGGGAAAGGATCCTTTAGACATTGATATAACGATGTTGAATTGGGAACCACTTGTTCATTTAGGCTAACAATATTTTGGTTGTTTTTAATAAGCCCATCCTTGTTGTTGACTAGTATGTTTTTCAGGGTGTTTTTATTTTTGAATGAAACTGTTATATTGTTTCTATAAAAAATTCTCTCTATTTTGCAAGAGATATCTTCTGGAAATGTAATTGATCTGTATGCTGTATTTTCATTTTTCGTGGTGTTGTGTAGGGAGGTTATATTCTCTAAGTCGAATTTATTGAGATGAGTTTTTGTATATGTTGTTGTGGAATTTTTTTCCACTAGCAATCTGATGAATGACCTGAATTTCCCTTTCCAGTTCTTGTTGATCAAGATTTGATGTAAAACCCCTGTGTAAATAAGTTCGAAATGCTGAGAATTTTTGGTTGTTATCGTGATATGAGTCGAATGGAACTATTGCACTCGTCTGTGTCGGTTTCCTATATATATCAAACTTTATTTTATCTTGACATCGCTTCAGTGTAAAGTCCAGAAAATTAATCTTACTATCATTCTCTATTTCCACCGTGAAATTGATTTTGGGATGTAGCATATTAATGTATTATTTGATGTTCATTTTTGATAAATATAAGGACATCGTCCACGTATCTAATCCATAAAATAATTTCTTCTCTGTGTGGGTGTTGTTATTAATAATGCAATTACTTTCCAAATTGTTCATAAAGAAATCAGCCATAACCCCACTCAGCGGGGAACCCCGCAGGCAGAACAGGCAGAAATTTTGACCTAAGCATAGTTTAAAAAGGTTGTGTATAAATTCAGTCTTGTTGTCGTCCTTTATTTCTGTCTTAATAAACTTTATTAAGATGTGTTTAAGTGTTTCGGCTGTGGGTATGCTAGTGAGCAATATGCTAACATCAAAGGATATCATTCTGAAGCTATCCGGCAGTTTTAGTTTATTAATTATTCCAGGTAATTGATTACGGTTATTAATTGTATGTTCATGTTGGATTTTTATTTATGTCCTCAAAATTATTTTCATTTAGGAACTCATCCGTCTTCCTTAAGTATTCTTTCTTCTTCATTATAACCATTTCTGCATTTTTGTCTACTGGAGTTATTATTAGACCATCTTTAATTTTCTGTTTTATGTTCTTGATAATCTTGTGTTGTTCTTCTGCTTTCTTGTCATTCTTTCTTCGCCACTGTTGTCGGTTCTTTTCTTCCTTTATTAGGATTAATTGGATATCTTTGTTGATTATATTTTCTCTTTCATGTCCTTTTATTGCTGCTTGGATTTCTATTGACAGCATTGGTAGGTCCATTTGGTTTGTTGAGGCATATTTTAGTCCTTTCTGCAATAGTTCCTCTTCTTTTTCATCAAATATTGTGGAAGTAGTATTTGTCAGCTTAGGATGAAACTTATGTGTTTCTGTTTGTTTTTCAACCTTTCTCTCTCTATGTTGTTGATCGTCTTTTTAAGTTTTTTATGTTTTTTCTTTTGTATTTCGTTTAGGATTAAATCATGTATTTTGGCTTCATTAATGATTTCTTCACTATAATATGGTGAAAATAGCAGTTTACTTTTTGGTAATTCTTATAGAGGTGCATGTTGAGTAGATTCAGTTTTCTGTAGTGATTATTAACTGTCTTGCGCATAGATTGAGTTTTCATTTTATTTATTTGATGTTCCGTCAAATGTTGTGGGTATTTTATATTTTTAATAAAATTTAGGAAAAATTCCCTCTTTAAGGCATATCTTTAGAAATTTGATAAGATATGTTGATACTTGCCGCTTTTAGGGTGTTCAAAAATGTAACTACTGTTTTACCATATTTAATTGCAAAAAAGTCGAAAAGTTTAAATGGAACACCCATATTTGACTAGCTTATTAGATAGAGAATTTAATTCTCTACAAGTCTTCAGCACATGTCTCTATACCTATCAGTTGGAATTTTTTAGATATTGTGAAATTAATCAAGATCATGCAAAGAATGGCAGATTTATGAAACAAAACCATGAAAATACGTGATTGATTAAGCATTAATAATGATTTAAAACAGAAAATGATAAATAATTCACAACCAATCTTTATTTTTAAGTGTTCAAATATCTGCCTTGTGCTCCAAGCATAGATGAAGCCGATTTACGAATTCGGCTTGCACATTATTTAGCGTTTCAGCAATATTGGACCTCCACAACTAATCCAATGTCTCCCTTACCGAATATTTAAAAGGTTTTTAACGTCCCTGGAATAATGTGCATGTGCCCCATCGTGTTGAAATATCATTCCTTGTCTAGTTTCTAAATCTACATCTTCTGGCAACTCTTCTTCAAAAAATGTTTTGTAAATTTGTTCCGTCAGTATACCATAAAAAAAAAATGGCCTAACTATAGTTGGTATTACGGTTAACCCGTTGCTTTTAAAAGTAGCTTCCATATTCCATTTAAAATAACATATGTTTATTTCGGTACGTCATTATGGCATACCCGGTATCTATAAAAATATTTTCCGTTCATAGTGTGGTAAATTTCCTACAACTTTATTCAATGGAAAAACTGTCTATCTCGGCTCCTTAATGCTATTTATATACTTTGCCGCTTACGTGGGACATCTGTATATGTTAAATTGTAGCTTTAGGATCCTATTTAACATTTTATGTTTTAATATAAAAACTACAAGATAATATTATTAAAAATGATGATTAATGGGATAATCATTAGACGCAAAATGTTTTTCTATCGAGACAAAAATTAAGCTCTAGATATCAACAATCCTTATCAAAGTCAACCTATTTTTGTATAAAGAATTTGAATATGTAATAAACACTATGTATTCCATTTAAAATAACGATTTTGTAGTCTACTTCCGGTGGATTTGAAGTGGTTTCTTGGAAATATTTTAGATCGAAGGTCGGAATGAATCCAAAAAAAAAACAGGGTGTTTCTGATTTTTTGGCCAACACTGTATACCGGGTAAGGTATTTAATTGAAACAATCTTATAACTCATAAACAATCAATTTTATGGAAAAAAGTTTCAGATAAACATTTCATCATATGAAGGGAAAAAATATTCTGTACAGTTTTCATTGCTTTATAAAACCGCCGTCTATGTCTTTAAAGTGTTAAAGCCATTTTTTAAAATATAAGAATATCGTATTGTGTACGGCAAAAATTCAGAATGTAAAATCAATTTATCTCATGGCAAAATCTTGCTTATCCTTGAACACTTTATCGCAAACGTGTTGATTGATGATGTTATACTTAAAATAAGCCAGTACACATTTAGAAAAAAATTAGGCCAGCTCTGTTGAAAAACTTATATTCCAACTGAGTAAGGATGATATTTATTAAGTATATTATGGAGCACAGTATTGGTTATCGTATTCCCATGCTGATGAGTCTGCTGTAATTATTAGCGTGTTACTAAAATACGTTTTGAGGAATTAGCTTAAACTCATGACATTCAGAGGACATATTAGTATATCTTCATAACAATTCATGCTACAAACAAATATAGGGCCAAATAATTTGAAACAAGAAGAAATCTGAAGACTTAGACACCGAGAAAGAAGTCTGATTAAATAATGTCAGATGATGAGACTGAATTTTTAGGAGAAGATGACGAAACTCATTTTTACAGATCAAGTGATCTCTTAACAATAGTCGTTCTGTTCGCAACATTTAGTCAATGATATAACAGTTGAATCTAATATCTTCAAAATCTGCCAAGTGCGACATAAGGATATTTACGCTGTAATTTTATGTATTATAACATTTCGGAGTATAAAATGTATGTACAATGTACATTTTATATTATCAATATGTAAACTTTGAATATTTACAAACGATAATAACATAAAACCTAAAACTAGACTCTAAAATACCACCGTCAAATTATAATTTGTAAAACTACTCACATCATCATCTAATAATGAATAGTTGACGTGACATACAATACATCCCCCTGTGAGTTAGCGAGGGAATTCTCCGAACTGTCTCCCTATTTTTATCATTATAATATTGTTTTTAATTATTTCGCCTTTATCGCCATTTGCAAATTAAACACTTAGCTTTCAAAGAAAAAAATCCGACGATTGGTGAAAATTTAATTTGGCCCAGCAATTTTTTGTATGTTCACAAAATTAAAGCTATCGTAAATATTTTTCCATTCAGGTTGATGAAAGTAGTGACATAGCACAATTTGTCGCTTTAATAAAAGTTATATATAAAAGTACTTTAAAAAAATGAATTTGTAGAAGGATTTTGTCATCTTCTTTCTGAAAGTACGACAGACACAGATATTTTTCATGTCATTGATTTCTTCTTTACTAAAAAGATTTTGACTAAACAGAGACTTTCGTTAACAACCTGGAATATTGGAAGATGTGTATTGAGAACAATCAACCTGAAATAATATACGAATTTGAACGGAGCGTTATGATGTGAAGGCTAAATAAGGTGTGGTAGGGCAGGATGTGGATAATCTAATTCGAAAATGTAGGCTGGCAAGTTTATTTGCCATCATACCTAGCAAAAATTCATTGGCCAAGAGAACAATATGTGTTTGCCGCAGGNAATGTGGGCTGGAACGTTTATTTGCCATCATACCTAGCAAAAATTCATTGGCCAAGCGAACAATATGCGTTAAACTCACATTTAACAGATATCGCCGTGCAGCTTGCATCTTGTGGCTACTTGATTATGCCTATTGAGGTCGATGTAAAAAGAACGTAATAATGCGGCTGCGATTTTATGATCGTTTTATGGGGTAATTTCGTCATGATAACCATTTGTACAAGTATTCTGTGTACAAGAACTTATTCTGTGGTTTTTTTAGATATACTCGTTACATGATTAATGACTACAACATTCTAAATCAACTGCTATTACTATTAGCTCTTTTGTCATATTTTGGATCAGTATTTTGTGCGTCTTCTAGATTGTTCTCGTCAGTTATACTAAGTATTCCAGTATCTCTTTTACATATAAACCCAATCCCATACATTTCATTCATAATGTCGGAACTTCATTTCAGTACGATGCTTTGGAGTACTCTTTGATTGATGAGAACTTGCCCACGATATTATCGTTTACACATGCTCATAATATTCTTTCTACAGAGTAGTTTTCCAGAAAGAGCCCTTTTCGATGAGGCTAATATGCCAAGAAAGTGAGAGAAGGGAAAGAAGGGTTGATACATACTTAATTTGCTTTCATTTCAAAAATTGGTGGACATACTGCATTTTCAACACAAAATCTCGTTTGCATTAACGAGGAGATCACATACCTAACCACAAAGTTATGCCGGACCAGTTTGTATTGCACGTGTTCAAGTTATGCTGTATTAGGTGATAGTGAGGTGTGCGTACTTGATAACCAGACTTCAATATTGGATCTTTTTTCAGTGAAGATTTTGAAGAAACGTGTTTACACTCAAAGATCCCATTCATTTGATGACTTGTTGTATAACATGTTTTTGGCCAATTACTTGACTAGAATGGAATACACTATTCCATTCTAGTCAAGGAAGACAGACCTCATTTGTTAGACATTGTTTCTGCTCATGATATTTGCGCATAACATGCTTTTTTTCTGCTATTGTTATTGGCACAAAAACATTTTTATTATCAGTTTCTAGTAATTCCCGCATTATATACAGGATGTTTATACAGATGTGATAGCTAGTCGAAAAATTTGAAAAAAAGTTTCTATCAACTTACCCTCTAAGTTGAGATACAGAGTGTTGAAATTTAATAAAAAAAATGGTTTTTTGCGAATATGTCCGGAACCGTTTATCGTACAGAAAACAGCGTTTGTAAGCATTTTCTACTCATAATAAGCTAAGTTTTGTGCGAGAATAAAAATTTTTAAAGTCATAATTGGTGAAGATTTTGAAGGAATAGTGGTTGTTTTTCTCCCCAACTTCTACGCCACTGGAAAAACTACGGTTTTGAGAGGCCCATTTGAACCGTTAATGTTTTCTACACAAAAAAGGTACTGTAACTATGAGCTCTAAAGTTGACCGTTTTCTAGAAAAATCAACTTTTATGTTGAAAAACATGGTCAATTTTTTTAAATAAAAATTTTATTTTACAATTAAACAAAATTTATGTAAACGTAGAACAAGTAACAAAAGCAAGCGTTAACTTCTTAATATACGATATAAGTTATTACAGTATTTCTTAATAATAACTTATAAATTATTTTTAACAAGTAGACTTTAAATTTTATAACAAAAGCTACCTCCTGTCAACATAACAATTAGTTTGTACCTGCAAAAAGTAAACTTGTATTACAAAATTAAAAATTAATTACACAAACGCTGAAATGTGCGAAATGCATTACCTTTACGGAATGGCTTGCAGTAATTCTGTTGAAACAAGGCGGTTGTATCCAGAAAGACATCCTGATCGCCCAGTACCACACCATAACTTGTTGTTTCTACATATTCACCAACGACTACGGGAAAATGGAAGTTTTAAAAAAAATACTGCTGATAATGGGCGGCCTATGGAAGTTGCAAATCCCCAAGTGGAAGAGGCTGTCCTCAACGAAATTAATGAAAATTCGACCACAAGTACCAGAAAAATGGCTTACAACTTAAACCTATCTCACTCGACGGTTTGGAGAATTTTGAAAAGACAACTTTTGTATCACTACCATATTCAAAGAGTACAAGCTTTATTGCCAAGAGATTTTTCATCAAGATTTTTCTTTATAACCAACATTCCTTACCAATTTTCCTTACCTCTCCAACAAAATTACTTACAGAACGGACATTCATTATATTAATGTACGGCGTAAGGACCTCATTGACATTCCTCGTCACCGTACCCAATTGTTCAAGAAGTCTTTTAGTTATAACGCGGCATGTGTTTTGAATAAGTACAGTCTGCTTTTTGCTCAACCATCGTTTCGCACTTTTAAGAGGTCTCTGCGTCTTAAATTGCTTAATGACTAGCGAGTCATTCTACCTTCAACTCGAATTAGTATATATATATATATTTTTTTTTCTTTTTAGTTTGTTAGGAACATTTATTAATTTTTATTTGTTTAGGCCCTTCATTTTTTATATTTTTTCGTTTTTACTTATCGGCTACGATAATTGTTTCAGTTTGAATTTAATTTTGATTTATTACTTTGTTTTGTTTTTTTTTATATATTTATTTTTTTTTGTGTATGGGATTTCCAGGAAGACCAGAGCGCCATAAATTGGCTTACTGATGGACATACCCTTTGGCAAACTCTATACTTACAATTAGTTATTTTAATGTATTACTTACATTGTAGTATTCTTTTATGCCAATAAACTATTATTATTATTGGCTTTATGCAAGACAAAATAGCTCAAAATCCTCAGTTTGGAGCCGAAGTTCTATTTGCCGATGAAGCATCTTTCTCGAAAGATGGTATTTTCATTTTCACAATAACCACATATGGGCAGAAGAAAATCCACTTGAAATTGCAGAAGGCCATCATCAGCAACAATTTTCCGTAAATGTTTGGTCTGCCATCGTTGGTGATCATTTGATTGGCCGACATTTTTTACCGAACAGATAAACCGGTGCAGATTATCGACAATTTCTAGAAGAAGTACTGCCGGAACTGCTGGAAGATGTACCGCTTCAAATAAGACAAAACATATACTTTATGCATGATGGAGCTCCGGCCCACTTTAGTTTGGTTGCTCGCCAATACTTGGACGACGAATACCCAGACCGTTGGATCGGTCGAGGATCTCCCGAACTTAATTGTTTAGATTTTTTCTTTTACGGCATTCTGAAAACCCTAGTCTACGCTGCTCCAGTTGAAAATGTTGACCAATTAAGAGAGCGCATTGTTGTATCTTGCGACATAATTCGGAACACTCCGGAAATATTCCTGCGTGTTAGACAATCAGTGCGTCGAAGAATTGCTGCGAGCATTGAAGCTAACGGCGGACATTTCCAACATTTAATTTAACTGTGTATGATTTGTAATTTTTTTATTTTTAATTATGCAATTATGAAGTTAACGTTTGCTTTTGTTACTTGTTCTAACGTTTTAGTAAAATGTTATTCAACATAAAAGTTGATTTTTCTCGAAAACGGTCAACTTTAGAGCTCATGACCTTCAGTACCTTTTTTGTGCAGAAAATATTAGCGGTTCAAATGGGCGTCTCAAAACCGTACTTTTTCCAGTGGCGTAGAAGTTGGGGAGAAAAACGACCACTACTCCTTCAAAATCTTCACCAATTCTGACTTTAAAATAGTTATTTATATTACAAGTGGGCTAGAAACATAATTACTGTACGAGTGTGAAGAATTGCACGACGAGGTCGTAGACCGAGTCGTGTAATCACACGAGTACTGTAATTATGCTCTAGCCCACGTGTGATATACAGCATTTTATCTACGACTGCTAAAAATTACTAAAAAATTAATTTCTTTAAAAAAGTCTATTTGACACTTATAAAAATATTTTGAAATGATTGTTGACAATTTTGAATTGTCAGTTTCAACAACATGTTTACTCATCTGGAATAAGTGTTTTGAAATTTAAAACATTACAATTAATGTTTATAATAAATAGTATTGTTTCTCTTTAAGTAGATAGCACTTTTTCTTTTGTATTGTTGCTTGGTTCAATAAATTAAGTTTGTTCTGATTACGCTAAAAATGCGTTACGTAATGAAACCAGTGCGGTAATGAACTTCATTACGTAACTCAAATCACCTCAAATGAGTGCGGTAATGATGACTTATCCAAGCAGTCGTAGATAATAGTTATTTATGTACCAAGTCTTCAAAGTGATGCTTTATCGAACGAGTCTGAGTTTGCGAGTCGAGCGAGCGAAGCGAGCGAGGCGAGTAAACAGGCTAGTTCGATAAAGACGCTTTGCTGACGTGTTGCATACAACATTTTATCGCCAACCGCAAAATTTAACGATATGAAGATATTCTAACTTACCAATATTATGACATGTGTCAAACGATTTGTTTTGTTAATATACCTCGGTAAAGTTACACTATGTATCAGAGGTCGGTAGTATAGTGGAGAGGGAAGTGCGCTTTCATACAGAAGGTACCGGGTTCAAATCCAGCTATTCAACGGCATTTTTTTCAAATTGACAGCAATTAGCGGCAGGTAAAGTACTTTGTCTGCCGCTAAATGCACAGTTTACTAGATAGTAGCATAAAGTGTCACTTTACTGCCGCAAATGGATGGCATAAAGTATGTTTTTGCTGCCGGTTGGCGATAAAATTATTTAAAAAAAAAAATGGTGCATTTTGGATGGTAAATTATTAATAATTTTTTTCAAATTTTTGGACAATTTATCACATCCTAAAGTCATGCGCATATATTATGAAACATCCTGTATACTATTTTTCAAAATTTGGTCTTATGATACGTCTATATTTTGGCAAACTGTAACTAGTTGGAAATTGTGACGAATACCAATTATTTTTTCGTTTGCTACATCACCAATAAAACGATCTGTATAAACATCAAGTAATTTATTATAAATAAATAAACAATTTCGCAAAACATCGAAATCAACCTCGATAAATTTAAACGTTCAATTTCCAATAATAGCAACCTTTAAACTTCAGCTGACTCTGTGACGTCTCTCGTAACATATTTTTTATTAACTTATGGCAACGAAACAAACTGTAAAGTGTTCAGATTCATCGACCTTGACAACAGGTACAAACGGTGTAATAAAGATAACCACAATCGGTGCCAATTTACTCACGTCAACCGCGACATAAATATTATCCCCACCGAAGAAAACCATTTCTTTTATCTCATTTTTACTTCCATTATTTATCGGAAAATACGGTTTGCGGTCGAAAATATCCTACAATAAAATTGCACGTGTCGATTTTCCTCGACACGTGTGTTACAATAACATCAGGTAGTAGATCCGAAACCAAAATACATGGGGAGTTTAAAAAAAATACATTGGGGTGACTTTTTTTTTATCTTCTTAAACGAAACTTAAAATAAAACAGGTTGAAAATAATTTGATTGTAAATTTTATTCTAAAGTCAACCCATAAAAGCAAAAAGCTCTAATATCCCTTGTAATTAGATTTTGAACCTGGGGTTACTAAAACCAAAGTGTATATCGTCTAGACGGTGACTCGTCTAGACTCGGGACAATGCTCTCCTCCAGCCTCACAGGTAGTAGTACGTTGGCATCTGGGGGCCCGTTGTTGTTTCTCGCACTCAGAGGCCAATGCCAAGCGGTCCGCGTCCTGGGAGAGAGCCCCCGCGTCTTGCCCCAGAACGGTTTTCGGCACCCGAAGGTCATCATCAAACGCAAACAACGGTGAAGAGAACGAAATCTCTTTCTCCTTCTTCCTTATAACGTTGTCGTTTTATTTAGTTCTTTTTTGTTGTTGCTTCGTTCTTCTTGAACTTGACGAGACGGTGTCGATAAACTTTCAATGCACAAAGCAACGTAAAATAATTTAAAATAATTTTGGCGTTGATGTATCCGCTTATGGTATGGTGTTTATAAATAATACTGTCACGTGTATAGTGTCATCAAAAAAAAATCGCACACGAGTCGAGTAACTTGCAGCATCTATAGATATCACAGTTAAGAAGGACTTCGGATTTATATTTAGAGTCTCCACGTGCTTCTCGTTTAATCGTGCCGATAGAGGTCGTTCTGACGATTATTTTTAATCTGCGATAACTATATTCATTGAAACTTTAAACTATTCAGCATTACTCTTTTGCATGTCAGGTATGTTTTTGTATTTAGAACGTTTAAATAACACGTAGTTAATTAAAAACACTCAATTACTTTTAATATTCATGGAGCGTTTCAACATCTTTATATAATCCGTTGTTGATCCAGAAAACGTGCAGCACTTACTTATTTTAGACTTGATTGGACCAATAAATAAACAATTTTTTATAGCAATAAATGGTGGGGCATTTAATGTGAGAGAAAATCATCAACAATTTTCTTATAATCACGTTTATCACAATTTGAAATGTGATTCTAACATAAATAGGAAATGACAAAACAAGTTTTTTTTTGTTATTACAGATTATGTGGAATACGGCGACTTCAAATTAAATTAATTAGATATTCTGCGCAACTCAAATTAGCAAAAATTAGTATTAATAACAAAAATGCATGGAAACCTGTTTTTTTTTCTAGAAAAGATAATGGCAAAATTTTTTGTTGCCAACTTGTTGCTTGGGATGGTGTGGAAAAAGTTGCGGTTGAAATTAAGAGTTGCTCAACTCAAAATTTGCAAATAATCAAAGACAAGCTGTTTTTCGTAGAAATAGGACATGACAGAAATAAATTTGTTTCATTTGCTGCTATAGCAAAAACGTTGCAGATTGAATCGATCCGAAACTTACTAAAATTCCAGAAAAAGCTGATTTTTAAAGAAAGGGACGCTGATAAAAATAATTTTCTGCCCATATTTGCCACTACAGATGATAAGTAATGCGAGTCAATTCAAATTAAATAGATAAAAATTTCTGCTCAACTCCAAATTTGCAAAAATTTTACAAAAACCTAGATGTCCAAAAAAAATTAAAGATATAACTATTTTTTTCATATTTGCTATTATAATGAGATTGGTATTATAATGCTCAACTCAAAATGTACAAACATGCAAGAAAAACTGTTTTCTAGACAAATGGGAAATGGCAGAAATAACTTTTATTATTTATGTGTTGCTGCAGATGAAGAGAAATATGGTGCAGTTAAAATCTCGAAAATTTTCTTGCTGTATTTCCCACTGTAGATGATAAGTAGTGCTATACAGTTCAAATTAAACTGTTAAAAAAATCTGCTTATCTGGAATTTTACAAAAATTCAAAATAAATTGGGTTTCTCAAGAAACGGGAAATGGCAGAAATATTTTTTCCATATTTGTTGTTTGTAGATGCTATGAAATATGTTGTGATGTAAATTACAACATATTTTTTTCTTTTGTTTCTACAATTTGTAGAAATTCAAGAAATTACGCATTTCCAGAAAAATTAGATATGGCAAAAATAAATTTCTTTTCATATTTATTGCAATATATCCCGAAGAATAGGATATTAAGTTCAAATTAAGTTGATAAAAAAATCTGTTCATCTTGAATTTATGAGTTTCAAAGAAATATGGTGGAAGAATTTCTGTTGAACCCAAAATTTGCAAAAACTCCAGATCAATCAGATTTTCCAAGGAATAGAAAATTACAAATGTGTGTATTTTTTTATATTAGCTTGTTTAAAGATGCTGTTATCTTGGTCTGTTATTTTTGAATGCTTTTTTCCGCATCTATCGTCCAGCAGAACTCTCCTCCAAATATATCTATAAGTGTGGCATCTTTTCATTCTAAGCAAAAGAGTACATCTAATTTCTATTCTCTGGTCTTGAAGTGTCTTACGTGCTGGAAATAACAAGTAATCTGCCAGTAATTAGAGCTATCAAGACTCGACTCAGGTCTCAAAGTGAAAATAAATTGGTTCAATGATACTGTCGGGCAGGATGCTAGACAAATATATACATGACGGCATCTACACTTGTTTTGATACGGATTTAAGGTGTAGTTCGTGTAGAATCGCCAGCTCTGGAACTTTGGATTCTATCGATATATCGAATTTCAAGAATTCAAGTTAATTGGTTTGGGTTCCTCCTAAGTAGTTTTTGCTATTTTCAAGTTCTGGTTCTGAATTTGTAACCAAAATAGAGACAATCCATTTGATATCCCAGTACGAACTAAGGGTTACCAAGGATGATGAGATGAGTACCACCGAAAATTCTTCCTAATATTTGCAGCTAAACATCTCAGTCAGTCTGGGTAACCAACATTTTCTGTCGAAGGTGCAAGTTCATGTATTATATCACAGCAAATAAAGTCGTGGATAACATTTTTTACGACAGCTTCCTGTTAGAGAACATTTTCAATACTAGTGATCCTCTTGACAGTTTCAGCATTATGGTCTTATTGGCCAAGTCTGAACTTCTTTAGATATGCTCCGATGGGGTTTATAGAGCAATTTCGATCTATGAAGATTATCTTCTGCACCTTGCTCACCTTTCGAAATTACCGCTCTGTGTTGGTGCATTGAGCAACTGTAGCTGAACTTATAGAGGAAAATGATCGAATAATAGGGAAGTCTCTTTTAGATATAATCTTTTTATCTGTAATCTTCCGTCCTTTTAGATATCTACTGGCACAACATATCAAAAAGCTTGGTTATGTTTTTTGATGAGGTGTGCTTTAAGTTGCTCGTCTTTGATGTGATGATATCGACATCCACAAACATGCAGCACTGTCTACAAGGTTTACAAATCTGACAGTAGTATTTCGAGGTTCTTAATTACCTATATATCGTTATTAGTAAATAACTTATCCAGTTTTTTTTAATTCCTCCCTCCATCATGAGATGGCGTTAACATTTCATTTACGTTTAATGCTTAATAGATGGCGCTTTTAATTATTATTTTTTATGATCGCAAAGAGCAAACCTTATAATTCGTAAATATAACTTTATAGATTGATTTATATTTATATAAATCTATATATTAGAATATTATAAGAACTTTATAATATTCTCACGTCATGTATAACTTAATAACTGAAATTAAAACAAGTTCCAGGTAATCGATTGTTCTGTTGCTCTATCTCATTGGTGCTTGCTTAAAACATTGTCTGAAATGTTCTTGGAAGAAGGGTTATTGTCCATGCCACTTTCGCGCATGCTCTCTTTCTTGAACATTTTGTATGTAGGTACACTTTCCGGTGTCTCTTTCTCTGGTCATTTTCACTGTTATCTTTTGTGACGTCGCGTCGCACCGTATTGGAATGATCCCCGTACTCTTTGTTCCCGTCTTTGTTTAAGAAGTGGTAAGATATTGTTTCTTTATTTGTATTAACTAAATATAGTCAACATTAAAGTAACTTTTTTTACTGGTAAAATTGATAAATAACTAGAAAGTATATAAGAAAATTAATTTTCCTTAACTTTCTAACTTTGATTTTGAAGGTTTCTTCAATTTAAGCAATCTTGATTGGTTATTAACACACAACTCTTAGAACTACATTATACTAGGTGAATAAGAAATCTAATTATTAAGTGAGAGTTAGCTTTCACTGTGTTATTATCCAAACAAAATTAGTTTGTGTAGTTTTCCATTTTCACTTTTTTTTGTTACTTTCAATGTTTTAAAAAGTTATAAATATACAGTTCAAATTTAATTTAGCACCTACATCTCTATTACCTAATTCGAAAAGTTTTATTATCAAAAAGTGTATACATATATGTGAAACCATCGGATTTATCGTATTTATATAAAAGTTTTCGATAACGTTTCTATGTCGTATTTCGACAGAACATCCTGTAATGTAATGTATAAATTGGTGCGATGTCGCTAGTATCGCCTCGAGGCTCGAGGCACGACAAGCAAGCAACCTTGGATCGGAACGCTCAGCTGTCTACCGTTGATCAGCTGTGGGCTCAGGCGGCGAGTCCGTCCGCGAACGCTGTTATTGGCCGAAAGTAGTGACGTCACTAGAGCGGGGAAATAACGATCAGCTGTTTATGTGGCAACTACGATCTCGTTGTAGACTGACTGGTACCGCTATAGAATTCCAATTTTTAGTGGGGAGAGGGTACAAAATATGGTAATTATTATTAGAAATATTGATTTTTCTTTTTAAATAATTTGTTTCTACGCTAATTTTGTGCTTTAAATAACAAATTCTATTCTAATATATTATTTTATTTTTTATATATAGTTTATATACACGGTGTCAGCTAAAAACTTCCCCAAGCTGTATATGTATGATCACTAAAATTTTTTCTGTATTCAAAATAAACTTGTTACATATTAGTAAGTTCATTACAATTCATGATTTTTGATTAAAAATGAATTTAGCAAGAATCAAAAGTTCAGGAAACTTGAAAAACTCAGTAATTACTATTAACATGTTCGATACTGCGCCTTCTGCAGTAGTTTTTTCCCGTGTACCATTCGTAGTTTCTTTGATTTCGAGATTCAGGTTTGAGTTATTTACATGTTGGTTTAATGTATATGTCGCAGGCAAATGGTTGTTTCAGGCAAATAGCTTTTTCCTAGTCAGATACTATCTGCCTAGGCAAATACTTGTATTCAATTTATTTCAGTCTAAATTCTACTTTCCTAGGCAAATAGCATATGGCTAAACTATTTTCAGGCAAATAGCTCTTTAAACCAACCCAACCCCAGGAATGCTTTATTTCTTTAAGGCAAGGAATGTCAAAATGCCAGTGCCAGCCTTCGAAATTTCAGTTCAGTACAAAAAGGTGTACTTGTTTCAAAAATAAGATGTTGTGCAATAGTAGATGCCATTCCAGCAACAATTGTCTAAACAAGGAAAGTTTTGTATTTAGTGTTTAAGTCTTCAAGAAATAAACCGTTTATTTGTATTTGTATTAAACTTAATAAAAGTCATATACTTTTATAGCTGTATGCATTTTTTTAAAATGATACGCAAATAATTTGACTCGTTTGACACTCATTAATAACTTTAATTTAAGAAAAGTAGGTTGATAACGATAGGAACTACTTTATTTTATTGTGAACTCTATATTGCATTGCTGTATCGAAAAAATAGTATTTGCCTAAAATAAGCTTAGACATATACTATTTGTCTTGTCCAATAGTATTTGCCTAGACATTTAGTGATAAAACTGTAACCAACTACTGTTTGCCTAAGCAGACAGTATCTGACTAGGAAAAAGCTATATACCTGAAATAACCATTTGCCTGCGACATATAAGATCTAGTCCAGATTACTGGACTTTGAATTTCTAAATTCTGTGCCAACTTTTTCTAAATACAACGTAATGTAATAATAAATATTACAAAACATAATTATTACGCACTGTGCCAGATTCTGAAGCATGGATCTACGCATAAACCAGGATTTTCTTGACATATCGGGCAGTTGTATTTGGATTTCTCATAAACTCCACCTCGCTAGACTATCGACACCTCTTCATCGCGGATTTGTATTTCTGTGTGGAGAGAACTGTCTCCAGATAATGGAATTCTGATTGTTGGTGGTTGGCCTAGTATATCCATCATTGAGCTGTAGCATATCCTTATAACTTCGCTAAAAACTGAATAATATGGCAAATGACGCTGTGGAAATCTTTCTTGATATTCTCGTACTGATTGTCGAGCATTTCCATTGCAAAAACCATACGCGAAAATTATATCAGCATACTCTTCAGTGCTGTAAGCGTACATTTTCAGTTTCTTCTTGTATGTAATAATTAAACCTTACAGCAAACTGACATATTACAATGACAACTTTGTTTTTGTTGAATGTTGGATTTTACTGACTATTAATAAATTCGCTGCAGAAAACTTTAAAGTGTTATAATTTCGTAAATAATTGAAATAGGACATATGTTCATTAACATTTTTTTGGTAATTGGGTTAACTATCATATATCAAAGTTTGAAGGTGAGCAATAATAAATCAACCTGTATGTAATAGGCATTTCACATTGCAATGTCTATAAGATGAAAGAACATTTTTCTGTACCATCTTATGGTTTTCCTTGGTGATGTACTTATTGTAGGCAAGAACACACTCTGGTTTTATTACTTGTTTTCCTTTTCTATTTGATGCTTCTACCATTCGATGTTTATACATTGTTGATATAGTCACCAATCTCTTGTTCTTCCAGTGTGTAACCAACACTGGACCTTTTCTTTTCCATAGAGTTTTTTTTTTCTTGGAATAATCTTTTCTAAATTTTCGCAAAGTTCCTACAAGTTTCGTCTTCCTTTTGAACAAATATTTTGCTAGTCGTACACTATTTATCCGTACTTATGCCTCTTGTTCATAATACACTGCCTAAATTTTAGGTGTCCTCACCAGTGAATCATAGATTCGTCTATAGAAAGTTGTTTCATTGGAGAAACCAACATCTGAATGTTAAGGATATGGCAAAACCTATTCCTGGATATACATTTTCCGAAAATTGGGTGAAACTATCCAATTCCAGATAAAGGACAGAGTCCAATCAATTTAATTAATTTAGGTGGCGTCACATCTTTCCATTTCCTAGACTTTTTTCTCGTATTTTCTACAACCGGCACTGATGTTGCACGATTATTTCTTTCAGTTGCAATTTTATTTATTATATCATCGTCAAAGAATAATCTGAAGTAGTCAATAGGTTTGGAATTATAGCCCAAATTCGGGAATTTATCTAAGAGATCAGTTTCCGTGTGAGTCTAACTCATTATCAGACTCAGACTACAAAAGCTAGTGTAGCAGGAGGTGTAGAACCATTTGAGTTTATTTCATCATAACCAGAAGGGAGGGCCTGAATCGTTAAGTGATAAGTCAGAATTTTCAAAAATCTATCTATCGTCACTGAAAAAATCGTTTCCGCTCGAAATTTCTGATAAATGGTCAACAATGTACTCTAACTCAGCTTCAATAAGCTTTCTTTTTGTCGTTGTAAATGATCTTGATCCCTTGTCTTTGTATTTCGCGTACAAGAGCTAACCATAACACAGAATCCTTTATTTGTACAGTTTCAAACATGACATGAAACTCGTACTAACCCAGGAACTGCTAAATTCTCAGTTGCACTCATTGTGCAACTAATTAAACACAGCAGTAAAGAACAAGAAGTGGGTGTACTAATAAATGCAGATGCAAAGGGTATTCCACGTATTCGTATTTCAAACATGAAAAAACACTTTCACCATCATCAATCAGCCTATCACCACAGAAGCAGCCTAGACTTTCAAGTACAGGCTACGATATCACAAGCACCATTTAAATGCCATTATGCCACGACTTACAAAAACATCCTGTATAGCACCGTTGATGAGAATTTTTAATAATTTTATCTATCTCTCTTAATTATATCTTCTGATTAGCTAAAAAAATAATGTTCAGAAGTTAGTTGCTCGTTTATTTAATATTTTACCAAGATGTTGCCATATAATTCCATTTATTCAAACTTGAATTGATTGAAGTTACGTCTGACTTAGATATTGTGTTATTTTGTGCTCAAAGAAGAATCTTCCAATAATATGGGAAATTTATTTTGTTAGAACTCTAAATATAGATAAGTCAAGCTGTTCTCAATTATTTCATGCCATACTTTTATAAATAGAAGTGGAAATGGAAATGTTTCAATAATCCGCAGAAAATCCCAATCTGAAATCTTGTGGATTCCAAATCTTATGAATACTTATGGTAATAATAAATAATTAATCCATAATGTTAATATAAAAATAAAACACTCATACAAAGTGTGGATGTGTGGCTAATGAGAAGCAATTTATGAAGAACATCTGTTACTCAGCAAAACTCTGGAGTTCTCTTGAAACTCGAAGTTTGAAACTGCGAAATTGCTATATACAATTTTCTTATCTAATCGCATCCTAAGAAGAAAAAATTGGTTGGGTCACCTGGAAAAGACTCGCATATATGGCATCATGAACTATATTTTAGTTTAGATCTTTAAACTTGTAGAATGCTACATTAAAATTAAGAAGATTTAACGATGCTGTTTACGATTTGTCCATGCTGACCCAACCATTGTTATGTTTGAGACTTTCAACATGAGATGCATAAAAAAGAAACATTTCGGGCAAGTACGTTTGATCAACTGCAATTTTAACCTGCATGCTTTGTCCTACAGCAAGCAACAAATAGCTTTAAATGAACTACCCTTAAAACTAACTCCAATCAGAGATGCTCAACTTATGTCATCAATTATGTGGTCAACATCTTCCTACACAATTGGGTGCTGTTGAAACATTGAAATTCAACACATCCAATTTGATTGATGTATTTGCTAACTTATAGTTGTTTATGTCGCTTAATTCATCTTTAGATATATCCAAATTTCCTCTAAGAACAGCTTTGAAAATATTTAAAACGACAACATCATTGTTTTCTTCAATTAAAAATATTTAGTCAATTAGACTTGATATTTATGAATTGCTTTCTATAATCTTTCATAGTAAAATTTTTATTTTATTCCTCAGCAACACTTAAATGTGGTATCGTCACGTTTAAGAATTCATTGCGAAACGTGTTTAAACATCGCGCAACGATTTATAGCGGAAGTATTAAAATGTTTATCAATATTAAAATCTAACTAATAGACTTGCTATTTGAAAGATTCTTTATAAATATTTAAATGTTTTTGTTGAATTTTAAATTATTATCAGTATAAAACGATAGACGATTTATTGCTTGATTCAAACTTGACCTTTATCAATAAGATTAAGATAGCAAATTTGTAGTTTAAAGTCTAAAATGTACAAGATTATAAAAACAATACAATTTTATGGCAATATATAAATAGTTGGAATGGCGTTAGTGAAATTCTTGGTAATTGGTGAATACGTGTGTGAATGTGGATGTAGGAGCCAAGATAAGTTTGTTTAACACTTGTCATTTCTCACTTAACCGGTGTCAGATTAACGTAATACGCGTTATCTTGTGCCAAATGGCGTTGGAAAAGCTTGGAAACTGAAGAGCTTCTCTAAAAAACGTAATCCCATTTTACTTATAATAAAATTATTATCTAGAGTTATTATTATTTTGTTATAAAGATTCTTATAGAATATAGAAAATGCGTGAGTTTCTGGTCAAGGTTACGTTTTAAACGTGTTTGAACAGTGGGCGTCTTTTCACGTTTTGCAATAATTTTAACGACAGCCTGTTGCCTGTGAGCGGTTTAAAACGCCTTTCTAGGCTGTTGCGTGTGATGTTTTGAAATTAAATAGTGACGTAACGAAAACGTTTAAGTATTGTTGCCACGCACGAAAGCTCAGTGTAAAAAGAGTGCCAGCAAAGTTGATATTTTTATAAACCGACGCGGAAATAAGTTCAGATCGATTTTCCATCAAATAGAAAATTGTTTTTAAAAGTACCTATAGGGGAAAATTGATTTGGAAAATATCCAGATTGGTTTCTATTTTAAAAACGTCACTCATGTATTCAAAATTTAGTTAGTATCGTGGTATATTTAGATTTCTTTAAAATCTCATTAAAGTTTTATTTTTAACTTGAACTTGTTTCAAGATTAGACACTTTTTTTAAAAACTTATCCACAAATTGTATAATTAATATTCGTTTAAAATCGTCAAAGATAACTTGAAATTGTTTGCTTTCAACTAGAATCAAGTACAAGTCGAATTTTGCGGGTGAAGTTTGAGAAGCCAAAGCTGTAACTGAAATCCTTGGTGAGTTTCATTGCCTCACAGATCTCGGATGGAACTAATACCAAGTTGAATAACTCCCAGCTAGTCATCACATAACTATCGATTTCGCAGATTAAATTTTGTACCTACGGCTAATTTTATTACATTTTTATTGCAAAAAAGTACTAAAAAAATTACTTTTTTGTTGAAAAATCTAACGACCAAGATATCTCTATGCAATAAAATTTAATTGAGCAAGCTTTCCTTGCAAAAAAAAAATCTTTGACCTTTTTCTTCATATTTTGAACGCCATTTTTGAAATGTATTTCGTTTTATGTTATCTTTGTACAATTCATCCAAACCACAACGTATCATTTGGACTCTTAATATTTACAGTCTCATCCCATACATTCACTGTTCTCTCCCTAATATCGACGTTTGTTTTTGGGAAATTATCTGATTGAATAAAATTGCTACATCTACTTAGTCTGTAGCAAGTATTACACCTAATCTGGTGCAAGCATAAGGCTGAATGTTTGTGCCTTGATTTGAAAATCTCAATTCCTTGGTTGCCAAACCCGCTACATCATCTTTTATTATGGTATGGATCTAATTGATCAAAAAATATTGCCAAGTCCATTCCAAGTTCTCGAATCATTCAACTATAGACTGGTGTTTTTAAATGAACTTGATGAACGAAATATGAGTTAGTGTTGAGTTTTGGAATCTTTTCACCACTATCACTAACATCTTTTCATAACTCATAACTAACTTGTATTCGTATAAAAACTCAAGTTTGTTATTTCAGAATTCAAAATAACTTATGATTAATGTCATACATTTCTGCCATGGTGTGTATCTGTTTAAATGCTACCTCTATCTACTTAAATAAATTTGCATTAGATAAGATATAGCTTCGAACTTTTGAATCATTCAATCGGGACTTGTATTTTTAGATAAACTTACTTAAGCTAATGCTATTTCCAGTTTTAAATGTAACAATCAATGATAACCAAGTTGACAATTCCCACTATATTGTAGATCAAAATAGTTCCACTGTCTTCTCTGACTGGATCTTTGAAAAATGTAACATCTATATACAGGGTGATTTATTAGCTCACCATCAAACTTTGACATATGATAGCTAATCCAATTACCAAAAAAATGTTAATGAACATATGTCCTGTTTCAATTATTTACGAAATTATAATACTTTAAAGTTTTAATGTTATCATAATTAACTGCTACATTCTTTTTTAAACACATAAATATTACTAATATTGTTCAAAATAGCCTTCTTCTGCTAGACTAGATACTTCACAACGACGAATTAAAGAGTTCTTCAGCCGAATTAAAATATCTGGTTGATTTTTGATTTCTTATTTCAGTAGCAGCCATTTGTATTCTGTTTAATAACTGTTCTCCTGTGTTAATTTCCACTTGATACACAATTTGATCCATATGACCCCATAAGTAGAAATCCAATGGAATGCTAACCATTGCTGATTATCTCCTGGCTGTAGAGCTTGAATATTCTGTTTACGATACGGATGAAGGACTTCGCGGTTCAAAACGCGCCATGCAAAATTTTTACATACATAAGTACGAAGGCTTTCACGGCCGGTGTGAATTAAACTAAGATTAGAACTAAAACTAGAACTAACACTAGAAACTTTCTGGTTTTGCCGTGCATCTTTTAATAAAAGGTTTGACGTTTCGGATGCCATGTTGCAACCTTCTTCAGAAACTGGTTCGAAGTCACTTCAAGGTTCTTCACGTCAAGGTTGCAACATGGCATCCGAAACGTCAAACCTTTTATTAAAAGACGCACGGCAAAACCCGAAAGTTTCTAGTGTTAGTTCTAGTTTTAGTTCTAATCTTAGTTTAATTTTTACATACATGTATGTGTGTGCTATTCTTCGAGTGCTAATGGAAGGATTATCAATGACAGCATTAATTACAGCTTCTTCGTCCTCTATATTAACTACATGCGGTTGAATAGCTTTTGCTGGAGCAGGATTACCTGTTTCTCGAAGTCTTCTAAAAGAATCGCTAAAAACTGAATAATATGGCAAATGACGCTGTGGAAATCTTTCTTGATATTCTCGTACTGATTTGTCGAGCATTTCCATTGCAAAAACCATACACGAAAATTATATCAGCATACTCTTTATCCGCATTACATTTAGAGTTTCTTCTTGTATGTAATAATTAAACCATACAGCAAACTGACATATTACAATGATAACTTTGTTTTTGTTGAATGTTTGATTTTACTGACTATTAATAAATTCGCTGCAGAAAACTTTAATGTGTTATAATTTCGTAAATAATTGAAATAAGACGTATGTTCATTAACATTTTTTTTTGGTAATTAGATTAGCTATCATATATCAAAGTTTGATGGTGAGCTAATAAATCACCCTGTATAATAATAAAACCCAGTGCTTTCATTAAAAACGATTCATATGAAAATAATGCGTGACAATAATTGCACCGAAAGGTGCGAAAATTTAAGAATGAGGGTACCATTTAAGGTTCATCATTTTAGATACTTTTCAACATAGTCTAAACGTTTCTCCATATTGTTTCCGCCAACCCTCAACATTGTTCTGAACATTTTTCTGTATCTAAATAACAATACCTCAATGTTATCACTGGAACTCTCCAACATTGCTACACCTGATACACCTTAAATCATCCCGGATATTTCTTATTATAGTTTCTGAAATCCTGCACACTTTCCAATATTCTCTCACACATCCCTCGAAGTTATTTTTGGTACAACTCAACATCATCATAGACATCCCCTAACATTTTCTTGAAAATGTCTTAATATTATTCCTGTCATCTCTTTAAATCATCTCAAACACTCAATATTGTATCAGACAACACTTGACATCGTCCCAGATACTTCTCCTGGGCTGTCATCTGTAACAACTCTCGATATCGTTCGTGACTTCCATCAACAAGTCTTTTAACTTCATTCAAGATAACTCTCACCGTCATTCTAGACATTTCGTAATATCATTTTTGGTCACCTTTCTTCGCCCCAAATATCTTTAAATATTGCCTCAGACAACCCTTGACATCGTTTTGAAGGTCAATCAACATCATCTTTGACATCCCTGAGTATAATGCCATACAGGTCTCAATATGTTGTCTCTCAAGATATATAGTTCCTGACAGTTTTCAATGTGGTCTCATAATACTCGGCTAAACTCCAGCTTTCGTACCATTTCTTCGGAGGATGTCGAGGAAGTCTGGTCCTATGTGGTTTTTCCTCAACATGCTCTTTCGATCCTCCCCGACATCCTGTAATATTATGGTCCTTAACGACATTTAACATCCTCCCTAGTATCGCTAAATATCATCACTGCCAATCATTTACATCTTTCTAAGCATCCTTCACTATTATCTTAGATAACTATCAACATCCTGCAACGTCGTCCCTGACATATCGCAACATCTGCCTTTCCAATCCTCAATGTCATATCTGATATTGCTCAATATCATACTTGGTATCTGTCAGTATAATCTGGTTATCTTTAATGTTGCCTCTGAGAACCCTCAACATTGCCCCGGGCGTCAGTTTCATCTCAGACATCTCTCAACATCATCTCAAACACCTGCTCAACTGACGCTGCTCAACGTCATCCTTGGTACATCGCAACATCCTCCCGAACATTTCTCAACATTGTTGTGTATATACTACATCACTCAACATCATCTCGGATATCCTCTATTATTACCTCTCACATTCCTCAATGCCAGAGGCTCCCCTAGGCACATCTCAATATCGTCCCAAACTTTTTTCGATATCATCTCAAATATCCATCGATATTAAAATGTAAGATATTCTGTCGATTTTATCACGACGTTAGCGATATGATTTATTTTCTCAACCGGTTTCGATACTTTTTGTGTGTCATCATCAGGGATTTTTTGATACAGTTGAAAATTTTAAACCCTATTGAAATGTATGGAGAACCATGAAACACTATGTGACACGTAGGAACACGAATATTGATTTAAAAACTGCCTAGGAGTTTCTATTGTAATGAAATTGAAATTTTGGCCCTTCTGACCTTATACTCAACCCGACCAATGTATTTTGTAGGAAAACCTCGCGTACCTTCCATCTACAATTCCAAGCCATCCGCAAAGTTATTCATGTCAACCAGTAGTTTCAAATATTTGAAAAAGTTTTAAAATTTTTCTCTAAAAGTTCTCTAAAATCCTTCAAAAACATAAAAATAAAGTAAAGTTCAGGAGAATCGATACGGATTTATTCAGTTTTCTCGATAACATAATTTCCTGAGTACTTTTTTGGTTAACTTTAAATAGAAAATCGTTTGTATTGCATAAAATATCTGTTTACCTTTTATACAGTCTTAATCGATTCTTGTTACATCTCACCTCGCATACATACTTAAAATTCCCCATCTGTCCATTTGAAACGGTAAAGAGAAAAAAGGTAACACGGTTAAATTAGGCAAGTACGGTTCGGCGTTACTTTCCAAAGAAAATAACGTCCCAGATAAACAACTTCCAAGTTGTAATGTTATATACGGTTGTAACGACCAGTTCTAGTTTTGACCCGATACTTGCTACTGAATATGGTCGGTCATACGGAAGGCGTCACCTTTCCGATGATGTCTGTGAGTAATACTCTCCGGGAATATATCGGTGTTAAGCACCGATTTACAACTCGTTATTTACCGTTCACCTAAGTATTCTTAGAGGCCTTTTAATTCTGAGATCTACAATCCTTTTAGATCAACTTTTAACCATTTTCTTGGTTTATTTAGTTTTGTTAAAATCAAAATTAACGTTTTATCAGCAAACAACATGTTTTTATATTATTATCGATGGGAAATATACCGAAACTCTTTCCAGACAAAAACATGTTTTGAGGTTTTCATTATCATTTATTTATTAAAATGATAATTTATATAGGAAACTTAAATATTATTAATACAATTTTATAGTTACCTTATTGTATATATACTTAAATGTTTTTAATAAAAAAACACAACATATTAATGACAAAACTACTGATATTTTAGTGGTTCAACCCCGCACAAACTGATCTCTCTTCCGTTCGTTCCCTGTTTTATACTTCATGCGTCGATAGCTGGAACGTTCTAGGTTTTTCGAGACCCAGCCTTCCGAACTTTTCATCGGTAAAAGGACAGCGTTTACCATTGCTGGGTGATTGACCTCTTTATTTTCGAACATTTAAGAACATTCTTATCTACTCTGTTATATTAGAATATTTATGGTTGGTAAAGAAAGTATAGAACAAGAAAGGATTGTTGATGACACATAATTTTGTTGATTTCTGATTTTATTCATTTCTTTGTAGATTTTAACTTCTAGAAAATTAACCTGAAAGCTGTCAATCTATTGATTTCGTTAATTTTAATGTTCTTGAAAGAAAGTTTTAGGAACTAAGCAATTCATTTTTGAGAGGTAATTATAATTAACTAAAGTATGTATTAGCATTAATGTAGTGAACATTTTTAATATTGTTAGTTCCTGTTAAAAGAGACCTAAAAGCTGTCAACATCTTGATATGATTAAGTTTTAATATTTTTATAAAAGGAACCGTTAGGAATTAAGGTATGAAATTAATAAAGCTAAGATTCAGCTTTAAACTCGAAAATATTTCAAGTTTCTAGAATTTTCTGTTTCGCTGAAAAATCTTCCTAAAGTTTCCAAACCTAAGAATTATCAAATTGTTGGTGTGATTTATAATTTTATTTTGAAACAAAGTGTTAGGAATTAAGCAATCAATTTTTGAGAAGTTATAAATTAAAGTATTAGCTTTAATTTGGTGTAAATTTCAACTTTCTAAGGCCCACCTCTAGTTAAACTGGTCGTTAGTCTAACTATCGGATAACGTTTATCTATTAGTTAACTGCGAAACGACTTTTACCATTTTGATCTAACTAATGGATAGGCTATCTAGTAGTTAACGTAAAAATCTAGGGGAATATTATAATGACTGTTGGTGACTACGTGTAAAAGAGGAATTACAGGTTTCTATCTCCTTTATCCGTCGGTAATTCGTGGGTAATTCTCATAAACCTGTCAGTTCTGTTAGTGGCAATTAACAAATTTTTAACCTGAAGAAATAACACTTTTACTTGACTTGGTGGCGGATCATAAAAATGTCCTCGAAAATAAAAACAGCCACGTTAGTACGTGCAAAATAACGTTTGGGTTTTGCAAACAACAAAGAAAAGAAAAGTACAATCAAAATACTAACTAACCTACTATGTATTTATAAAAAATTGATCTGCTTTATATGGTGTAGTGTCTATAATGAGTTATTAAAGAAAAGATTAGAGTTAACAACATTAATGTTAGAAAATGAAAAGGAAAGAGATGGAAGTGATAAAATTGAAAATAGAAGTTTAGATAAAACAATTAAGAAAAGAAAAAGACAGTTAATCTATTTTTTAAATACTTATTGACGATATTTAAATAATAACAATGTACATATTTATTGTAAATAACGTTTTCTTTTATTACTTTTTATAATTATAAAGTTTATTTTTATAAGTTCCGAAAATAATTGATAACTACTAATCTTCTATTATTGACCTGAATTCTAAAAAAAATTAATTATTAATTCTTCTACTGATAAAAACTAGGTGCTATACATATATAATACTTCCTCGTTCGTGGTTTGATGTCATTATCAATTTGTGCTAAAATGTGGTGAAAACACACATTCCTTTGATAATCGAAATCTTTTAATAAATTCATCAGTTTGATGGTGGTCTATTCTGTCTTTTATTACGCCTCCACCCCGAATGGGAAATAGACAATTAATTTTCTCCAAGATTTCTTGCTCATCAATTTCAAACCTTTCGAAATCCAAAATTTTTTATTCTATCGTTGTATAACACTGTTATAACACGACAATAACACCTTTTTAATCACTATTATGGAGTTTTGAGCGAACGTAAGCGTTTATTATGATTTTAGGTTAGATTTATGTTACGCCATCTGGTTAAAAATACCTTCAACCAAGTTTATCAACGAGGTAAATATTTAACCCGATCCCCAAACCGATAGTTACGGATAGACCGAAAATAACTATTAGTTAGCGCTATCAACAAGGTAAATATGGTGGTAAAAGCCGATTTTTGCGCTAACCATTAGTTAAAGTTAACAACCACTTTAACTAGAGGTGGTAAAAGTGGGCCTAAGATGGTTAATTCCGCTCAAAATGGACCCTAAAAGTGACGTAACCTAAAAGTGGCCAATTTCTTGATATGATTAACTTTAAAAATATTTATAAAAGGAAGCGTTATGAATTGAGGAATACAATTGATAGACCTAATAACGGAATGATTTAGCTTTAAATTCGACAGTATTACAACTTTCTAGAATTTTCTGTTTCTCTGAAAAACTTTCCTAAAGTCACCTAACCTAAGAACTGTCAAATTGTTGGTGTGATTAACTTATAATTCTTTTTTAAGAAAGTTTTAGGAATTAAGCAATCAATTTTTGAGGGGTTGTAAATTAAAGTATTAGCTTTAATTTGGTGTAAATTTCAACTTTCTAAGATGGTTAGTTCCGCTCAAAATAGACCCTAAAAGTGACGTAACTTAAAAGTGGCCAATTTCATGACATGATTAACTTTAAAAATGTTTATAAAAGGAAGCGTTATGAATTGAGGAATACAACTGATAGACCTAATAACGGAAAGATTTAACTTTAAATTCGGGAGTATTACAACTTTCTAGAATTTTTTATTTCGCTGAAAAGCCTTTTTAAAGTTACCTAAGTTAAGAATTGTCAAATTGTCGGTGTGATTAACTTATAATTTTTTTAAGAAAGTTTTAGGAATTAAGCAATCAATTTTTGAGAGGTTATAAATTAAAGTATTAGCTTTAATTTGGTAACAATTTCAACTTTCTAGGATTGTTAGTTCCGCTCAAAATTGATCCTAAATGTAACATAACGTAAAAACGTTCAATACCTTGATATGATTAAATTTTAAAATGTTTCTAAAAGGAAGCGTTATGAATGAAGGTATAAAATTGATAGACCTAATAACGGAGAGATTTAACTTTAAATTCGAGAGTATTACAACTTTCTAGAAGTTTCTGTTTCCCTGAAAAACCTTCCTAAAATTACCTAACCTAAGAACTGTCAAATTGTTGGTGTTATTAACTTATAATTTTATTAAAGAAAGTTTTGGGAATTATGTAAGCAATTTTTGAGAGGTTGTAAATTAAAGTATTAGCTTTAATTTGGTGAATTTTTTAACATTCTAGGATTTTTAGTTCCACTCAAAATAGACCCTAAAATTAACGTAACCTAAAAGTGGCAAATTTCTTGACACGATTAACTTTAAAAGTGTTTATAAAAGGAAGGGTTATGAATTGAAGAATACAATTGATAGACTTAATAACGGAATGATTTAGCTTTAAATTCGACAGTATTACAACTTTCTAGAATTTTCTGTTTCTCTGAAAAACTTCCTAAAGTCACCTAACCTAAGAACTGTCAAATTGTTGGTGTGATTAACTTATAATTCTTTTTTAAGAAAGTTTTAGGAATTAAGCAATCAATTTTTGAGAGGTTCTAAATTAGAGTATTAGCTGTAATTTGGTATAAATTTCAACTTTCTAAGATGGTTAATTCCGCTCAAAATAGACCCTAAAAGTAACGTAACCTAAAAGTGGCCAATTTCATGACATGATTAACTTTAAAAGTATTTATAAAAGGAAGCGTTATGAATTGAGGAATACAATTGATAGACCTAATAACGGAAAGATTTAACTTTAAATTCGGGAGTATTACAACTTTCTAGAATTTTTTATTTCACTGAAAAGCCTTTTTAAAGTTACCTAACTTAAGAATTGTCAAATTGTCGGTGTGATTAACTTATAATTTTTTTAAGAAAGTTTTAGGAATTAAGCAATCAATTTTTGAGAGGTTATAAATTAAAGTATTAGCTTTAATTTGGTAACAATTTCAACTTTCTAGGATTGTTAGTTCCGCTCAAAATTGATCCTAAATGTAACATAACGTAAAAACGTTCAATACCTTGATATGATTAAATTTTAAAATGTTTCTAAAAGGAAGCGTTATGAATGAAGGTATAAAATTGATAGACCTAATAACGGAGAGATTTAACTTTAAATTCGAGAGTATTACAACTTTCTAGAATTTTCTGTTTCCCTGAAAAACCTTCCTAAAATTACCTAACCTAAGAACTGTCAAATTGTTGGTGTTATTAACTTATAATTTTATTAAAGAAAGTTTTGGGAATTATGTAAGCAATTTTTGAGAGGTTGTAAATTAAAGTATTAGCTTTAATTTGGTGAATTTTTTAACATTCTAGGATTTTTAGTTCTGCTCAAAATAGACCCTAAAATTAACGTAACCTAAAAGTGGCAAATTTCTTGACACGATTAACTTTAAAAGTGTTTATAAAAGGAAGGGTTATGAATTGAAGAATACAATTGATAGACTTAATAACGGAATGATTTAGCTTTAAATTCGACAGTATTACAACTTTCTAGAATTTTCTGTTTCTCTGAAAAACCTTCCTAAAGTCACCTAACCTAAGAACTGTCAAATTGTTGGTGTGATTAACTTATAATTCTTTTTTAGGAAAGTTTTAGGAATTCAATTTTTGAAAGGTTGTAAATTAAAGTATTGGTTTTAATTTGGTGTAAATTTCAACTTTCTAAGATGGCTAGTTCCGCTCAAAATAGACCCTAAAAGTAACTTAACCTAAAAGTGGCCAATTTCTTGATATGATTAACTTTAAAAATGTTTATAAAAGGGAGTGTTAAGAATTGAGGAATACAATTAGATAGAATTAATAACGGAAAGATTTAACTTTAAATTCGGGAGTATTACAACTTTCTAGAATTTTTTCTTTCACTGAAAAGCCTTTTTAAAGTTACCTAACTTAAGAATTGTCAAATTGTCGGTGTGATTAACTTATAATTTTTTTAAGAAAGTTTTAGGAATTAAGCAATCAATTTTTGAGAGGTTATAAATTAAAGTATTAGCTTTAATTTGGTAACAATTTCAACTTTCTAGGATTGTTAGTTCCGCTCAAAATTGATCCTAAATGTAACGTAACCTAAAAGTGGTCAATTTCGTGACATGATTAACTTTACAAATGTTTATAAAAGGAACCGTTATGAATTGAGGAATAAAATTGATGGACCTAATAACGGAATGATTTAGCTTTAAATTCGAGAGTATTACAACTTTCTAGAATTTTCTGTTTCTCTGAAAAACCTTCCTAAAGTCACCTAACCTAAGAACTGTCAAATTGTTGGTGTGATTAACTTATAATTCTTTTTTAAGAAAGTTTTTGGAATTAAGAAATCAATTTTTAAAAGGTTGTAAATTAAAGTATTAGCTTTAATTTGGTGTAAACTTCAACTTTCTAAGATGGTTAGTTCCGCTCAAAATAGACCCTAAAAGTAACGTAGCCTAAAGGTGGCCAATTTCTTGACATGATTAACTTTAAAAATGTTTATAAAAGGAAGCGTTAAGAATTGAGGAATACAATTAGACTTAATAACGGAAAGATTTAACTTTAAATTCGAGAGTACTACAACTTTCTAGAATTTTTTGTTTCCCTGAAAAACTTTCCTGAAATTACCTAACCTAAGAACTGTCAAATTGTTGGTGTGATTAACTTATAATTTTTTTAAAGAAAGTTTTAGGAATTAAGTAATCAATTTTTGAGAGGTTGTAAATTAAAGTATTAGCTTTAATTTGGTGTAAATTTCAACTTTCTAAGATGGTTAGTTCCACTCAAAATAGACCCTAAAAGTAACATAACCTAAAAGTGCCCAATTTCTTGACATGATCAACTTTAAAAATGTTTATAAAATGAAGCGTCATGAATTGAGGAATACAATTGATGGAATTAATAACGGAAAGATTTAACTTTAAATTCGAGAGTATTACAACTTTCTAGACTTTTCAGTTTCCCTGAAAAACCTTCCTAAAGTTGCCTAACCTAAGAACTGTTAAATTGTTGGTGTGATTAACTTATAATTCTTTTTTAAGAAAGTTTTAGGAATTCAATTTTTGAAAGACTGTAAATTAAAGCATTGGCTTTAATTTGGTTAGAAAGATATAACTTTAAATTCGAGAATATTTCAAGTTGATAGACTTTTCTGTTTCGCTGAAAAACCTTTGTAAAGTTACCCAACCTAAAAATTCAATTTGTCGATTGATTAACTTTAAAATTTTCTTTGTAAGGAAACTTTTAGGAATTAAGCAATCAATTTTGAAGGCATTGTAAATTAACGATTTCACTTTAATTTTAAGTTTCTAGAATTGATACTTCTGCTCAAAATAGATCGTAAAGCTGGCGTAACCTAAAAGTTGTAAATTTCTTAACATAATTAAGTTTAAATTGTTTCTAAAAGAAATAATTATGAATTTAATGATTTGAAACCGTTTATTTGATGGTATTCATAAGAGAACTATTAAGAGGTGTCACAATTTCCGTGTTCGTAATCCGGTCGAATGAAGTTCCCAACAGCTACGGTTGTCCTAGTTTGCTTTGGTTCATTTCGTCGTATATATAGGCTCGAGCGGTGTAATTTATACAGATGAAGAGACTTAGAAGAGGTCTAATTGCGAGAGGATAAGGATAGGAGAGCCAGTACATCGAGAGCGAGTGCGACGGGCATGAATGAAAACGAAAACTGGGTCGACTATTTTAGCAGCGACGTTGTCGAGTTTCCGAGATATGTGAGGGGCTGTACGCCCAATTTGGCATAACCAATTTGGAAACACTACTTCCAAGAAGTATGTTTCAAAAAAAAAATAAACTGTTTTAAATCCATAAAATCGATGTAATATCTCTTGTTGTTGTTCATAAAAGAATAAGTATATAATAAAGTAATGAGATTGAAAGCAGGTTTTGAGAGCTGCTCCAAAAACGCTCTTAACAAACGGTATACTTAACCCGCTCTCCATTTCTCTGTTAGAGGTTCTTCGTGCGGAGAAGAAGTGGGTCATAGACAAGGCAAATGCGGGACACAATTAGTCCATTAGAGAGGACGTACAAGGACTGAGGGGAGAGCTTTTTGCGTAACGCAAACGTTACACTATCTATTCGCTTTGGGCGAGGAGTTATTGGGTTGGGAAAATCGCAAAATTCTCAACTCGCCATGGGAAAATCGTGAGTGGAAATGTAATCGTCGAACCAAATCGATGCCAACGATATTTCCTCCCACATTATAATAACTGTGTGATTTGATTAACAAATTTGTAAGAAGTTAACACCGTAATACAAATTCTTTGTTTTTTTTCGTTAGAGAGTGAAAACAATTTTTTTAATCATGTTAAATAATTTATTAATAAAATAAATTTGTGGTGTTATTTTTATTTGTTTTGATTGCCGATTACGAAGGCATCTTCCTAATAGCACTTAAGGTTAAATATACTTAATTAATGACATCTACTTGTAACACACAGGCACAATGGAGCGTGGGCATACGGTGAAGTTATTCACCTCTCGTCCTTGTATTGATTAGGTTGGTTAAAGCTCGCCTTTCTGCGGGTTAATACATTGTTAATACTCGTGTCAACTAGTTTATTATCTGTGTTGAGATGTTATTTATTGTCTATTTTATCAATATTTATTTCTATTACGATTAAATTTTTTGAAATTTGAATGAAATCTACGAAAAAATTAGAATCTATTGAACTTTTATAGAATATCTTCCTTCTTTGTCAAGGAAATAAGCATCACCGCACCAGCATTGCTGGTTCACGTATTTAATGCAGATAATTGAACAGCAGGAAGTTACGTTTTCACTATTTTTGATGCAGTGATGAAAGTTGCCGCAGTATCTGACTGATGGAAATATTTCTCTCCAACATTTGGGAACAGTTTTACATTGGCTACCGCAATTACCGGAAGATGTGGTCCGCACCTCTACTTGAGGTACAGTTTTTATACAGTGTTTACAGGCAGATACCATAATTTGTTTATTATAGGTTGAAAATGGTAAAACTAATCGAAGTTTTAAAGTATGGTATCTAATTGTTTACTACCCATAACCTAAAAGTATATTTACATGCAATTTTATCTCTTTGTTGTGGCTTAAGTTGTAGTTTAAATCTTCCTAGAGCAAGTAGACATCGCGACGAAAATCTTCCAGTATGCATAGTCAAAACTGTCTGCATTAGCAGCAGTGGAAAAGGTTTTTTTGAACATTTTCCATATATAACATACTTCCACAATGAAATATTCAAAGTTAATTATGGGAAATTTGTACAAAAAATAAAACGGTCTTCTTCTTTATCGAGCACTATTGGGCTATATGTGATTTTATGTGATTGCGAACATGTTGCTCTGAGGGCCGTTAATTAATTTGTAGTACATATGTTGTATGACGAATGTGAAATTGCCTTAAAACATGTCAAGTAATATAGTAGTAATATGTGGTTTTTTGGAAGGCTCAAATAGTATATAGTCTTCATTAAGCAGTTGTTCTGTAAGCAGTATCTATAGTATTCCTCAAGTAATACGACATCTTTGAAAAGCTTAAAACAATGTGTAGTCTTCTATTAACAGTATCCAGTCTT
>NW_019280876.1:0-22647 GCF_000648695.1 Onthophagus taurus
CACAGTTCCTAACGGTTGCGATAACACTAGTTAGGTTATCTGCAAGGCAACTCTTAAACAGATCCCAATTAGTGCTACGGGGATTACGGTACGTACAGTCCGATTTCATCCCTAGATCAATTTTAAATTGAATATGTCTATGATCTGAACACGACGGTTCAGAGGATACCCTCCAGGAGGTTATCTTAGAGCTTAATATAATTGAGCTGAACGTAATGTCAAGTACCTCTGCTCTATTTCTGGTAACAAAGGTTGGTTTGGCGCCTACATTATTAACAGTAAGCCCCTCCCCTAATAGGTAGTCAAAAAGTAACTCACCTCTTTCATTTGTATTGGTGATTGCCCACATTGTGTGGTGGGCATTGGCGTCACATCCAACATAAACAAGTAAGTTTGTAAACCTATTTTATTAAAATTCTTTCATTTTAAGATTTTTTTTCTCTTTAACAGCAAATGTAAATTCGCTTTGATGAAGGTTTTAATTCGACAACCGAAATATATTAGCAAATTGTAAAAAGTTGTTCCTGTACTTTATTTGACCGTTCACCCCGAATAGATCGTTTTAAATTTGCCTAGTTTCAAGCTACAAGCTCATCCTCGGTCGAATCTAATTAATAAATATCAATTAAGAGCATGACAATGTCAAAAACTGCTGTCATCGCGAACATGTCGACATGAAATTACTCAGGAATTATCGAATTTTAAGACGGGTTTTCTCTAAATAGTAGGATCAAACAAAACGCTCTACAGCACACGTGGGAAACCAATATTTTTCACTAACTTGTATGTCTTTCCACACGAGCCGAAGGCGAGTTACATACGACGCGAGTTTCATACTCGTTAATGAAAAATCATAGTTTCCTCACTTGTACTGTAATATACTATTACTATTTATAATTATAATTAAACAACACAACGTACGATTAACAAAAGTTAAAATCTTTTATAGAATGACAAGGTGAAAGAAAAGGAAATGGCCTGAAGAAAACATCTCTTTAAATAACAAGTTCAATAGCGTTAAACCAATAACAAACATACAAAAAATGAGACATCGAAATATATTCGCTATATGTATGGTTTGAATTTAAATTTATACAAATATGCGAATAGAGGTTTATTATTAATAATTCTTGGTAGAGTTGTTTTGTACTATTGTCTTAAAGGGACTCTATGTTAATTTTTTCGATTATTAGTCGACATCGACTACTTTAAATCCTTGTGAAGGTTTTCGTTGATTTCTTGAAATGTACCAATTTTCACTATTTTCGTTCATAACTTTAGCAAGTAGCAGCACATTCATGGCTGACCTCCCTTTTCTTTAAAACATTTTATTTATTTATCATGACAATATCACCAAGACAATTTGTTTATTATTATTTATTATTCATTCATTAAAAATTTACTCAACATATTCGCTTCATTTATCTATTAAAATATAATTATTAATTTATTAAAAGAATACATATTTTTTATCATATTGTGGATAACATCCCCACAATAGTCATGTTCATTATTTGCGTTGATCTTCATTTGATCATTATTCACTACTTTAGTTTGGTAATTTATTTTATTTTTTGATTTTGATAAAATTACTAAAATTGGTAATTTTATTTGCTATAATCGGTGCTTTTGCGTTTGTTTGCGATCTCTTGTGTATTGTGAGTGACGTTAGATGGAATATATTTGTAAATCGGATAATATTAATATCAAAAAAATTCTAAAAAAACTTTATTAGTCCATCACATAGTACCGTATAAAAACGAGTGAAAGTTTAGTGTAGGCCACTCCAGTTAATTGAATTATGTTTTATTATTAAATAAATCATTCTGACAAGTAATCATACTGCTGTGCGAATTGACATGTACTAACATCCGTTATTCGACGGACTTTTCTTACTGCTCCGTTTCTTAAGCTTTCTTAATGAATATTTCTTCATTAAGAAAGCTTCTATGTCTCAATTAATTTTTTGCACCTATTTTTCTATTAATACCAACAGAAATTTATAATATTCATGTAGATCTGGTGAAGTTTAATATGCTGGTCTGAACATTCCAATGATTTATTCTGTTCAGTTACGAATCATTTATACATGTAAATGTATCTACGTTTTCTTTCAATAAAACATCTAATTTTAAAACGAAATACTACGAAAACTAATTTGGTGTCAACAAACTCAATTTACTTGATTGTACGAACTAAATTTCTTACAATATTATGATAGGATACACATTATTTGAATTAATAGACGATGTTAAGAAATTGAGTTTTACCGCAAGTTGCATATAGATACAAAATTATTATTTTCTTATCTTTAGCTTCGTGTGTACACAGTCTCATTAGCGCGCTTACCGTTCAATTTCACGTCCCAGTGAACATTGTAGTATACATACAATAATCGGTGCGCAATTAAGCTAAATTGATTCTGAATTGACCGGTAGATGGCGTTTGCGGGAAAAAAACCTTCCATCTCGCGGTAGCTGGCAGAGGAAAAGAGATAAAGAAGGGCGTAACAAAAAAAGTTTTGCTCCGCTGAAAGCACATCTCTCCGTTTTGCTACGACAATTACAAAAAGGCGAACGCGGTGCGGTAGCGAACTTATAAATGCAAATTTATCCGCATGATGTAAACGAGGGCGCGCAAAAAGAATCATAAAAACGATGACAACGCCTTCTAGTTTAAAACTGCTGATTCGATTTTAGATAATATTCATTCCATTGGACGCAAGACTAAAGGTTTCTGGTAAAATTTAATATGCATCATTGAATAAATTAAAAACTTGTTTAATAATATCTTAATTATTAATAATATATTTACAAATTACGTTATTATTAGACGATTACTTTATTTATAGGTATATGATAATGCAAAACGGTTGATTGTCGGTAAATTTTTTAACATTTAAGTAGTGTGAGTGTGATCTTAAACAGAGCACTAAACGTCTTTTATAATCGAGTGAAAAATCCACGGCTAATGAGCCATCTCTCATGTTTAATAACCGTCGTTAAGTAAAATTAAACGTTTTACATAGTAATCTAGAGATCCGGCCCCTTTTACTGACGGTGTCGATTTTTCTCTCTTAGCGCAACGCAAATTGCCGATGGTTTCAGGTTGAAGAACGAAGAACGAATAATTTGCGTCCACAAGACTCGATTACCGAGGCCGAGTGGCAAACGTCAAAATTAATTAGCGCTAATGATGAAATTGAGATCCATTACGGAACCGGCCGCCGGACGCTCTAAATTATTAGGGGAATAATTTAATAACTCGGCAACCCCGAGACGACGATGATGTTTCTTATTGCTTGCTGCATTACTTTGCTGCTATACATCGAAACGGAATTTCGTCGTCGCAATAAGCGGAACGATGCGCTGATCAAAGGGTCCCCGTATTTAGTCGTAAACATTTTTGGAGCACCGACTTCTGCGCGAAATCCCTTGTACGTACGTTTAATTAACGAAACCGTAAAGATAAGGACAGCAGATGCTGCTCAACGAAAATAATCCAGACGATGCAGAATGTACAAGTCTATAGATGTTGACTTTAAACCCACATGGAATTATCTTATGAAAGTCAGAAATTTCGATAAGGTAAGCGTTTACCCAATATGATACAAAATGGTCTGCTAATTAATTTTTGTTTTAATTATAGCCTTTTAAAGTTTATAATTAAGGCAAGGAGAAATTGTATACCATAATATATTTATACAACATCGTTGTATACATTATCGGTTATTTTTAAGGTACGTGAAATTAAAATTCATGATATCAAAAATATTCATGAAAAATTTAACATAGTAATTTGAAGAGATTTGTATCTTTGTATCTTTGTCGGCTATCAATAGAGATGATTTTTTAATACATTTTTATATTGTTATGGAATAAAGAAAGAACTTTTGTGATTACAATTTTTCTTTAAATGTCATTTTGAAAAGTATGTTTTGTAGGAGAAAACATAAATAATAGAAATTTTTAAAAGTTACCACCGAATCATTGCAATTGTATCTGAATTTACCTCAATTTCTAAATTAGTCATCTGTGAAGTACTTAAAAAGTTTCAAAAGCTCATGGATTAAGGTGTAAAATATCGATACAATGCCAATATGGTGTTCAATATACAGGGTGAGTCAGAAAGAATGGGAAATCCAAATACCGAAGACACTAGACATCAAAATATGACGATTTAACCTAATCAAATTCCTTTTTCGAATTTTCTTGCTAATTACCAAGAAGACTAAGAAGCGGCACTTCATCTAGTTGTTCCAAATCATCTAATCTGCGAACTTCCATGCTCAAATGATGGGTTGCCTCATCCCACTGAAGTACAAAATTTCTAGAACCTCGGCGAATTTCTTTCAACTCTAACAATTTCACGTGAATTTTCAGTATCCCAGAATCGCACATTATGATGGTTTACTTTCCCGATTATATGCAATGCAGCTTCATCGCAGAATATCAACTTAACATCGAAATTTTCATTTTACATCATCCTCCGGTATTAAATTGTTGCAGGAGTTGCATACGGTGCAGTTTGAAATGTAAGGTATTCCCTTTCCATAAATAATACATGATTCAGCAGTTATTTGAAAAACATGCTCCTTTAGTCTTAAGAAGGGTAACGAAACCATTTAAACCTTGGATTACTAGTAACACCAAATATCTAATGAGGCTAAGAGCTATGCTAACCTGAAATACAAGAGAACGAAATTAGATTCGGACTGGCGGTATTACAAAGTGATTTGCAATTTTACTACAGGAGTTATCCGTAAGGAGAAAAACCGACACATTGCTTCTACAACCAACTCCCAAATACTATGGAGGCAACTCGTAAGGCAAGGTAGCCACTCTGCGCCACAGTTGATTATACCTGAACACGAAGAGGATACCAGTACATTAAACGATTATTTTGTTAACTCGATCCGTGTTGTTTGCTCTGGTCCGCATTTCTCATATGATAATCGGTGTGGTAAAGATTATTCTCTGATAATAATTTTAAGTTTAAATTAATTAGCGACATTGATGTGCTAAATGCAGTGTATATACACTATATATCATCTAAAGCAGCTGGTTGTGATGGCAATGATGTGTTCATGATGAGATTGTGTTTGCCGTACATCATCCATTTAGTGAATTTTTGTATTGAACATTTCGTTTTCCCTAAGAGCTGGAAGACGTCTTTAGTCAAGCCTCTCCCTAAGATATCAAACCCTGTAGAGGCAAAGGACCAATTCACTTACTGCCTATTTTGTATAAAGTTTTTGACAAAATTATCTTTAAGGAACTTTATGGAATTCCAAGTAAATGATATATGGCGAGTATGTCAGTTGGGATTTCATCAGGTACATAGCACCACAAAAGCTTTGTTAAAAGTGACCAATGATCCTCTAAAGGATTTAGGACTAAATTCTGTTGTAGTATTGTTGGATTTTAGTAGAGCGTTCGTGACTGTTGACCGTGATGTATTGTGTTCGGTTTTGTGGTACAAAGGGATTGAGCTGCGACAGCTACTTCGAAGTTATCTTACTGATAGATCACAAGTTGTGAAGATTGATAGTTGTGTATCGGATCCTAGATCAATTAATAGAGGGGTCCCACAGGGTACTATTTTGGGCCCACTACTACTTTCGTTATATACTTTCCAACTTCCATGTCAGTTAATGCAGGCAGAGTATCATATGTATGCAGATGATTTAGAACTTTATATAGTGTTTGAACCATAAAATTATAAAGACGCTCTCCGCAGGTTGCAGCAGGATTTGATTAGTGTTATCAATTTTGTATTGAGGCATGCACTTACTCTTAATGCTGACAAATCGGTGCTGATGCTGTTTGGGGGTAGATGTGAGACATTGGCGAAACATGTACGGCTGGAGGTCGGAGGAGTTCCGATACCATTGGTTGCCGATGCTATGAATTTAGGGTTACTTATGGACAACAAATTTAGATATAAGAAGTACATTTCGAAATACGTTTCTAGTTCATACTTGCAATTGCGAAAACTATTTCTTTTCAGAAATGTGTTACCTTAGTCACTTGTTCTATCGTAATTTACTTATCTGACATGCATGTTTGGACAGTGTTGATGTAGTTAAGGTTCAGAGAATACAAGATTCTTGTTTACCCTACATATACGGGATTCGTAAGTTTGCATGTGTCTTATAAATTAGAACATGTACAATGGTTAAATATACGCAATAGATGAAAACTACAATGCTGGTCCCTGTATTATGTCTTAAAAGCAAGTAAGCTTTTAAGTCGCCTGGATATCTTCATAAACTAATTAAATTTGGGAAGAATGTACATGCAATTAACACTCCATTCCGAGACCGCCTCTCTCCACTCTCACTCACAGACTGGCAGTTTTTCAACGGTCATTCTTATATCAAATTTATACAATGGTTAATGGAATTAGTAATGATATAAAACAACTTTCACCTGCGCAGTTTAAGAAAAGGATTTTCCAGTACCTAAGATGTAAAATCGTAGTAAAAAATTCTTTACAATTTCAGAAACCTCAACATTACATCTGTTAACAAACCAACCGTCATTATTTTTGTATACATTGTTGAAGTTAAACCTTTCTTGCAACTTATTAAGCTTATATTTAATTTTTTTGTAAAGTTTTTGTATATGAAAATGTTCAAAATCATGAAATATCAACTAGCTTACGTTCTATTTGCCTAATACTAGCCTTAGTCTTTTTTAAATCATAAAAAGTAATCTATTTCAAAATTAAGTCAGCAATAAAAGTATTGCTAACTTATCATTAAATTCGCGAATCCTTCCTGCGTTTTTATGCCCATTCTTGACGTGTGCTGATGTTAATCCATGTCGTCGACATTTGAGTAAGAAATATTTTCTATTACGTAGCTTGGCTAACCTGGTACTAAGGTTCATCGTTGTCTTTAGTAATTGAGCAGCTGAAGATGTTATCCAAGAATTACGTGGAAAGGATCTTAGTCTTTTAAATTAGATGGTTTGTCCTGAAGAAGAAATAAAGTTATTTCCTAAAGCTTGGTTAAAAAGAACAAGGACGACATTGTAATTCCTTTTGCAGTGGTTGATTTTGCCAAGATTTTTTACAGTTTTAGCATAACAATAAATTTCCACATCATTTTGCAACAAATCATTCTTGAGCATAAATGTTATGATATATTATTATAGTTTTGAAATATTAAGGTAGGTATGTTATATTAATACCCCGAAGGAAATATTAAGAAGAAAATGCGAACTTTCAATTATAAACCAGAGTACAGAGAGCATGTTTGGAATGATGACAGATTTTCTTAACAACACCGAAAACATGAAACAGTGTTCGTATTGCAACACGAATACTGTGATATTGGTTGCATACTTTCAATGATGACGACAGTAATTAACACACTGTATATTACATACAGTGTGTCCACAATATTCGAAAAAATAATTAAGGAAAAATATAGATGCTTTTCCACACTTAATCAGGCATGAGTTTTTCGATTACTTTTCATAAAGCATTGAAAGATTTCATGAAGTTTTCTTCTCTATGCAAAGATATTAATCTTTTCATTTTAATCAATACCTTTGCTCTTGAACCAATAAAACGACAATAGCTAAGAATGTTTCAACTACCGCGCATTCCAATTGAAACAGTAGCCTTTTTTCGACGATTTGCCTCTTATAAAAAATAACCGCGACAGCACACGAGTAGCGATTGCCTCGCAGCCAATTAACTATAAGTAGCTAATGCGTCGAGATTGCAGTGCGCGTAATCGCGCGAGTGGCTCGGCTATAAGAAAGTAGGAAGCGATCGCACGCACGCGGTTACCACAAAGTGGCCGTTTAAGTCGTTTCCTGCGTACTCTGGCGAAGAAACACATCGGCGGCCGTCCAATAACGATAAAATAACAATTAGCCGAGCGGCTCTTCTTCTATCTTTCGTCTCCGCGCGGTTCGATTTTTATGGATTAGAGAAGAAGGGGAACATACCCGCACAATGGCCATTAGCATGCGTCGGTCTTTGCATAAATGAGATTGTTGTTCCCATCGGTCCTTATCGATCAGATCGGATCTTGCGATTCGGTCGCCCGTATGGCGGACGGGGAATTGATTTTTGCCCTCGTTTTGCACGTTTTTTCTCGTCAACTAAGCCCAAGACCAACGTACTACACGCTCGTCAACATTAGTAAAGGTCTCTTCGGCCTTTCCGCTTGATGGATGGTAGCTTCGTTCTCATCGACAGAGTCGAAATCACCGTCGACTTCGTGCTGTATTATTCACTTACCTAAAAGACGGATTTAATTCAACAGGAATAAAAAAAAAACATTAATACGGCGAAGGGAGTATGTATCTATATTTAAAGTTCGTTATATGAAATAACTTTTATATGGTAATAATAACACGGGAACAGGTGCACAGCTCAAAAGTTCGTGACGTAAGTGCTGAATAACAATTAAAACTAGAACTAACACTAGACCTAGAACTAGAACGTCTGAAAAGTTTTAGTTCAATAAAAATATGCAACGTTGTGATATTTAGTGCTAACCTAGTACTGCCACTAGAACTAAAACTAGACCTCTTAAGACGGCTAAACCCGGATGTTCCTAGTTCTAGGTCTAGTGTTGGTTCTAGTTTTAGTTCAAGAGCAAAGTACAACAATCTAGCGCTGAATAACAACTAGATATAACTAAAACTAACACTAGACCTAGAAATAGAAACATTCAGGATTCCAAATCCGAAACTTTCTAGTTCTAAGTCTAGTGGAAGTTCTAGTTAAAGTTTTAGCTCAATGAAAAGTATACAACGATCTAACGCTGAATAACAACTATAACTAGGACTAACACTAGACTAGAATCTAGGTCTAGAGACTAGATCTGTTTGATTCGATGTTGATGTCTCTTACCTGCTCCCCAAATCCAGATGCATAGAGAGGAGTTTGGAGATGACCCTAGGACATTAAGGGTAATACAATGCAACTTGCACCGTGACAGGGCTGCAACTGCAATATTATGCAAGCACCTTGACATGATGCAAAATACCATCGCTCTGATTCAAGAGCCATGAACTACTAACTCAAATGTTTCCGGTTTCGGTTCTCTTAGCGGTTCTCTTTTCTTTTTCAGCACTCAGGATCGACCGAGAGCTGCAATCTACGTTCCCAGACACATCTCCGCGTATCTCTTGCCGGAAAAATCAAATCGGGGCTTCGTTGTACTCAGAATTTAATGCTTCCTAGCGAAGGAGAAAACGACGCTGATTCCAGCATTTGTCTACCTGCGAATAGAAGAGATGACTCCTACTACGGCCTTGACAACACTAGTCAATACTAGTAAGGTATATAATTGGCTACTCATTGTAGGTTGCGACTCCCATGCTCATTCTGTAGCTTGTGGATGTGATGAAGGAAACTTTAGAGGTAAGAGGTTGCTTGAATTTATTACCAGTAATAACTTGGAAATAATTAACTAAAGCTGTGAACTAAAAA
Organism: Onthophagus taurus; assembly: GCF_000648695.1. Taxonomy (NCBI): domain Eukaryota; kingdom Metazoa; phylum Arthropoda; class Insecta; order Coleoptera; family Scarabaeidae; genus Onthophagus; species Onthophagus taurus. Next base: position 9,460 of record NW_019280876.1, read on the forward strand.
GTGCATGAATACAAGGTGTCAGACTATTATTGATTTGACCTTGGCATCGACGAACGTATCTAAAAAGATTAACAACTAGTGAGTCTGCCAGAAAGCGTCTGTGTCTGACCATGGATGGATTACTTTTGAATTAGGACCAACTACGCTCTTGAAAAAGAGGATCCGGTATTCAAAGCGGACTGACTTGAACATTTTTGCAAGCTGTCTAACCGAGCAATTGCAAGAATACCGATGAATCGGAGAATTATTCAAGCCTCGTAGGTGACACACTGACCCAGGCTTTCCACAGAGGCGGAGAGCGCTGCTGACGCCTCACGCCTTGCGGTCAAAAACATGTTGTGACATGCTAAAAAAGACTGATGGCAGTTTTGCCAAAGATCCAGAAGAATCATTGCACTTACTAACAGATGTTCACTTTCCAGGTTCCTTGCAAGATTTTTCAACGCTTCCACACCATGTGGAACTAAACAACTCTCCTACCAAACATAACTGGCAGATAGCCAACCAGATTGTACTGAACGAGTGGGCCGTTGGCAGTTTTGAGCCCTTCAAAACACCCGGATCCGACGGGTGTTTTTGTTTTTTTGTTTTTGGGACGGTATCTTTCCTGGTCTTCTTCAATGGAGCCTAGAAGATATAAAAATACACTTGATGAAGGTTGGGTTGGAGGAGCTGGAGGATCAGCTGGAGTAGGGTCACAGTAACTTTTATAACAAAGAATGGAAAAAGGATCCAACGGATCCCAAAGCTTTTCGGCCCATTAGTCTCTCATCATTTCTTTTAAAGACACTTGAAAGACTATGTGATCATTACATTAGAGAATCCGTTGATGCAAAGCGTTTGCATCAACATACCCACATCAAAGGTAAATCTGTGGATACCGCCCTACACATGATGATGGGGCGCATCAAGCTAGCACTTGATTCGAAAGAGTCTATTTTGGAAGTTTTTCTTGACATAGAGTGTTTGGCAAAACCACCTTTAGTCGCATTAATCTGACACTGGAATCTCAAAGAGAGCCGTTGGTCATCGCGGGCTGGATAAAAAAAACAATGCTAACAAGCAGAGTTGTTCAAGCTAAGGCGAAAGACCACACAGTACAGAGAGCTGTGGTTAGAGGCTGCCCACAAGGTGCTTAACGGTTGATGATCTCATTCGTGAAGTAAATAATAATCATCTCTTTACAGTCGGTTACGCCGATGACGTGGCTATTCTGTTAAGAAGTAAACCTGACAATTTCATTGTTACAGAATGCAACAGGCGTTTAAACTTGAACGACGGTGTGAAGAACATACCCTCTCTGGGGGGCGAATGGCTCCGTAGTAAGCTCTCGGGTTGCCACGCCGGCGTCCTGGGTTTGATTCTCAGTCAATACACGCCGAGTCGCTTCCCCGTCCTTTGGAGAGGACGTAAACGGACTGAATGCGCGTCTGCGCTCTTTGACCGGTACTGCCGCCAGCGGATGTATTCAAGTTTTCTGTGCGTTGGAGTTACCAGCCCGGCTTGAGGCGAAGCGAAGAAGCGATATCGGCCTATCGGATGCCATTCGAACATCTTTCACTCCTCCAAGTAGACATACACATGGCCGAAGTAAACCGTGAGGATGTACAAAGGGACCACTGTGGTTTAACCAACTTCATTTGAAACTACATACATAACCTCTCTGTTAATCCTAAAAAGACTGAGATTGTTCTTTTCACTAAACAGAAAAAACTGGGACACTTAACACCACCCTACTTTCTGCAATAATCCATTAACCTTTGCTCCAGAGGTGAAATATCTTGGTGTTATCTTGGATAAAGGACTGACATGGAAATCACACATTAGTTGCAAAACCAAAAAAGCAACGATTGTACTGACCCAGTGTCGAAAGGCAATTGGAAATACTTAGGGATTAAATCCGAGGGTTACAATGTGGATCTATACTTCTGTGATAAGACCCATTGTGGATCCTTAGTTTGGTGCTCAGCACTAAAACATGCATCTAACGCTAAATTGCCGCATAAGTTGCAACGACTGGCCTGCCTGTTAGTTACGGGCGCCATAAGATCGACACCTACGATCCTGATGGAGACTATACTGAGCATGCTGCCCCTAGATATTTTTATCAGGGAGGTGATCGTGATGGCGTTGCTTCGACTGCGATCAGTGAACACCAAACAGGTTGTAAAAATGGGAATAGTCCGAAGCGAGCTCTAGAGCGAGGCATTGAAACGATACCATAGAGCAACCTAAGGTCGGGCAAAACGCTGACCATCTACACTGATGAATCAAAGAAAACTGGAAGCTCTGGCAAAAAAGTCGGCAAAAACGTTGTAATCTGCACTGATAGCAGACAGGCTATACTGGCGGTTGATATCGCTACTTTTTAATACAGCATCAAAATTGGCCAACTCCATCTCCCATCGAGCTTTTTGCGATAGATGGGATGAGACGGCAGTAGGTGCCTTTGCAAAAGTCTGCTCTACCCTGACTGGAAAAGATCTCAGTTCCTAGGAAAGTCAAAAAGTGACTTGAGGCTCCTCACCCACTTCCTGACCGGACAATGCAGGTTACGCAAGCACATGTTCTACATGAAGCTGGCCCCAAATTTCGAATATAAGGAACATACCTTGCTGTCCTACAGTGTGTTAATTAATTATCGTATCCGACGTAATCATTGCAAGTATGCAACCAATATCACAGTATTGGTATTGCAATACGCAAATTGCGTATTGCAATAAAGTCCGAAGTCCGATCTAACGAGGTCCGTTATATAGGGATTTTACTACCTATAATGCTAAAAAAAGTGACTCAACAAAAGAAAACGGTTTCTTACAGCAAAAGTGTGTCTTTTATAACTCTTTGTTGCAATACGTTAAAAGTTACTATCATAAAATTCATAGATAACTTCTGTAAAAAATCGAAATCTAAGAACGTTTTGTCTGGTATGATTTAAACGATATCGTTTCGAGATCGTTGATATACACACGTGGATATCCTGCGGCAGGAGTACACAGGACGTCGCGGTCAGTTTGGGTCATAAAGTAACATTCGACTCGTTAGCGACTATGACTTACGACCGGAGTCCGGTCCGGCGCAACGCCATAAACAAGCGCTACTTAATTTCGACCGGTGACATTATGGCACTGATCCGGGCGCTGAAAAAGCTTCAGCGCCTCGTTATTCAACGCCCTATATATAAATATTCAAATAGCGAGAGCGCGCCGCAATCAACGTGCGAAAGAAGGACGAAATCAATGTAGAAAACGGCGCGGCGAGGACGCGCGGAGGGCGATCGCAACCTGAAAAGGGATATTCATTACCGTGAAATATGACGCCGCGATATGGCTCGGTCCGGACCTGATTTAGGTCTAAACGGGGCCCGACCGATAAATTTCTTCGATTCCGTGCACCGAAGCGGCTCTTGCATCGGCTTTATCGGACGCGCTCCTGCTATTTTTCACAATCAGGATTCTGCGAATGGACCCATTAGACACGCAACGTGCGCAAACCACCTTAATCTCAGGAACGATTTGGTACGAGGATGTTTAATTTACATGATCTACATTCATCGCACTAGTATAAATAATTTTTAAAGTTTATATAAAGTACGCGTCAAATGTATATGATATACAGTGTGTTAATTAATTATCGTACCCGACGTCATCATTGCAAGTATGCAACACAATACGCGATTTGCGTATTGCAATACGAATACTGTGATATTGGTTGCATACTTGCAATGATGACGTACGATAATTAATTACCACACTGTATATCTTGTAGCATTTCTTTATACATATAAACTTATAACACATTACATCTTGAACAGTCTTAAAGCAGGAACTACACGTGGTCGAAAATAATGTAACATTAAGGTTTTGTCTGAGTCTGAAAACTCTGTGTACTATTTATCATGGACGATTTAGTGTTGTCGATCTAAGGAATAGTAGTATGGCATTATGCTAGTTCTGACGTTGGAATCGTAAACCAAAGTCGTCGGTGACATTCGAAATAAAGCAGGCACCTCTCGGAACGCATTGCCACGTTTGATCGGCGATTCTATGGACCGTGGGATCGTCCGCGCTTTACATCTCGATCTGGCAACGGTGCCGAACCAGTTATTCGATTGTTAATGCTCTTTCTCCCCGGTTTGTCTCATACGTTCCCGCGGGCTCATTATCTCTAATGCCGTACAGGGCTGCCGATAATTTCTACGAGCGGGATCGCCTTTTGTCTCCGACGAACGTAAGTCTCCGCTATATAGGCTATATGACCGACTACCATTATGGATAATTGCCGTTGTCATTTCGTTAGTTTACGATCTTTTCCATTGATGGTAATCGATGGAATCCGAACGAGCCAAAAGATTTCTTGAACTTTTTTCCACGGGTTGTAATAAATAAAAGTATGTATGGTGTAAAATGTAAAATAACTCCACAATGTGTACGTGTATTTGTTTTCGCGGAGATTTTAAAACTTTTATCGAGATACTTTAATGGTATGGCGTTCGTTTGGAATTCCAGTGAATCCGTTGATAAATCGCGTCCGCAGTTCTCTTGCACGTGGTAAGTGTTACGTCGCGCTCGAGTACGTCGCCGTGGACAAAAAATAATCGGTAGCCGGTCCAATATTAATTGTTGCCGTCGCCGTCCCGGTATTACGTGCGAAATACCGTGGCTTCCGTAGATGCACATACCTATACCAGCTGTATCAACCAAAGGAACTTTGTTCTATGGTAGCACTATATATCATGCAGTATATAAACTAATCTCTTTAAGATTTTCTATTCAATTCCTTACCGTACTAATTCATTTTAACTCTATAATTCATGAAAGTAAGAGAATTAAATAAGGCAATAATGAACAATGGATTTATATACTTAATTTTCAAGGTACATTTACCTTTAACAAAAAATATTGCAAAATGTGATATCAATGGACTGTTGTCTATCACTAGTTATTGCAACACTTTAACACTAGCACTATAACTAAAACTAACACTAGACCTAGTGTCACTTTGAACTTGTTTCTGAAGAAGGTTCCAACATGGCATCCGAAACGTCAAACATTTTTTCAAAAAACGCACGGCTTAACCCAAAAGTTAGGAAGTTAGGAAGTGTTAGTTCTAGTTTTAGTTTAATTAACACCGGCCGTGAAAGCCTTCGTACTTATACTTTTATTACTGTTATAACGTATTGGTTTCATTAGTCGCTTAGAAGATATTTAGTTAAACTTGGATAAGAAAAATCTTTATAAACCAAAATTCAAACACCACTTCAACCGTTTTTACTGAAAAACACCGGAAATGTCGGTTAACGAATTCTAATCTAATTCTGGCGATTTAGCTCACAAATTTGCCATTTTCTGTGCGTTATAGTATTCTATTAGTTTTGTACCTTAATGTACCGGTGAAAAAGTTTTGTACCCCACCGGTTTCCGAAAAACAACCCCTTTAATAAGGCGGGGGCTGGCTGAAAGTTACATTCTGGCGATTTAGTTCACAAATTTGCCATTTTCTGTGCGTTATAGTAGTGTACTAGTTTTTTACTTTTTCTATACAAAGAGAAAGTATTGGAACTGTCTGTGTGTCTGTATGTCTATAAGCAAGATAACTCGAAAACACGACAAACTACGTTGCTCAAATTTTATATACGTCAATTAGAGCAAAAAAGTAGATCTGTATCAACTTTTGAGCGAAATTCGCCTAGACACATGTCCGATCTATTTCATATAAAGTATAGTTTTTGATCAAGCTATTTGGTTCATATTTGGTACAGATTCACATAATAACTAACAAATACCATATCTAAGATTTCATGCATATTGCACAACCGGAAGTGGTAACTTACCTAAGCACCCGAGCGATTCTTTCCCATATACTATAGTTTTTAATATAGATATTACGAGAAAGTCCCGGGGAGAATACTCCCGATTTTTTGTTGATGTACTAGTATTTTATTTAGTTTTAGATTAACTAATATTTTGCAAGGAGAAATTAATTTTAAATCGAAAATAAAGTTTAACTTTTGTTCTGATCAGCAGTCGTTCTTAAGATATTAATAATTTGTAGTAACAATTGATAAGGTTTAATATGGGATTTTGGACAGTAACATCATAAAGTATGCAACATCACAACGTATATAATATTTCGATAGGTAACTGAGATAGGTATCGAGAACAAATTAAATTTTCTTAATTATTCAATATTTTATAGTATAATTATTAGTACATATTTTGATGGAAGAAATGTACTGTGTAGAAATTACTTTTTTTATGTTTTCTGTACGAAGTAAGCATTTAATCGCTGGTATTCCCCTGTTTTGATTTCTTGCAGAAGCCATTCATGAATAAAAATCGCCAGAATATTTTTCACCGGTACATTAAGGTACAAAACTAGTACAATACTATAACGCACAAAAAATGGCAAGTTTGTATGTTAAACCGCCAGAATGTAACTTTCTGCCAGCCCTAGCCTTATAAAAGGGGTTGTTTCTCGGAAACCGTTGGGGTACAAAACATTTTTTCATCGGTACATTAAGGTACAAAACTAGTACAATATTGTGGTGTACTAAAAGGTTCGTTTTCATCACAAAAAACGTTATAGTTTAAAAATCGTAGGGGTACAAAACTTTTCGTCGGGGGGCTGCCTACATGGACCTCAAAAAAACTCGTCTTCTCTCCGGAACCGCCAGAAAGGCATTTATTCAGAGTTGGCGTCCTCCATCCGTTTCCTTCATTTTCGACTTTGTTTTCCTCTACCTATTGTCTTCAAAATGGATCGTAGAAAGTCTCGGATATTTTCAGCATGAAATAAACAAACATTATATTACTCTTTGTATGAATTATTTGCTTACCTCGTACCGGAATCGCGGTGGGTGGTTCCCACCTCACCTTCTCTTCTTCCATTCCTGGTTGGGACGGGGCTTATGTCGTAATTGGGTGGCTTTTTTCCATGCTCGTTGGGTGGTAAGTCATCTCGGACGTTCTTGCTCATCATGGAAAACAAAACCAAGCCTTTCCATTACTTTTAGTCTAATTTATTACTTTACCTTGCACCGGGAACGAGGTGGGTGATTTCCATCCTTTTTCTCCCTTCTGTTCCAGATGGACCCTTGAAAGTCTGGACGAAGGTTTAAAAATCACGGGCTGTAAACTAAAATGTTCAATAAACACAAAAAAAATAGAATTTTGATATGTATACAGTCTATGCACAAAATGTAGATGGTCAAACATCTTAAACAAAATTCTCTGCGCAGTCGGTGCAGCATGGATTTGAATGCTCCAAACAGATGCAAGTACCACAAAACTTGCAAAAATGTTTCGATTTTCGGTCCTTGCAGTATTTACACCTTTGTCGACCAGTCGAAACCGTTTGAGATTCTTGTGAAGTTGGGAGTCCTGATAATTCCTGATAATTGAGCCGCTAGTCCTCTTACTTTCCGCGGTAGGGTCGGTTTATTAGCTCGTATTTTCATATTTTCTAAAATTAATTTCTTGCCCAGCTCCTCCAAAAACAGTACACTGAGAAAAATGATATGGAAAATTGAACTAAATCAATTTAGTTGTTAGACAAATAGTCATTTTTGCTAGAAAATTTATTGATTTACCTAACGTAATTTAGCCGACATATACAATTCTAATTAGTCAAATTTATGATAGTTAATTTATCTATTTACTGAGGAGATATAACTAATTTTTAGAAAAAGAAACTACGTCGTGAAAACTCGTTGATAAGTCTAGTTGTTGAGTAGTTTAGTTACCTAAAGTATTTGGTATTTTGTGTATTTTGTTCTAGTCTGAATATCTATATACATTTAACAATGAAATATTTTACCTAAATGGACAAATGTACTATTATTAAATACTTTATTTAAATGTATTTTAGTCATTACATCGATCGTTTATAGAAAATATTTCTTAATACAAAAAATTAGGTAAGACGTCTATATTTAAGTAATAAAGCTATGTACAACCATTAATAATAAAAATAATATTAATAGTAAAAACATCTATTAATACTATATATTGAAACTAATTTGATTAGGTATTTATAAGATATATTTTTCGATCATTTATCTATCTTAAATTATCGAAATAGAATTAGTTTTTATAACTAGTAGTAGTAGTTAGCTAATTTTTGACTAAAAATTCTAGATAATATGACTAAATTTTAGGTCGTTTTCCCACATTATTTTTCTCAGTGTAGCCTGCTGTTTGAAAATTCGCCATCGGGGCTATTACTTTTATTTATTATGAATGCGTTGATTGCTGCTACATTCAGTATGCCGAAGAAACTACCAATGGCCACCGCCTTGTGTTTCGAGCAACGTTGTAAAATGTAATCATTCTATCAACTACATCAACACCACTCTTTGTATTATTATAGAATGTTATAATTCCTGTTTATGATTCCCTGATAGCAAACAAAAATTTACCTTCTTATTCAAAAGTAACCGAAAGAATTACTTCTTGTATTCAGGACTTCCCCTAAATAGAAGAAACGCCGTATAGTTACAACGCAGGGGATGCCCCAGGAACGTTTTATACATAATTGAAATAAATTACCTGTACAATTTTTATCATTTATGATAAAAAGTTACATGACAAAAAGCGACACGAACACACGGGTTGGGTCTAATAGGCCCAAAGCCCTATTAGATTTATTAAAACTAAATGACTATGACGTCTTTTTTTTTTCAACACGATTAACGCGATTATAATTAACAAAACATCCAAAATCAACAAAATCACCCCCCACTAAATAATGGCGATATTCGCGGTACCTCGGCTTCCCAGTGAAGATAGGGGTAGGCAATATTTATAAAAAGGCGCCACGCAATTTACACCACGAATCACTCTAATTGCGAAGAGAAGTTGGCGAAGAAAAGATACGATAGAAACAGATAAACAAAATTGAAATAATCAAAGGAAATTAAAATTTTATATCGCACATTTAAATTTATTAAATTAAGGAAACAGTAATGAACGATGTAATAATAAAAAAATAATATAAATATATAAAAAAATTATGAATAGTGAAACGAATAAATAGTACCCCGAAATAATGGGGTAAAAAAACATTAATTCAAAACAAATAAGCAATAGAAAATGAACCGTAAATTTGACCGCGTTACGTCCCTGTTTGATTGAGATCTCTACCAGGTGAACGGAAAATTTAATATAAAAAAAAATCGAAAACAAAACTAACCAAAATTTTCCCTCAAAATCTGACCACTATCTTTACAATAATTAAATGAGATGATAAAAAAAAAGAGTCTCAATAATAAAGTAATTACAAAACTTTGGACTATACTCCAAAGAGGTAATTAACATGAAACTTTTAAATTAAATTTAACACAATAATCAAATTATTTTTCTTTTAGAACAAAAAAAAATTAGCCAGAGACTTAAAAGAAACTGGATCACTCTGACCTTTATTCCTGGTTCCTCTCCGAGTATCTTATCTTACTTTCACGGGTTGAAAACACACCAACAACCAGCAAACGTCCTCCAGGAGCACTTCGTTGGTAAGGATTAAAAGATAGTTGGCATTGTTCCTTGTATAAACCTTTGCTCTAGTACTCGAACAATTATTCAGAAGATGGAATTTGTAGGCTCGTAATTAAAACCTACATATTAAAGAAAATTAGAAAAAAAAAGAGTAGAAAGGATTTATATTTAAGTTATATAAAAAACGTAAGGGTAATTAAAAAACCTACCTCTAGATGTACTGAGGTTTTCTAAACCAGCAAAATGTGAAGTATCGGGACCAAATAATATCCGGTAAAACCGTTAACAATTCGTCGAATGACTTCCACAATAATAAAATTTCTAGATGGGCAACAATAACCCCGAAAAATCTGGATAAACGACTTCCAAAATTCTCACACGAGACCCCAAAAATCAAAATGTCGCTAATTCGTTACCCAATCCTTACGCCCCAAACGCTGGTTAACAAAAGAGATCGAGACCTCCTTTTCCGTTGGAAAATTACCCAAATCTCCCCAAAAAAACTCGTTTCTATTCTTACTACTCAAAATAACAAGCGCGCTCAAGCCACAAATTTAAAATCAACAGCACCCCCTAACATTGAAAATTTAAAACTTGTCTAATTCAAAGCAAAAGGTAACTAGTTAACCGTAATTTAAAACTAATATTTGGTTTTTAACAACAATAAAATGTAAAGGAAAAGCTTAAAGGACCAATGTAAAGGTAAAAGGTAAAGAAAATTGTAAAGGAAAAGTGTTGGAAATTGGTATTGCTCCCGTATTGTCCCGTATTGTCCACGAACTGTGCCGTGAAGTTGGTAAAGTGAGTGTTGTAAACAAATGAAAAAACAACAAATACAACAACAAAAAATAAGTCGAAGATTTGAGTTGCAATAATATTTATTTGGGATAATACCCAAAGAACGAAAAGCAAAAAAAAAATAAACAACAAAAAAATTAAATTTAGAATTTCGCAAAAATCAAAAACAAAATAAACAATTGAACAATGGAAAAAAAAACAAAAAAACTAAAAAGAAAATCCCTAAATTGAACCCGCACGACTCCGTATATTTGAGCTCAAAATAAAGCCGTAATAATAAAAAAAATAAAACCGAAATCAAAAATATTCGCTAATGAAAATTATCTAACAACAAAACAAAACAATTAATATTCAGAACCAAAAAAAAATGATCAAACAATTACTTTTCGTAAAACAAATTTTATTTTAGGTTTTTATCTGACCTTGACTGTGATGAACCTAATCCAGTAAGTCTTCTTCCTTAGCAACGCCTTCCAGAACTTAGAAAAGGATGGATATAGATGAAAGAAATGGAGTATTGGATTCCAAAAATTGACTCCCAATATAAAATTTAATAATGTGTTTCCTCCCAACAGGAAATGCAAATAAACCAAAGAAAATGCTCTCCAATACAAAAGGCCTAAAGCGAAAATAAAGAAAATTAAGAAAAGAAATAGAAATGAAAAAGAAGTGGGAAGAAAAAGGAAAAAAAGAAATTTTGTTAAATAACTCAAAGATTGTTAAAGAGTTGTAAATTAAGGATTAAAAGAAAATAATTTGAAAGTAATAAATTTTGTACTTTTACTGGTTAAAAACTATTTTCTATTTAGTTTTTAACCAGTAAAAGTACAAAATTTATTACTTTCAAATTATTTAGTCACTGGTTACAATGGATCCAACTAATAATTTCTTTCAATTAAAAGAAAAGTCTTACCTCAGATCTTCGAGGCCTTAACCAGGATAAAAATTTGGTTTTTAAAATATGGTACGAAGAAAATCCGGATAAACCGTAAACAGGAATGAAATAATCACTTTCCAAACTATTTCGCACACAAGTAATAAATCCTCCAAATAAGGAAAATAGAAATTTCCAACCAAATAATTTTAAAATTTTATAAAAATGGCTATCACCAAAAATTTCCGAAACTCACAGGTGTGGCACGTATCAAAGCTGGTTTTAAAGAGAGCGAGAATCGTCTCTGAAGACTTGTAAAAATACTTTCGTTGTACAAAAAAATGAACGTGCGCATAAACAAAATTTGAATAAAAGAAATAAAAAGGAAATAGGAAACTAAAACACGTTGCATATACCCACCTTAACTAAAAACAAACTCATTTAGGCCCACTTTTACCACCTCTAGTTAAAGTGGTTGTTAACTTTAAGTAATGGTTAGCGCAAAAATCGGCTTTTACCACCATATTTACCTTGTTGATAGCGCTAACTAATAGTTATTTTCGGTCTATCCGTAACTATCGGTTTGGGGGTCGGATTAAATATTTACCTCATTGATAAACTTGGTTCAAAGTATTTTTAACCAGATGGCGTAACATAAATCTAACCTAAAATCATAATAAACGCTTACGTTCGCTCAAAACTCCATAATAGTGATTAAAACGGTGTTATTGTCGTGTTATAACAGTGTTACACAGCGATAGAACAAAAAATCTTGGATTTCGAAAGGTTTGAAATTGATGAGCAAGAAATCTTGGAGAAAATTAATTATCTATTTCCCATTCGGGGTGGACGCGTAATAAAAGACAGAATAGACCATCAAACTGATGAATTTATTAAAAGATTTCGATTATCAAAGGAATGTGTGTTTTCATCACATTTTAGCACAAATTGATAATGATATCAAACCACGAACGAGGAAGTATTATATATGTATAGCACCTAGTTTTTATCAGTAGAAGAATTATAATTAATTTTTTTTAGAAATTCTGCAATCCCTGTTTCAAATAGATTGTTGCTTACTTTAAGATTTTTTGCCACAGGCAACATGTTATTGGATGTAGCTGACATTTGTGGAATCAGCGAATCATTAGCTTCGAGTCAATAATAGAAGATTAGTAGTTATCAATTATTTTCGGAACTTATAAAAATAAACTTTATTATTATAAAAAATAATAAAAAAAAGCGTTATTTGCAATAAATATGTACATTATTATTATTTAAATATCGTCAACAAATATTTAAAAAATAGATTAACTGTCTTTTTCTTTTCTTAACTTTTTTATCTCCACTTCTTTTTTCAAATTTATCACTTCCATCTCTTTCCTTCTCATTTTCTAACATTAATGTTGTTAACTCTAATCTTTTCTTTAATAACTCATTATAGGTATCAGCACAGCTTTATTGGACACTACACCATATAAAGCAGATCAATTTTTTATAAATACTGTAATAATATCACTTATGATAGCATGAAGAGGTGGCTTTAATATCAAAAAATAAAAAGTTATGGAAACAAAAAAAGAATAGTAGTAAATATACATAAAAAGTGTTAAGTCGGATTTTTGAATTAACGAATTTCTGTTTGAACCTGCTCCCAAAAAAATTCTGTTATATATTTAAAAATTGTGTTTTGATATAAAATACACGTTCATCACAATTTTGGCGCCCAACGTGGGGCGAGAAATCAAGAAAATGGCTGAAAGACAAATAAAAACTAGAGCGTCATCGAAAGGTAGAAAAGATGATACCGACAAAACGAATCAAACTTCGAGTATAGCTAATACGAGTAGTGGCGATAAGAAGAAGACAGCAGAGAAAAGTCAAATAAATATGAATGATATAATGGAAATGATGCGAAAAATAAATGAAGATAACAAAATAAGAGATGAAAATAATAGAGTAATAAATGAAGGAAATCTAAGAAAATTAAATGAAGAAAACAAAATCATAAATGAACAAAAT
>NW_019280876.1:24823-35448 GCF_000648695.1 Onthophagus taurus
AATATGTACATTATTATTATTTAAATATCGTCAACAAGTATTTAAAAAATAGATTAACTGTCTTAATTTTTTTATCTCCACTTCTTTTTTCAATTTTATCACTTCCATCTCTTTCCTTCTCATTTTCTAACATTAATGTTGTTAACTCTAATCTTTTCTTTAATAACTCATTATAGGTATCGTGGACAGCTTTATTGGACACTACACCATATAAAGCAGATCAATTTTTTATAAATACATAGTAGGTTAGTTAGTATTTTGATTGTACTTTTACTTTTCCTTGTTGTTTGCAAAACCCAAACGTTATTTTCCACGTACTAACGTGGCTATTTTTATTTTCGAGGACATTTTTATGATCCGCCACCAAGTCAAGTAAAAGTGTTATTCCTTCAGGTTAAAAATTTGCCCCCCGAATACGCTTTTCGGCCTAATTTCCAGTTTTTATTTTTTCGTTATCGTTAATTGCCACTAACAGAACTGATAGGTTTTTGAGAATTACCCAGGGTGGTTCAACTCAATACATTACAAGTGAAATCAGTTATTAGTATTAGTCCATTTCAGTAGATGGCGCTAACCGTTCATTTTGAAATATCTAGAACGAAGTTAGGCACAATTCAAGGTTAATTCAAATTTCAAATCGCGTACTTCTGACAGTTTTCCACCATTTTGTTTTCTGACAGATTTCAACAGTTTTGTCAAGTGTGGTCTTAAGTTGAGTTTACGTTTCGTTTCTTCCATTTTCTATTTTCATCTATCTTTTTGAACAGAATATTAAACAGTCTTTTTCAAGACTCTTTGTTCTTTGTGGATCATTTATTAGAACAACATACAGGTAAGTGTGAATTACATTTAATAACCTCAAATGTATAAAAATTGCATTTATTAATTGTTAGATATATACGGATAAATATATACTTTGGTTGAGAGGTTTAAAATTAAAACCCGCTAAATCAGTTCTACAAATTATTTATTTATAAAAAATATAGATAAATTCGTAAAAAGTGAATTTGAAAATTTTTGATTTAACTAGCGGGTTTTGATTCTACACGCCAAAATTTTACAGAAGAACAAAAAGAAACTTAAAAAAATCACTAATTGTTAGAAGTGAATTTAGAAAATGTTGGATTTAACGAATTTTTATTCCATACGCCTCACTTAATCTTCTTTTAACGGCTTATTTAGCCACGTTCAGTATGGTTGGATATAAACCATGTGCGGTTACTGGGTGTGACGACAGGATATGCAGTCGACACCGATTTCCAAATCCATGTAAGCAGTTGAATAGATTTGATGAATGGGTGAAGGCAACTGGTAACTCAAAATTAGTTATGTTGGAACCCAAGAGAGTATACGAGTCATATAGAGTTTGTCATAGGCATTTTACCAAGGCCGACAAAACTAGTAATATGTATTTAAGGAAGAATTGCGTGCCTTCGTTGTTTTTGCCAGGTTAATTTTTCTTATATGTTAATATGTTTATGATACAACAAGCAAGTTAAACTAAAGGCTGACGTTTTGAGTATCAAAAAATTCATGTATTTAAATATTAATTTAGGTCCCAGGGTATCTGTTCCTGTTCCATCACCTGCGCCACAGATTGATGAAGCCACATCTGCATCGTTGGATACTCTCAATGGTGTAACACCACCTAAAATAATGCGATTTTCAACTCCAATTTGTTCATCATCCAAAGAATCACGTAAGTAATTATTTGATTAAATGTTACCGTTGAGCAATAAAAATTATTAATGATATAGTGGAATCGATGATATAATGGATAATATGGCTGTATGTCAGTGGCATTCAGCAGTTGAACTACACCTTGGTATTTCCCACTTGTTTAGTATTACATCGTTTCGTGAAATATTGATATATTATATTGTTGTATAGGTGGGAAATAAAGGGATCATTATTATATATATGTCAATTTTTATATACAAGTCCTATCCCAATCCCACACAATAACGACGGATGATCATGACGACGCAAGAGAAGATTTTACGTTGTTCCACGAAACAGCTACGACGAAATCTTGCTATATAGCGATTTCGTAATCGTAACTTTAAATTACGTTTGTGACAAGTTCAACTTGCATTGAAAAATGTTCCATTAAGAAAGACGGCACACCTGAACAAAAACGTAGTTCTATTTTGCGACATGCAACTACGAATTTCAAGAAATCGTGAAAAAGGTCGCCGTTTTAGTGACGATGAAAAATTGCTTTGTCTTAGCATTTACAAGCAGTCCGGACGATGTTATCGATACTTGAGTAAGTTATTTAATTTAACGTGCAAAAATACTCTTGTAGTCATGTTAACAGTTGTCTGTTTATAAACTTTATAAATAGTTATTTGAAAAATGGATAGTGACAGTGAATTTTCAAGCACACCTCCAGATATAGCAGATTTTGCTAAAAATATTACTCTTAATCTCCTGCTAACTAAATCCAGAGGTAAATACGAAAAACAATACAATATTTTCATGGATTGGCGTCGCTCAAAGAAAATTAAAAAATATTCGGAGAATGTATTGCTGACTTATTTTGGAGAAAAATCCAAAACTCTAAAATCTTCGACCTTGTGGTCACAATATTCGATGCTTCGAAGCACTTTGCAAGTAAAAAAAAAATATTAAGATCAGTAGATACACTAAACTGATTGCATTTTTGAAGTTAGAAGCAGTGGGTTACAAAGCAAAGAAGTCACAAACATTCTCAAAGGAACAAGGAGAACTTTATTAGATTTGCACCTGACGATGAACATTTGCTGAGAAAGGTACACACGTTTTACTATTTATTTTATGCTGATACAGAATTTCTCAGAATATTGTTTTTAAGTGATCTTAATCCTATGCAAGTCTTAACTCATTACTGACCGTTGACGTAGTAATACAGAGTATTAGTGATAGTATCTCGTGTAACTATCATTTGTATGCAGATGACCTTCAACTTTATATTGTTATATAACTGTTAACAACCTCCCAGATGCTATGTTGCATCTTAACAACGATCGGAAACACACAAGGTCGAGGTATCCTATATGGTACACTGCGGAACTGAATAGCATGCTTAAATTAAAAAAGCATTACCACAAATTGTACAGAAGGACTGATTACAGTTATCATTACACAAGATATAGTCGCTTTCGCCGAGACTGTAAATCACGCATTGGAGATAATCGTCGTAAATATGTCGGTTCTTTGGAGGGAGATGTAAAAGACAATCCTAAAAAATTTTGGCACTTTGTTAACATGAGTAGAATCAACTCGAACTCCCCAAGTGTTTTGAAATGGAATGGTAAAACCATAACCGATTTACCTACTATAGTGAATTTATTTGCTGACCATTTCAAAANCTCTTGTAGCCATGTTAACACGACTGAAGTGCCAAGCGGGCATAAACGAATCGCTCTTCAAAAACATAAAAACTATTGTCGAAAAATTTTCAAATAAAGATAAAATATGCTTATTAATGTTTGATGAAGTGAAATTAACACCTCACCTCGATTACAATGGCAAGGTAGATTGCATCTACGGTTTTGAGGATTATGGGGAGTTGAAATCAAATACATTCTCCGAATATGCTCTCGTGTTCCAACTACAAGGAGTTGCAAGAAAATGGATACAACCCGTGGCATACATATTGTCTGGTGGACCTGCAAAAAGTATCAAAATAGCGAATTTGATTACGCAAGTAATTGGTAAGGCAAAAACCAGCGGCTTGAGGGTGATAGCGACGGTATGTGATCAGGGCAGCAATAACCAGGCAGCAATAACCAGGCAGCTGTTAACCATTTAATGCAGAAAAAGTAATAAACATAGATGGAGACGTTATTATTCCCATTTTTGACCCACCCCACCTGATTAAAGGGATAAGAAACAATCTCCTAAACAAAAACTTGGTGTGGGAGGAAAATCGGATAAAATATACCGCCCAGTGGGCGCATATTATATCTGCGTATAAAATTGATGCTGCTAGTGGCCATCTGCGGGCATTGAGAAAAGTTACAGACCAACATGTTTTGCCAGATAAGCTAAAAAAAATGAAAGTTTCATGTTGCACACAAGTTCTAAGCCATACAATGGCAGCCACAATTGCGATAATGGCACGCAATAGTAAGTATTAGCTAATCAAAGAAATATAGTTATTTAATTAATTACGTTGAATTTCTAGGTGAAATGAGTTTGGATGGGCGAACAGTGATGGAGAAGAATGGTGAAGAAACGGCCAATGTTATAAATTTTTTTGATAATTTATTTGATTCTTTAAATGGATCAAGTACTTTTAATAAAGAAGGCAAGCCATTGAAAGCGGCAGTATCAGCAAAGAGTGGACATGAGGAATTTTGGAGAAAATCTATAAGTTCACTGGAAAACATGTATTTTGTGGACAAAAATTCTGTAAAAGTAATTCCACCCACACTAAAAAATTTAATTTTTACATTAAAAAATTTTATTAGATAAATTGTCCACATCACTTCGTAAATCAGGACTCCAATTTTTCTTGGCACGGCGATTCAACCAGGATGCACTCGAAAATTTTTTTGGGCAAATTCGTCAGCACCGAGGTCGAAATATTAATCCAAACGCCAGACAATTTAGCGAATCATTTAGATCATTATTAGTGCGCAAGGTAGTAAATAATCATTCTTTGGGAGGGAATTGTGAAGCAGGTAGCGATGTAAATTTATTAACTTTAAAAACGTTTTTTGCAATAAATGAAGATATTAATCAGCCATTTGAGTCACTAAATTTACTTCAAAATACCATCAGTATAGACAAAATTCAACGAGGAATTGATATATCTATATTTGGGTATGTGGCTGGCTATGTTGCCAAAAAAGCCACAGCTTAATTTAAGTGTCAGTTCTGTAAACTACATATTTTGGAAAACAATCCACAAAAAAATTATAAAGCAAACAAACTGATATTTCGCAAAAAATCATTTTTATCAACTTTAATAAAATGCTATGAAATTGCATTAAATATACTGCATAATCATTTCGTCAGTAGTACTAATATTTCAAAATTTATTATTAAAAGTATTTTAGATAATGTTACATTTTCTTTTCTGTGTGATCATCGCGAAAAAATAATTTACTATATTTTAAATATATTTATNCCCACAAATTACCGACCATTACCGACGGACAAAGGAGATAGAAACCTGTAATACCTCTTTTACACGTAGTCACCAACAGTCATTATAATATTCCCCTAGATTTTTACGTTAACTACTAGATAGCCTATCCATTAGTTAGATCGAAATGGTAAAAGTCGTTTCGCAGTTAACTAATAGATAAACGTTATCCGATAGTTAGACTAACGACCAGTTTAACTAAAGGTGGTAAAAGCGGGCCTTAGAGTTTTCTTATGTTAACGATTCTTTCATGACTAATGATATTAGTTTTGATGACGCAGTCTATAGTGATGATGATAATATGTATGTGTTTTCTTTTCTTCATTTTGTCTCTGTTATAAATGTGAAGGCTTCATCCGTTGGTTTACAATGTCTTTGGTTAGCGATCAGAAGGACTTAATCCAATTTCCATGTCCAGCGGTCGTCCTTTTGGCTGTTAACGGGCTCTCGGCGTCGTCCGGTATCTAAGTTAGCGTACGTTACACCGACGTTTACTCCCCTCGTTTTAATTACGCGAATAAATACGGTTGTATATGCGACGTGTCAGGTCCGGGCCCAGGGAGGAAGCCCGTCGTCGGCTCCCCGTTTTAAAGCCGAAATAAAATCGGTCCCCGCGGCGTTATAACGCGTTTTTATGTAGCGTAATAAAAGTGGCCTAGCGGCCTGGGGCGGCGTGGGGCGGCGTGGCGCGGCGCCGATACGGTTCCGAAACGATCCGGACCGTAAATTGCCGGTTTTTATCCCGTCCGGGCCACTAAACATGTCGATAGAATTATTAAATCCGGGCGGATGCTGTCGTGCGGATTTCGAAACGTTCCCGTCGAGGTCGAACGCGATCCGCCGCCGCCCGTAACGTGCCCTATTGAGTTGGTACTAAACGTCAAAATCTTTATTGGCGACCAGACTTAACGGTTCGCAACTCGCCCCGTCCCCGATATAGATATAAAATCGTTGAGAAATGCTAAGGCACGCCGATAATTGAGGAGTTAACTGGGATGGTTATGACTCGATCGAACATAAATTGTATTGTTTGTTACAGGACAAGTATTCACAGTGTCGGTACCGTAAAGGCTCCGGTCGATCATTTCAAGAAGAAAAGAAAACTGTAATCTTCTTAAATTACTACTTCTTTCATTCTTTCTTACGATTTGAAAAAAACAAAAACTCGATGTTCTCAATAACTATGATCCATAAACATAATTCAATATTTTTAGTAGCAATAGTATCCAGTTCTTTATTTCGTACGTTTCCGTTTTGTGTATTTAACGTGTATTGTCTATTGACGTACGGTCCTGCTGGAACGACAGTCGTATATCAGTGCGCGGCAATCAGTCCTGGGGCAGCGTCAGCCGTACCGGGTATGGGCCCCCGGTGCCGCGGACACCTTCTGTCCGTTGGGGTGTAACGGCTACCATCAGCTACTCAGGTGTAACATGTGCGTAGTCCCCCTTCTTCTTCTTCTTGGCCGTCGTCTTCTTCCTCCAGCAGGTGCAGCCGCACCTGCCGACGTCGGCGCCCCATAAGCGATCCAACGAACGAACGTACGTCCCCGGCCAGGGAACCGCAGACTCTCCAAGGCAAGTCGAACACGAGCGTTCCTTACCCGAGTCGATTCACCTGTCCCGATCATTTCAAACGGACTTCTTCGGCACGACGACGACGGTTAGGCAGTGCGCCTTTGTACGCCGAGGACCTTCTTCAAGCATCTGTCTCGCGCTAATTGTAGGAATACATTAGAGCGCGGTTTTTTGGATGAAGATAACGATCGCCATTTGATCGGAACGAAAAAGGGGAAACTAGAAATCGTGATAGTATTAGAATACACATGTGTATAATATAAAGAAGACGGTTAGAATTTTAAGCCAAAGTAAATGTTTTTTTTTTAATACTTTATGTATTTCTTATTTTAGTAAAATAATTTAACCAAACAAAATTTACACAACCTGGAATAAGAAGACCTCTTCTAGTAATAGACCTTGCATTATTACTACAGTAACCACCCTAAGACTCAAATCCTAAACACAATGAATAATTTAATACATAGAGCATACATAGATTGCATTGTCTGATAAACCATTTAGAAAAGAAATAAAATCAGTGATATATGAAATTCTTGTGGAAAATGCTTACCCCAGAACTTTAACCCTCCAGTTGACGGGCTGGGTCTGTGAGACCTACCAAAATCATCTTTTTATTGTATTTTTTCAAATATTTTTTTAATTAATTTATCTTCTGGGTACCTTCTTATATTTACTAAATCCTTGTTTTTCTCCTTTGTTATTAATTTTATAGTTTGTTATTTAGTTATGAGAAGGGCTTTGGGCCCTTAGGGCTATTAGACCCAACCCGTGTGTTCGTGTCGCTTTTTTCAAATAACTTTTTTATCATAAATGATAAAAATGTTATAGGTAATTGATTTCAATTATGTATGAAATGTTCCTGGGGCATCCCCTGCGTTGTAACTATACGGAGTTTCTTCTGTTCAGGGAAAGTCCTAAATACAAGAAGTATTTCTTTCGATTACTTTTGAATAAGAATAATAAATGTAACCAAAATGGGCGATGAATGGTTTTATTAATGTTTCGGTGCTACAATGTTTCGAGTGAAATCCTCACTCTTCTTCAGGCACGACTGAAGGTGATATATATAAAAAGAAAAGACATAAATTATATAATGTTGTGTGGTTGGTGTGGTAACGACATATTGGAAAAAATCTTTTTCTGTTATTGAATTCAGTCAGGTCGTTCATTAATTTGATTTGATTATTATTGTTTACATTGATGAATAATTCTTCGTACAGGTCCATTTCACGAGACTTTTTAGGTTTTTGACAATTTTGACGTCTTCAAATTTGATCTCATGTTTCCAATCTTTAACATGTTTATATACCGATGAGTTGCTTTTTGTGGTGTATTCCTTAAATCGTGTATAAATTTCTTCCAATCTGTCCTATGTAAATCTCATCGCATTTTTGACACCTTAACCTTAACCTTAACCTTAACCCAGACAATCTATCTGGTGAAATAAAGAAAATCATAAAAATTAGTATTAACAATGGATACAGCATCGAAGAGTTACAAGGAATATACAATATGGTCCACAAATCTAGAATCAACAACCTAATTTTTCCACAGGTCAATAACAGGTAAAACTTCATCTCACTACCTTTCCACCCTACACTAGAATACAAAATGAAGAGAAACTTATTTAAATTCGACCTAACCCCTGCTTTCACCTCCAGCAATAAAATACAACATCAGTTAGTTAACAACAAGAACAAAGTAAAGATTGAAGATAGAAGTGGCGTGTACCAAATTAAGTGTCAAAAATGCGATATTATATGTCAATCACGCATGCGCTTTACATTTATTTTAACGTCAGTACGCCATTGTTATAAGTTGTAGAACGCTCTTTCGAAAACTCGCTAAACCGATAGTTGATTTTGCTGACCATCTATTTTTAACACCCTTGACAATAATTGCTGTTAACAACGTGTTGTTCATACAGCAACATAACTTTTTACATTTCATTGTCGGTTGATGAAAAGATCTTTCGCTTGCGTGTTCGTCGTGCTTTTGACAGGATAAGTAAGTCGCCATTTTGTTTTATAACCGTTTTCTCGAAATTAATAACTATATATTTTTTAGCAAGTTAAGAATCGAATAAGAAGTGAACCTTGTTTTCTTTACAAAATAGAAAACGAATACTTTTATAATTAAACCGTTGCGTAAACATGGTTTAATGTTAATCTATCTTCACTACTTGTGTCGACAACATAATCATTTTCAACATCGATAAAAATTTTTGACGGTAAATTAGTTTTACACACTTACATCTATCCTTATAATTTATGTCTTTTCTTTTTATATATATCACCTTCAGTCGTGCCTGAAGAAGAGTGAGGATTTCACTCGAAACATTGTAGCACCGAAACATTAATAAAACCATACATCGCCCATTTTGGTTACATTTATTATAACTCACAATGAACTTAGAATCCATTTCATTCAAAATTTGAATAAGAAGGTATATTTTTGTTTGCTATCAGGGAATCGCATTCCTTGGTTTGTCTACTGTAGAGATGTAGGAACATAATTGAGAAATTTAATCAAGTTTGTAAAAAATATTACAGTGTGGGTGAATTTGTGACCTTGGGCGAAATGTTATTAGCATTTCGCGGAAGATGTTGCTCTACATTCCAAATAAACCAAATAAATATGGGATAAGAATATTTTCTTCAGTGATTACAAGTACCTTTTACATCGCATTTGGAGTGGTGTAGCACACCATAAGGTGGGCTACAACCTACAGGATCCTTTCAAATTTAGATTCAGCTGATGATGAATTTTTTAATTCGAAACCGGTACTGATACTAGTTTAATAAAACACGCAAGAAGTTTCTCTCTTTTGTTATAATTTAAGTATTGTTGATTCTTAATTCATTTTTTGCGCAAAGCTGTATTAGTCTGTTGGCTTTCGCTTATATTCTCTTTATGGGATCTGTTTCTATGTCAGTTATAATCTTGTCGCTAATTCTCGTATTTATGTCTTCCAAGATTATTATTTCATCCCATTCCCGTTTTCCTTCCAGTACAGTTTGCAGGTTGTTGTAGAATGTATTCATCTCCCCCTCTGTTTTGTTGGTATTTGCCGAGTATATGTCGCAGGGAAATGATAAAACTAGGGTTTTCATAGGGTATTTCTAAGTTCAATACATTGATTACGAGTCAACTTGCATATCTTTTCGTATGTTAACCCTCAGCCAGCGTCGCTTTTGTGGGAATATATTATATTTTTATAAACTTTTGAATAACAAGTGTGATTTTCCTATGCTTGTCGGTTCTATATGTGTTCATGTTCCTCCGAGATTACTTTGCGTTGACCTTCTATTTATGACACCTACTATTAGAACCAATACCTGTCAAAACTTTTCTTTATGAGAATGGCAAGATCCGCAAATCGTGTTAACATAGATCTGTTTTAGCATTCTTTCTATGCAGTTAAAAAATTGCTCTTTGCTGCAGCTGGTGTGTTGCCTCGAGCCTTCATTTGATTTCATTTGAGAGCGTTCATTTGAGATTCATTAGATCCTTTCGATGCAGTTTTGTACCATTAATATTAATTATTTAATATTATTAAGTATTTAGAGGTATTTATAAAATTTAATTTAAATTGAGTTGATGGCAGTTTTGCAAGCACTTCAAGAATGCAGAGTCAATTATCAACCAAACTTATTTATAACATCTACATTAATGCTACAATTACGGTAAAATTGCATGAAAGTACTGAAAAGAATAGAAATAGTAAAATACTGATTGTGAATAAAACAAGCCGATAAATTGTTGAACCCAAATTGTTCATCACAGTCCTCAGAGTGTATTTAAACAACTGGATTGGATCCAAAAAGGCATAAGCATTGATTACAAATGCTTAAGTAATTTGCACTACGCGGACGATATAGTTCTTATAATCGTCTTTTGTTTTTCCG
>NW_019280876.1:35976-81984 GCF_000648695.1 Onthophagus taurus
CTTAATTCATTTTAAAGTTTCCATCGAGTCACCATCAAAACTGCATCTAATGAGTCTTCTATAAGTTTCCTATATGTATAGTTGCACCAAGTTGCACATTTTTACAAATCTTCACAAGGAACTTGTATGTAAAATCTTCCGGAAGTTCCACTAATTTCACATCATGAATGTTTTATTTTGGCAAACATAATTAAAATAAAAATAATCGTTCTTTCTTTCTATATCGCGTAAATCAGGTCTCGAGACGCTATCGAGTTCCGACTCGTTTAGTAGATGACCGTTAAATTTTAGCTGTATCACACCACATGTTGATCACGTGGTACCGACGAGTAATCCCGAGCAAAATAGTGCGGTGCCTACGAAGTACCCGAAGGAAAAGTACACGTCTAGTGTAAAATTTAATGTTTTATATATTACATAACTTCACTAACATAAGTAAAAAAGAACTCTCCTTTAGAGAACTGTAAAAACTACTCTATTAAGTGAATAATATATGAACTCTATATTAATATTAAATATAGTGTACATTAGAGTTATTTTTACCATGTGATATTACAATTTTTACTCTAATTCTTTTTACCAACTACTCTAAAATTTTTACACGACACGATTTTTTCCTGTGTAGTTCTTATATCGGATAGCCTTGGAGAGATTAAACTAACGCCGGACGACTTAAAGGAGGTATGTGCAAGAGTCGGGTTAAATATTAACGAGGAGAAATCAAAATTTATGACAAATCTTGTTCCCAGGTCGAACATCAATAGTTATGTATATCTTGATTATGTGGTTCATGTATCGAGAGATAATCGAACAAGCAAACTAAACAAAAGGATCACACTCGTATGGGCAGCCTACGGAAAACATAGAGACATCTTCAAGAGAAAAAGCCAAGAAAGGCTTTCAATCAATGTGTCTTTCCGATTATGACAAAAGGCTCCGAAACTTTAACATTAACGGTAGCCACTGCCAGGAGGGTCCAAGTAACGCAAAGATAGATGGAGTGGTCGATCCTGGGTCTAACTCTGACGGACTACATACAAAATGAAGACCTATGAAGAAAAACTAGCGAAAATGATGTGGTCTACAGTATGGCAAAGCTTAAGTGGAACTTGGCAGGTCATGTCGCATGAATGAAGAAAGAGCAGTGGACAAAACGATTGCTTAAGTGGAGACCGCGAGCGAATAGACAAAGTAGACGTCAAAAGAATGACCAACAATTGGATGCAAACAGCACAGAATAAGGGACGTCTATATCCAACAATGGACGCAGAGGGCTGCTTGATAATAATAATCATAATAACTTGATCTAATCTTGATCACTTTTATATCCACTGTTTGGGTATTTACCCTGGGCCGGGGTAAATACCCGGATAAATACCCATTTTAGAAATACCTACCCGCCGGGTATTTACCGAGCGCTCATCACTGGCTACGTTAGCAGTAAGTTTAGTATAAGTATAGTGTAATTAATTGTAAACATAAATTGTAACATAACGTTATAATAAATATTTACGTTAATTAATTGAAAGTTCTCTTCAGTGTAACTTCCTATCCAAAGCCAATAATAACGTAAGTTATTACATTGTTCTCTAACTGCTGGTACGTATTTTGGTGTTAAACTAATGCCATGGTCCTGCTGGTGAAAAAGTGGATATAAATCCTCTTCAGCAACAAGGTTTTCAAGCAACTAATTTGAAATATAACGAGACTGGCGTCTTCTTTTTGCTTAATGATTCGATTAAAAGAGGAATTCTTTTGGAATTGAACAAAGTAACAATCTATTGCCCATTTTTTTGTTTTAAATTTTGTATGTTAGCCACATGCTTTTCACTAAAACAGTTAAAGGGTTTGATCAAACTAAAAATTACTTTTTCAGGCAAATCACTTTACAGATTTGTTATTTTAACATGTTCCGTGAATTAATCATATGCCTTAGGGATTCAATATCTGTAGGAGTCTCTGCTCCTTTGGGAAAACTCTATAAAAATGGTCATATGTTCCTCAATTTTAGGAGTCTTTACCAGTTTTCTTTGTCTCCGTAAAGATTGCTATATTTCCTTTAAGTGTTTTAGATCATTTACCACTTCATTCAGTTTCTCCAAATTGCCCTGAATCACTGTTAAAAATAAATTTTAACATAAAAATAGTATTTTTATTAATCTTCCTAGTTCCTTTCGTAAAATGTTTTACAGAAACTTTGTCTAATAATTTGAGATTGAAATACATTGAACCAAAACTTTTGGTATAAAGCTGTATTTGATTGACTAGTATATATTATTATTATAAAGTATAATTGATGATGTAATAAGATAGATAGCTTAGTTTATAAATTATTCCATCAAATAATTCGCATAATTATCAAGTAATAGACTTATAACATGACTTCTAGTTTCCTTATAAGAAAATCAAGAAGGTGCAATTGCGTGAATCGTTCTCTTCGTCTCAGAGACCAATATTCGAGCGGCACCATTGATCTTGGTATTGAAGTCATCTATGGTCCAAGTTACGTCCTATTAGCTGCAGCTCGCACCCGCTACTCACTGCTCAGAAGAAGCCGACGTCACGATAACAATACCAACAATACCTTGAGCTATCCGATGTTACTTCGAAAGACTGTCTTTAAATGTCTATCTGCGAATATGGATACAGTCTTCGCTGCTTATTCACTGGAGATGTTGCTACTTTAATAATAAAATTCAAATCACCTCGGTAATAAATCGCCTGATAAAATTATGCCAACCCCGTCGGGAGGCGAACAAAGTCGGCGAGCAAAAAGGGGGGCTGCGAAAAGGCCGGATCCCGGACCGGCGCTAGCCAAAGAATTATAAATCAGGAGCGGAACAAGATCTAATTTACATAGTACAAGTCCCTATCTAAGACATTAAGGTCTTAATTGAAACTTGCGTGACCGTATTATATTACACACACCTCGTCGGCGTGCGTGGAGCGCGGCGGGGGACGAAATAAGACTACATGCCGCGCACAGGGAACAAATTTCGAGCGTAAATTATTGTTTTAACGGCGGCGCAAAGAAACAAAGGTTATATGGTGGATCGCCAAGTTATGACTCCGCTAATTTATCGCTTTATGGAACTCTGTAATGAAACCCACACATTCTTACTGACCAACATGCATTGCTTTTAATAGGTTAATACATAAAACGAGGACTACTGTTTATAGATTTTTATAAAAATCAGTAATTAACAAATTTATTAAAAAATAGGAATATGAAATACGAAAAAATGAGAGAAACTACCTTCCTGTGTTAGCCTAATGAACCAACCAATAACTTCTTGCAATATACGCTTTTTGATTAGCGTTTCTCTTACTAACCGCAAAGAACAAAACAACAAAAGTGGACCACGTGGGCAGAAACGCCGAAAGCTTTACAACTGCTTCTCGTCGGTCAATTACGACTTTGACCATAAACCATCCTCGTCCCATATCTTCTCGCATTTCGCCGCGATATCATATTGGGAACTTGATCGTCGTCATATTCATATGGCATTCGCCTCTGCGTAATGATTGGTTGCTCCCCCTTGCGTCTCTCCTTTACTTCTCTTGGCGCGTCGTTATTTACGTGATACAGACGTAAAAACGATGGCATCTTTATACGGGGAGCATTTTTATTGCGGGCCACCTCTAAATATAGAGCGGCCGGATCCCCCCTTTTTCGCTGGGGGCGCGCCTCGGGTAGAGGTACGTATGTGACAGTCTCACGCCATGGAAATGGAGCGCCAACTTTTCTATACCGGTCAGCTTTTTGCTCTCGTAATACCAATGCGAGCCTGGATTGCTGGGGAACTTTGTGTTGTGCAAGAGCGTACGGATCACCATACAGTGACGTATTTAAACACTTTTTCATTGCAAATTTTATAATACATAATAAAGGTTTATTAAAACAACAAAAATAAAATATCTTTTTATAATCTATACTACTACGTTGTATCATCGTTTTATTATTATTACATATGCATTCACAAGTACAATGTTCAGAATTCCATACAATACGCACAAAGGCCACCGTTTAGTTTTGCGAACTTAAAGCCGAATGATTTTAGTTCTAGATAGAGTGTTAGTTCTAGTGACAGTGTTAAGTAGCGCTAGTAAGCACCAGATAGTGCTAGATTGTATATTGTTATTAAAGTAAAACTAGTACTAACACTAGACCTAGAACTAAAAAGTTTCTGGATACTTCTGGACTTCTTTAAAAACCTTTTGGAAATCTTTAAAAATCTTCTGGAAAGCATTTAAACACTATTTCGTAATTATAGAGACCATTAGAAGTAGAACTAACACTAGAACTAGAAATATTCGGGTTTAGCCGTCTTAAGAGACGAACGGCTAAACCCGAAACTTTCTAGTTCTAGTGTTAGTTCTAGTTTTATTTGTTACTCAGCTCCAAATTGCTGTATATCTTTATTGATAACTTTTACGATAGTTTAGCTTTTTAGGGTTAAATACATTTATTATTTTAAGATAAATCAACGCTACAAAAAACTGAAATAAACGTTATTAATTTCAAATTTATTGCATATTTTTGATATTATTCAAAATATATTGAAAACATGTTTGGGTCAAATTTGGAAATTACAAATTGTCAACGCAATCGACACAGAACTTTCTGTGATGTTGTCACAAATTCTTTGTGGTAGGTTTTGAAGAAGGTCATGGGCTCTGTCTGGCACCGAAACTTTCAAGATATCCCCAATAAATTTCCAGAATTTGCAAGTCAAAGTTGGGTACTGTAACCGCTGTTGAAACCATGGCTCGATAAGGCTGAGGTGTATTTGCATGGCAAATTTTTTTCTTGAAACCGGTTTCGACTTTTCACAACATTAGTGACGTAAATGACATATGCATTCACAAGTACAATGTTCAGAAGAAGTTTCTGGATACTTCTGGACATCTTTAAAAATCTTCTGGAAATCTTTATCACTGTCTAGAAAGCATTTAAACACTATTTGATAATTACAGAGCCCATTAGAAGTAGAACTAATAATACTAGAACTACAAACATTCGGGCTTAGCCGTCTTAAGAGACGAACGGCTAAACCCGAAACTTTCTAGTTCTAGATCTAGTGTTAGTACTAGTTTTATTTGATATTCAGCGCCAGATTGTTGTATAATATATCTTTATTGAACTGACATACTAGACGTAGAACTAGAAACATTCGGGTTTAGCCATCTTGAATGACGAGCGAAAAATCATTAAAAACTTTCTGGACACTTCTGGACATCTTTAAAAATCTTCTGGAAATCTTTATCACCATCTGGAAAGCATTTAAACACTATTTCATAATTATAGAGACCATTAGAAGTAGAACTAACACTAGAACTAGAAACATTCGGGTTTAGCCGTCTTAAAAGACGAACGGCTAAACCCGAAACTTTCTAGTTCTAGGTCTAGTGATCATTTTAAGATAAATCAACACTACAAAAAACTGAAATAAACGTTATTAATTTCAAATTTATTGCATATTTTTGATATTATTCAAAATATATCATTGCAAACATGTTTAGGTCAAATTTTGAAATTACAAATCCTCAACGCAATCGACACAAAACTTTCCGTGATGTTGTCACATATTCTTTGTAGTAGGTTTTGAAGAAGGTATGGGCTCTGTCTGGCATCGAAACTTTTAAGATATCCTCAATAGATTTCCAGAATTTGCGAGTCAAAGTTGGGTACTGTAACCGCTGTTGAAACCATGGCTCGATAAGGCTGAGGTGTATTTGCATGGCAAATTTTTTTCTTGAAACCGGTTTCGACTTTTCACAACATTAGTCACGTAAATGTCATATGCATTCACAAGTACAATGTTCAGAAGAAATTTCTGGATACTTCTGGACATTTGATAATTATAGAGACCATTAGAAGTAGAACTAATACTAGAACTACAAACATTCGGGCTTAGCCGTCTTAAGACATGAACGGCTAAACCCGAAACTTTCTAGTTCTAGATCTAGTGTTAGTACTAGTTTTATTTGTTATTCAGTGCCAGATTGTTGTATAATATATCTTTATTGAACTGACACACTAGACTTAGAACTAGAAACATTCGTGTTTAGCCGTCTTGAAAGACGAGCGAAAAATCATTAAAAAGTTTCTGGACACTTCTGGACATCTTTAAAAATCTTCTGGAAATATTTATCATTGTCTAGAAAGCATTTAAAACTATTACACTATTTGATAATTATAGAGACCATTAGAAGTAGAACTAACACTAGAACTAGAAACGTTATTAATTTCAAATTTATTGTATATTTTTGATATTATTTTGATTAGATTAAATAGTTTAAATAATCTAAATACGTGCCTGTTTCGTTCGGTGATATTCGTTCAACATTCTTGGACACACGCTATATACATCCAGTGGACAACGAAATTTATTTGAATTTCGCGTGATTGCGGACGATCCTCAGATATCAAGACTGTGGCTATCGACGCCAATATCAAATTTTTGACAAAACGTAAATCAGCACGCTCCAGACGAGAGAAAAGCGTTGGACTTCGTGATTCATAGGCACGTTGGCGTCGTGTGCTTCGTAACTCTTTCGAAAGAGGGATAAAGAAGATTGGCGCAGTTTTAGCTCTCTCGTTTTATATTACCAATTAATAACCACCAGGTTTTGTCTAAAACGACGAGATCGGTGGTCGTCTTTAGTTCGGCTACTGAACGGTGGCGGAGCAGTGTAGCAGGTCCAATTAAGCCTCGAATTTAGGGGCCGCATTCCTTCGGACGAACAAAGACCGGACTGTGCGTGATGAGTTCGCCCGTTTAGCCCGGGGTTGTCATTTTTTCAGAGAATTCCATCGACTGTCGTGCACGAGTACCCTTTTCTTCTCGTCCGGTTCCTGCGGCTCTCATTTCTGCCCTCTACTGATGCCATTACAGTTAATTCCTCCGGCTATGGATCGTATTTAATATAGCAATTTGGTCATGGAAAGAAAAATTTTCGATTCAAGACTGCAGGAGACAGTAAAGACCGGAGAGGAACAGGATCGGTAACGACGTTTTGAACTGTAATTTTTTCCAACTATTTCTGCACTCCCAGCTTGCCGTAATTGTACCCTGCCAACGGAAATCGATGATTTATAAACCTCGAAGAAATATTGTCAATTACTTACTTCATCTTTCACATCTGCGTGATTTTTATACTTGAAAAAAATCCTGTATATAAATTTGATTTAAAGACTTATAAAAAGATTTCGGTAATTTGACAACGCTTCATCAGGAATTCGGTATAATTATTATTTCATTTCAAGTTTATGTTTTATACAGCTATCTATGTAAGTGAAGAAAAAAAGGAAAAGTTATGCTGTGCGTCATCCTTGGCTTCTTCTTCGCTACGTTGATTAGCATCCCAATCATCTCGAGGCCGAGTCGAGATGGGATTTGTATAATTAGGAGGGGGTCGTTATCGTTTTAACTTCATTCCCGTTTTAATTAATACGTAGAGTCGCGAGCATGGCGCGTCCTGTAGTCGGTAGCAGAATAACGAGAGCCGCGCGTTCGATTTATGATCGCGCCTCTGCCATTATTGGAATATGGCAGCGCGCCGCGTCGGGTCATAAGCGGACATGGAATGGAAGACGACATTCCTAGTCCGCGGTTCCCGGTTTGTTCCTCGCGTGTTCCGCGTAAGGAACACACGGGCAACACCTATGCTTTTACGTTCGACGTAAGTATAAAGTCATCAATCGCGATGATCGTGACGTTCAAAGATGATTTCTTGTCTTTATAGAAGATTTTTTCCTCCTTTTATTGACCAGGTTCTCTACTTTATAATAACAGTCCGATCGTTTTTCTTCCCTACAAATTCTGTTGCCGCTGCCGTTCGGTTGCGGGAGACGTATTGAAAAAGTATAATTGAAGTCCATAATAACAATCTCGTCGTTGAATGCCGTAACCGTTCCGCAGTCTATAGTTGTTCACAAAGCACGTGGTCGCCGCTTTGTACTGACGATAATAGTTGATTACTGACGGGGCGTCACGAGTATAATATGCATGATTTGACGTCTTTATGAACGGATATCTTCATTGTATAACTCTGCGTTTGGACGATCTGATTCTTATAATAAAA
Organism: Onthophagus taurus; assembly: GCF_000648695.1. Classification (NCBI taxonomy): domain Eukaryota; kingdom Metazoa; phylum Arthropoda; class Insecta; order Coleoptera; family Scarabaeidae; genus Onthophagus; species Onthophagus taurus. The sequence goes on from NW_019280876.1 coordinate 44,065, forward strand.
TAAGAAATCTTATGAAACATTTATATTCACTTTCGTTATCAAATTTTTATATCACAAGTACATTAAAGTTATAAAAATAATTCTTAATTGCAAAATTGTTTGATAATGTTGTTCGATCAAGTACAGGAAGAACTCTTAATTAGTGCGAGAGTTAGGATTAGTGATGTTCATACATGTTTGATATAACGAATCATAAGAATAACAACGTAATAAGTACTGCGTGCTTCCTGCAACATGTATGAGATATGAGATGAATATATCTGGCATCCAGCTTACACGTAAAACTTTGGTTAAGTTTTATTAGCTCCGATTGAAAAAAATCTTCTTTTTCAAAATAAATAAACTTTATTTACTTAGCTTAAAAAGACATAACAGTAATAATGAATAGCACCTAACCAATACTACTTTTTTGACGATTTTAATAGCAAGAATCTGGGGATGTAGAGCAGATAGTAGAACCTATTCGAAATGGAACTAGTAGTATTAGCGTGCAAATACTGCTTTTACATGCGCTACCAAATAATGTTGACTACACAGAGAAAAAAATTCATCTACTAAATTTAGTTGATTTCAAAATAGTTCATTTAGCTATAAATTTAGCTGGTTTATTTATTTATCAGTAAAATTCACTAACTAAACTAACAAATTAGTTATCTAACTTGAATTATATAAATTAAAAATCACTGAAACTTTATTTTAGAAACGGAGAATTATATTATTACGATTTGTTTAAATGGAGTACTTATTCCGCAAGTAGTTAAGAAGGTAGGAGAAAAAACCTATAAACCGAGCATTCTAGATGGTCAGGAGTCACTTGCAGTACTTTTAATGGAAATAGTACCTACTTAATATTGTTATTTATATATGAATAACATTATTTCATATCATAGGACAAATGTTTTATACAAACATTTATAAGGAACAGAAAAGAAAAATGTGAGAAACAGAATTTGAGTCTACAACCCCTTTATCATAGTTATTGGAACCAATATTGCAAAACTAACGAACTTTTATATATACGTTGATGATATATTGTATTGTATGAAGTGGGCTCTTTTGTGAAAGCAATATCAACAACATTCCAACTTTACCAGGTACTCGACTTTTCTTAGCCTCCACATTGCATGATAGTATGGCAATTTTTTCAGCGTTACTTTTATGATATTACTACTAAAAGTGATAAAGTAACTGCGTTAAACGCATTATTATGCACATTACAGCAGTAATTTAGCTTTTGTATTATTTTTTTACTAAAATAATTAAGTGCTTCTTATGTACTTGTAAATTTACTGAAGTGAGTACTTATATACATCATTTAAAGTAAACGCATAAATGCGAAAATGTTTTATCAACATTTCCTTGCACTGCGTGCCCAGAGACTTCCAATCATTATATTCTTTTAAAAGACATATTAAAAAGCATATTAATGCTAATTATAATCAAAACTTCCCCAAGCCGCAACACATTTATGCAACAGATAACAATCCTCCAATCATTCCAAATGCTTTCTACAAAGAAGACGAAAGCACTGAAAAATGTTTAAATATCAACAGAAAAGACTCTAAATTAAACAATGAGAAAATACGTAGAAAAATAACTATATTTATGTTAAATTTATTTGGATCAATGTCTCTTAGTAGAGCTACTGCAGTACATATAGTACAATCTATTCAAAATTTAATCATTATTCCTGCGTTAGAACATCTAATGGATGCATATAAAACCACCAATCAAGATCATACTATAATAGCAGAAATGTAAGTTGATTTAAAACAATTGTTTGATACGCTACGATCTGAGCACAAATTGAAATAATATCTTCGTAAGGCTGACTTATACACCGACCCCACAGAGTTTATCATCTCAAATAGTTCCAATGTAAATTCTTTAACATGTATTTCTAAAGGGGGTTTGCTTTCCTTTAAGAATAACATAAGACGATTTTTGGAGCTACCACATATGTTCGAATCAATGAAAAAAAAATTAAGTGAAATAAATATTGAGGATAATACTGTTAATGTATGTGGCGGATCTGTCTGGAAAAATAAAGTGAAAAGTAAGTTTAACGGAAAATATATCAAGATGATTTTGAAATCAATAATCCTTTAGGATCAAAAAGTAACACTTGTACAATGTCTGCAGTATATTTAACGCTTCCATAACTAAACAGCGAAGACGTCTCAAAACTTAATAATATTTTTATAGCCAGTCTCACAAACAAGAAAAGTCTTGCATTTTTAATGTCCAAGAATTTTACTAGGTTATGTACAATCTTAAAAGATATGGAGGAAAACGGCATTGAAATTAAAATAGATTCTAAATTACTGCGAGTTCACATGATTTTAGCAGCTGTCATTGGCGATAACTTGGGTTTAAATACTATGTTAGGATATACATATTTATTTGCGGCAAAGTATTTTTGGAATATGTAAATCTCATAAAAGTAACACAAGAAAGCATATTGTAGAAGACAAGTCACTGTTGCGTACCCGAAGACATTACTGGTAGGATGTTTTAAATAATGATATTTCTTTAACAGGAATTCAAAAGATCTGCATCTTTGAAAGTATCCCTTCATTTAATGTTATTAAAAATGTTTCGGTTGACGTAATGCACGACATATTTGGAGTATTGCATACAAAATAAGTTCTTTTCTTTAGAAACCTTAAACAATCGCATGGAGTTTCATAGTCTTAAGTTTAAATATATCTCGTTGTATAACTGGTAAGAAAAATATCAACAAAGGCTTGCACGGCCGGTGTGAATTGAACTAAAATTAGAACTAAAACTAGAACTAACACTAGAAACTTCCGGGTTTTACCATGCGTCTTTTAAGAAAAGGTTTGACGTTTTGGATGCCATGTTGCAACCTTCTTCAGAAACTGGTTCGAAGTGATAAGAAGTGGTGAGAAAAAGATTGTAGTAATTTTCTGGATATCCTAATTTTACAATATTTTTATTAGTTCTTTTAACGTTTTTTTTAATTGTTACCATATTTAATCTGTTATTAGCTTCAATTTGTTTGATAAATCATGTCTCATCTATACATATCATCAATCAGAAGTATTCATCAAAAACTCAAGTTAGAATTAGATAAAGAATTAATTTTATTAATACAAATATTTGATATAAATTATGTCGGCAGCACTATACATATACCCGGAACATTTACGCAATGGAAAAATCATTTAAAAATGCACTAATTTATTATCTGAAACATTTATATTTTCATTTTCATTTATTTGGTACTTTTCAATAATATAATTAAGCTTCTCAAAAAATGTAGATACATTGTATTTGCGGAAAGTGATGGCTCAAGCAGAACTTGTTGCTTATAGTTTTCTTAAGCTTATTGCTTTGCTGTGTTTTACAAAATCTAATTACCAGTATTTTCCTTAAGATTTGCTATCCTATATAACTGTTTTCTTGTCTCATACAGATTTTATACATGTCCTCCAAAGTCCAAGCACGTCTGATGACGTTTCGATCACGTCCCCTTCTTTTTCAAATTCTAGGCCACCGTTCATGATCCCTAGATAACACAATATGCGGCCATGCAGGATTGTATCGACATATCTAACGCATTAAGGACTAACTAGTATAAACTAGTTATCTAACTAGATATGGGGACTCCCGAATTATTTTTACATATCAGCTTAGTTAGAAAACCAAATCAAATGACTAAAAAGTTGACAAACTTAATGCAGGAAGAACAGAATCAAACCATTTAATAATACCCACTTTCGAAATGACGCAGAGATGACAAAGAAAAAGTCGATGTCTTCCCAAAACATCTTAACAAAACGTATTTAAATCGTTTCCATCTGAGCTATCTACGACGGTTGAAGCTGCCATAATTAGCTATTTAGACGTGCCATTTCATATGAAACGAAAAGGTGTTATCAAGTTCGCAACTAATGATATAAACAAGGTCATAAAGAAATAAATAAATAAAAAAAAGGTTCCACGATTTGACCTTATGACTGGGAAAGTTCTACAGGAACTAGCTAAAAATGCTCCAAAGCTAGCACCTGGAAAGTTGTTCATTATGATTTATAAATCAGAAATAAAATACCTATAAGCTTGTTAAAAACGCTTTTCAAAGTTTTCGAAAAACTGTATGTCAAGTGTTTTAAGACGATAATAAATGATAGAGAAATAATCATCAATTTAGCTTCCACGACGAATTCGAAATAATACAGCAAGTTTAACTAATTAACCAAATTAATAAGGATCCAAATACTAAAAGATGTTGTTCTACCGCTTTGCTCGATATATTTGAGCTTATGATAAGGTATGGCACAGAGGCTTTCAAGTCTAACTAAAGAGACTTCTTCCCCATAGATACTATCATCTGCTGAAATCATATCTGACAGACTTTCTTGTTAAACAAGGTATTGATTATTCTAATTTATACTCCGTGCTATCAGGAGTGCCTCAAAGTAGTGTTCTGAAATCAGTCATGTATTAATTGTAAACGTCAGATCTGCAATAACGCAAAGGTTATTGCATTGTTGCAACATATGATACAGCAGTATTGGCATCTCATACTAAAGCAATATTTGCTATTAGAAATCTGTAACATAATTTAAACATAATGCAAGAGAGAATGAAAATGTGGGCAATTAGAGCCAATGAACTTAAATCCAAAAACGTCCTGTGCGCAGAGATACTTACCTACCTGTGACCATTGCTAAACGTTAACTACCCCACGCGGAAGATAGCAAATATCTAAGTATACACCACGATGGACTCCTTACATGGAAAAATATATTTTTTCCAAATTCAAGCAACTCGGTATAAAGCTAAGTAAAATGTATTGAAATCAGTGTGGACGTACGGTGTTCAGCTATAGGTGCCAGCACTACGTACTGGCAGTGCTTCCAACATAGTAATCTTCTATTAGTTCAGCTTACGCTATAATGAATAAATGTTTGGGCACACTAACGTTCTCATCGAACAATTAAATATGCATGTAAAAGAAGAGATAAGACTAAAACATCGACTACCGTCCGATCTAGTTATAGCGCAAAGATAAATCCAAACACTAAATTAGTATAAGATCTGTAATAGTTAATTTGAAAAAGATTATGCGATAGAGTGGGACACTACATAACTTACGTTGTCATAACTATCATAATCACTAAGAAAAGGTTAGTTTTAACTTAAAAGGCTTTGTATCAAAATGCTAATAGTAATTATGTTACTGGTCCTTATTGTTAAGATTTACGAAAACTTAAAAGTTAAAGTAAGTTACTTAAAAGTACGAAAAAATCCACTCTGGCTGCTTCAAATTGCTTGTTTGGGTAAATGCAGGATTATTTTGATGGTTTCGCAAGATCTAACAAAGGTTATGAATTACCGAGGTGAACCCTCTGCTAAATTTCGACCTGCAACGCAGTCCCTCATCGATCTCTTACTTTGGGATGATCTCTTGTCTTTGGGAGGATATTATTCCCAACAATTCAGTCATTTAAGTACCCTTACACTCCAATTATAATAGCTTGAAAAAGGTATCTTATTCATTTATATTAAATTATTTTTAAATTATTACACGAGATATTTTATGTCAAATTGGCACTCTTCATTCACGCTATCTTTTTGTTCAACAAATGAATAAAAAGAATGTTTTGGACTTTTTTCCCTTCCATTTAATTTTGTTATTTATGTTGTTGAACGCTCAAAGTCCGCAATATAATCTGTAGCTCATGATACAGATGCAATGGTATGTTGTTAATATTCAAAAGAAAATTATCTAGATAAACTGAAGTTAAAAGAGAAGAGGAACGTACGCTTATAATAGTCTACGAGCTGAAACCGTGCTCAACCAGCATTACGAAAGATTGTATTACCATGCTGTACATTTAATAAGGCAAAAGGACAAATATGCTTACAATCATGCGTATTATTATCGGCGATCGTTTATAAATGTTAAACAGTGGCGAAAACGGGCGAAACCGGAATGGGTCGATTTCCCTCCTCTCCGGAGTCCTATCCGGATCGCCGGTCCTTCCGCAATAGAGATATGGGACCACCGTGGAATCGATGCCGAAGATAGCTGCTAATAACATGTACGGCGGCATGTTAAGTAGCCGGCGCTGTACAATCAATCAGCCCGGGTTGGAACCTCTGTTTCGCTCCCCGATCGTTGGATTCGAGATCATTACGCGCTGTGTTTTCTCGAGTCGCCAGGAAGTTCACTGACAGATGGATGTTGCGGTTGTATGCAGTCACGGTTGGTCCTCAGGCCATCGACGAAACCGATTCTCGTAGATCTCCATCCGTGTACTCAGCGTAGTATAAAAAGAAAACATAACCAAATGTTCTTCTTGATGTTCCATCACGTTAATGGTGCTTGCAGACAAACCTCATTGAAAGATTCGAAAACGACGGTCCATATTCCCTTGTCCCATTAAAGATTTTAGCAAAAAAATAAGACTCTAACTACAGAAATATCAATTTCTACGAAATCGAATATTCCCATTATGTCATTCACGTCGAACGCAACAAAGCATTTTTTCTTTTCGTTGCCGATTGATATCAGACACATTATACTCCCATTCGACAATGGTGCTCTTCTCCAGATCAATTTTTTATCGGGCCAGCGTGAATTTCGACACCCATTGTCCTGGAATTAGGCCGCCACCCGTAATTAACGCGGCCACAAAGGGTGAGATGACACCCTGCCAACTCGATTTAACTCGAGCCGAAGAGAAGCCGATTTAAGAGAGGCGAAATAATAAAGCACCGCACCACCGGGGTCACCGGGGTGTCCGCTACAGAGAATATGCCATCGGAGGGGATAAGACCCGGTTAACAATGAAGCGGTCACACAATGGACATACCGTGTTCTCAGACCGATATCTTTTGGGCCTCCTTCACGCTGATAACCGCAGGTGAGCTACCTGTTGTGGCTTTACCTTACGATCTATATATGACTCACGCTGTGTACACCTGACTTTTATTATGACGCAGCAACATTTGAATGGTATCAACTAGTGATGGAACAGATAGTGATTTTGAGAAAAGCAGGATTCGGTATCCCCTTCGGCCGGATATCCGATTATCCGGTATATCTATCCGTGCATTTTTGAAGTGATACCCTATATCGCCACATTATTGCGATATGTGAATAAAAATGAAATTAATAAGAAAGCTGATAAGATGTGATAAAATGCTATCACTTACACTTTATCATAACATGATTGTTGGTCGCAATCCACCTTACTTAGCTAGAAAGATTTATTTTAGAGGTGATTTGCATAGTGTCAATATCAGAAATAGAAATGTTATAAATCCACCTCAGCATAGGACCACCCTTTTTGAGCGATCCTTTACCTACAGTGTATATTCTCTATACAACTCTATTCCAGATTATATAAAAGTTAGGCGTGACCGTGCGTTTAAACGTTTTAATGTTTGCTGTTTAATTATCTTATCAACATGCAGTGATTTTAACATTCAGGAACATCTCAGAAGGTTATTACATTTATGTTATGTTGTTTGATAGCATTAGGTTTAAATTTTGATTCTTTAAGATTGATAATTTAAGGATAATACGGAATCTTAGGTTTAAGTTCTTTTTAGACATTTTCTGGCCTGTTTTGATAGCTTTTTTTAATTTAAGGTTGCGGTGGAAGAATAGTAATGGTCTTTTGGCCATGGCATTGAATCCGCGACCTTATGACACTTCAACATTTATTATTATTATTTTTCTTTTGTTTTTCTTTTAATAAAAATATACAGTTTTTATATATATGTATTGTTGAAGAATAAACTATTATTATTATTATTATTATTATTATTATTATAAGTCAACTTATTTGGATCCAAGATACAAAATGAACTTTTTTAATGCTGATTTAAGTAACGAAGCAACTCTAAAAAGAGGATACTTCAATTAATAATTGGCGATAATTCCACAAGGATCCTTCAAGAAATTAATTTTATAGCAAATTTTGAAAATTATCGATGAAAATTGCAACATTGAAAATTTGATCAAAACTTCAAATATTGTTTTCTCAAAAACGAAAAATTATTTTTCAAAACGTGTTGGTTCATAAGAAAGAGGACACCTTTATTAACATTTTCGCAAATTTTCATACTCATATTCCAAGAAATCGATTTTATACGAATTTTTAAAACTTAATCGGCGAAAATTGTAAAATTCGAAAATATTGTCGATCAATTCAAAAATTTATTTCTCAAAAACTAAAAGCGATTTTTCAAAACGGCTTATTACATTGAAAAGAGGATACTTTAATTAATAATTAGTGATATTTCCACAAGGATTCTTCAAGAAATTAATTTTATAGCGTATTTTGAAAATTATCGATGAAAATTGTAACATCGAAAATTTTATCAAAACTTCAAATATTGTTTTCTCAAAAACTAAAAGTTATTTCTCAAAACCTGTTGGTTCATTGGAAAGAGGACACTCTTATTAACACTTTGGGAAATTTTCATACTCATATTCCAAGAACTGGATTTTATACGAAGTTCAAAAACTTAATCGGCGAAAATTGTAAAATCGAAAATATTGTCGATCAATTCAAAAATTTATTTCTCAAGAACTAAAAATGATTTTTCAAAACGGCTTGTTGCATTAAAAAGAGGATTTTAATTAATAATTGGTAATATTTCCACAAGGATCTTTCCAGAAATTAATTTTAGAGCGAATTTTGAAAATTATCGATGAAAATTGCAACATTATTGAGAGGTAATAAATAAGTAAATAAATCGTGTTGATCATTTCATTTAATGCAAAATTATAAATATAATAAAATTACATTTTCTTGAAATATTTAGGTTTGATTTAAATTTTGAATTTTCCTTTGTAACACTGAGATTCACATTTTGCTAAAATGTTAAACTTCTACAGCTAGTTCACCTTTGTTGTTACAAAATAAAAAACTTTGTACATTCCTTAGTTTTGCACATACTTCAGTCATGTTCTTAATATTTGACGTACAAGTTTCAGATACTTCAACATCACTTTTACAGTTTGAATCATTGCCTTTATCGTCACTTAATTCGCTGATTATTTCTTGTATGTCTACATTGGGATTTTCAGTTAATACATTACAATCAATAGACGCATAATTTTCCAGGTTTATGTTTGGCATAATTTTTAAATTTGGAAAAAGCTGGGCCAGTGGAATTTCATCCTCTTCCTCAAAATCTCCTTCTTGTTCAAGAATCTCGAAGAATGCGGCTTTTACAAAGCATTTTGAAATGGTTGTTGGAGAAACATTTTTCCAAGCTGCTATTGTCTAAACTAAGGCACTGGTCAAATTGATACTTTTTTCGTCATCTTCGAAACAACTTTCATTGTTTGCAAATGTTAAAAGCCTTTTAATTATGGATCTTCTGTAAGCTACCTTAAAGCTATTGATGATCCCTTGATCTAATGGCTGGCAATGTGAGGTAGTGTTTGGAGGTAGAAACACTATTTTTAAATGTTCTAATGCAAGTTTGGGATGGGACACGGCGTTATCCAGAAATAAGAGTACTTTTCTATTTTGCTTTCTCATTTTTTCATCAAATTGTTTTAGCCACGAAGTCATAATCTCTGTTGTCATCCAGGTCTTTTACTTTTTCCGATGATCCCCCTTGTCTCCTTCCATGTTTGCGCAAAATAAAATTGTCAATCTCTGTTTAGGTTTTTTTTACCCGTAGATTTATCGCCTTTGAGAGCAAACGTTTTGTTCGACATTGAAAGATAAAACAGTCCAGTTTCGTCAGCATTGTACACATCTTTTGGTAAGTAGTTCTTCAATATCAATTTTAACCTTGTTTTCCATGCTTCAACACTGATCACAACTGTCTTCGACAAAATTTTTGAAGCCATTGAAGCTTTAAAACTCAAAAGTTTTAAATTTTGGGCTGTTTCCACTGCTTTTTCTTTTAATAAAGGTCCAGATATGGTGATGTTTCTATTTATCGTTTTACAGAACCAATTGTAAACTATTTGATCAATAGCCAGTCCTTCGGTTTTAGCAAATTTTCTCTTTTGCTGTAGATTGGAATTTTCTTCAAACAACTTTTTAAAGTGGGATTTATTTTTTAAAATGTCGTTCACTTGTGTCCTTCCAACTCCAAATTTTTCAGCCAACTTTCTAACACTATTACTGAACTTTTCACTTTCTGCAATAATATCAATTTTGTCTTTAAGTGATAAACGTTTTCTTTTTAGCGACATGTTGATACACGTAGGCGCTGTAGAGCGTAGAAAACTCAAAATATTGGAAGGGATATTGGAACAGGGTTTCGTACGTAATTGTTCCAGGAATTTGAAAATTGGCCGTTTCTAGAGGTGACCGTTTTTTAGAGGTGGTCGAAAATAGAGGGTTTACTGTATAATTACTAATTGGTGATATTTCCACAATGATCCTTTAAGAAATGAATTTTATAGCGAATTTTGAAAATTATTGATGAAAATTACAATATCGTAAATTTTATCAAAATTTCAAATATTGTTTTCTCAAAAACTAAAAGCTATTTTTCAAAACGGGGTGATTCATTGGAAAGAAGACACTTTTATTAATACTTTGGAAAATTTTCATACTTATATTCCAAGAACTGGATTATATACGAAATATTAAAGCTTAATCGGCGAAAATTGCAAAATTCAAAAAAATTGTCGATCATTTCAAAAATTTATTTCTCAAGAACTGAAAGTGATTTTTCAAAACGGCTTTTTGCATTAAAAAAAGGTTACTTTAATTAATAATTGGTGATATTTCCACAAGGATCCTTCAAGAAATTAATTTTATAGCGAATTTTGAGAATTATCGATGAAAATTGCAACATCGAAAGTTTTATCAAAACTTCAACTATTGTTTTCTCAATAATTAAAAGGTATTTTTCAAAACATGTTGGCTTATTGGAAAGAGGACACTCTTATTAACACTTTGGGGTATTTTCATACTCCTATTCCCTCCTATTTCCTCCTATAAGAGATACTAATTCCTGTGAATGGTTGACTACTAAGCAATAGGTGTTTAATATCTAGTGATACCAAGTGAATAAATTATTTTGTAATTATAATTTCTACCTAAAATGTTGTAAATCACTGCAGAACGCTACCGAATCTAAAGATTACGCAGGAAAGGACGTGGTAAATTATTCAGGAGCGTCTACTATTTCCTGGCACGCGAAATTAGATGGAAATGCCCGGTTACAAGACGCAACCCGAGAATTAGAGCCAATTAAGTGGCCAGTGCCGTCTATCGAAGCTATCAATTCTAACGTATCCCGAGGAAGTCTTGTATAGTTTTTCTTTTTATGGTGTATGGTTCAACCTCAAGACTCAAGGTCGCAGGTGTTATTGAAAAAGAAATATGCACTCTCTGATCAATAATAATCTCAATTACGATCGAAATAATTAAAATAAATTTTCGTTCATGTAAATCGTATGTAAAACTAACTGGTTGGATCGTTTTATCATCAATCAAGCTTCGTCAAAATGTTCGTCGTCTTGAGTTCACTTCCTCGAACTGGCGTGTTACATCATAACCGTTTATCGATGCAAGTTAAATGATTAATACGGATCATTACGGTTTTTCCACTTCCCGTAGTCACTCGAGCGAGTGATCTCTCGGATATTAAAACGTAAAGAGTCGGATTTGCGGTTCGAACGCCGGACTTCGCCTCGATTACTCGCAATTCGAACCGATGATGAATAATCACCGGATAATATATCACATGTGTCAACGGTACCATGTTATTATATGGGTATAGTCCGGTTTCAATCACTGTTTGAGACGACCTTCACTGGCAAGTTTACTCCAACTTTTTCTCTTCTCCTTAATCATTTCAAATAGGTCTTTTTTTACTATCGTTAAAAGTTATTGATGTCTACCACGGAGATAATTTTTTAATTGCGATAGAATTCAAATTTTACGTTCGATCTTTCTAACACTATTACTAACCGTTACCCATCGATCGTTAGAAACATTTTAATTGCCTAATGATAGTAAAGCCATTTATCTGGTTGGTACGTGCCGATAAGTTTGATGATAATCCGTGTTTAATTGGCCGCAAACAACTTACTACCCATCCACTTTAATTATACAGGGTTTAGAGCAATTTGGTTAATTGCCCGGAGACTTAAATTGAAGATCGATACGAATACATCAAACAATAAATAACAATTACAATATTGCGTTATGAAAAGTAGCCCGAAGCTGTATGAACTTCAATCAATATTATTAGCGTTAATTGCTGAAAATTACAAGTCAGTCGTTGGGTATCAAGATTGGTGTGCAAACGAGACGAGAACGCAATCTCACTTCCGTTAATCTTATCTGCCCAGTATATCTTACGTGAACCAATAACCTGGCTAAACGACCACGATAAGATCGCCTAGCTATCCGGTGGATATGCGACGGTTTTATTTAATTCGTTAAATATCGATCGTTTCAGCCTCAATCTTAATTGGCAATTTTCAAAGGAGAAAGTGCTAGTACGCGTTAATTATCCTTATATTGCTACAAATTAATACTTACCTCAATAAAAATTTGATACCTTTGAATATAAAGATAAAAACAGACAATTATTTTTAATTAGTATTTTATTTAAACACTTGAGTCAATATCAAATATATATACAATCTGCTCTCTTTCTTCAAATATATATAATAAAAATACAATTGTCAACAACAATAAATATGGCCTAAGCTAAGCTTGCGTAATAACGCGATTTCCGATTTAAGTATTTCGATAGTGAGAGAAGATTGTCAAAAATCGACGACGTCTCGTTCTCTACTTATGTACAGGTGGCTCGCTAATCCTTTTTGATCCGTCAAGTCGCTCGCCGATGAGAACATTTTTGTGGAGATATGGCATTCCGTTCTGTACATGTACACGTCAGGTAAGATGTTCTCATACTTTTTCTTTAGCAGCTTTTGCTGGTTTTCCTGTAACAATAAAGAAAAAAAACATTAACATCTCAACAATATTGATGATTTACAACTTAATTTCGCGATGGCAAAAATTACTTATATACTTTTATACCACTTCGCACACGCATTCATGCAAGATTCATCTGCACACGCATGATTCCGGTAGTTGGTTTCGCATATTTCAGGTTTAACTGCCAATTACGGGTCGGTGGACGCGCGTTAAAATGCTGCGTCGCGTCACGTTAACGCGTTAAGCGTCGATAACAATTACTCGATCAGGTGTGAACCACTTAAGCAACTCGCTTGGGCAAAAAGCCGCGAATCGATTACATTTTTAAGTACCCCGCGCCAAGGTAGGGCAGTTAAACTTATTGGAATCGGTCGAAGCCCGGTGCCGGTAGGCGATTAAACTTTTTTCGATAACCGTCCACGATAGCGATTGCGTTCCATCTGCATATTTATTGGAGAATTTTATGAGTTTTTTGTATAAAATAGACCAACAAAATTTGTAAATCTAGATGAGTAACAGGGCTGGATTAGATTAACTTTGTGGAATTGAGAAATTAAATTTGCATTTATTTGAATAAAATATATATAATATTGTGTTTTATTAGGTTCCAAAACTGAGCACTCCTTCCTATCAACTTATTATTATAATAAAGAGCAGCATATCCATCATGTTGTAGTCACATGCATCATATCTCAAATCTTTCAGTAGTAGTGGTCCATGAAATAGACACTCAACTGCACATTCTACAAATTCTGTGCAAAAGAATCAAGGTGTGCCAAAATACCCTGGCAGACATAACATAATCGTAATATAACAACTGAAGGGGTTAAAAGCAAAATCGATTCATCGTAGTTCATGATTACAATGCAATATACACACACACTCTGGAGATTGAGCAAAATCACCACCAAGGCAGAGAACTGCTAAAAGCTGATCAAGCGCAAGGATGTGGAACCGTCTCATCAGGCAAACCTACGTATTGACCAACAGACCCAGATCTGAATCCCAAATCTGATTGATTTCTACATCATCAAAAACGTGCAAATCAAAGACAACTTTGAGCTATACTCAGGTCACTCACCGATTGTATTAACTTTAAGTAAACACATAAACTCAAAATCGAGTAATCGCCGTCTGAAGAAGCCATTAGAAGAAAGACTTACTCTGGCAATCTCACTGAAGACCAAAGATTAATTGCATTTTGAGGTGGAGAAGCTAAGATATCCAATACTCAGCATAGCAATCTAAAACAATCTAGAAATGAGAATAAATCTAAATAGCAATAGCTACCCTAAAGAAATCAGATACAAGAAGAACGAGGAAGAAATGGGCCCACAAGACAAATCAACAAGTGGCCAACCAACAGTGAAGTGAAGTTGTACCCAAATATTCGCTGTAGAGATTAAACAAAAATATAAAATGACTTCTCAAGCAAACACCACCGATCAGAAATACTGATGGTAGCTGTATTTTATTAGGTTCCAAAACTGAGCACTCCTTCCTATCAATTTATTATTACAATAAAGAGCAGCATATCCATCATCTTGTAGTCACATGCATGTTGCAGTACTGGTCCATGAAATATCTGGGTTGGCCTACACTCAACTGCACATTCTACAAATTCTGTGTAAAAGAATCAAGGTGTGCCAAAATACCCTCGCAGAAATATCATAATCGTAATATAACAATTGAAGGGGTTAGAAGCAAAAGGGTATAACTGCACGGAAGGCAAAGTGGGGAAAATCAGGTTGAAAGTACAATTTTGCTTTATAGTAATCCATATGACTGTTGTAATTTTGACTTTATTGTCAATTTACATACAGGATTCTTCCGATTTTTAACACATTTAATTTGACAATTTAATTTAAAGTAAATCAAGACCAATATTAACCCGAGAAAACCGATAAAAATATCATACATGGACAATAAAACGTATCACCAGATCTACATAATTATTCATACCATTGAAAAGTCACTAGGAAATAAAGAACAAAAAGCTTCAAAATTTGCAGACTATACATAAGGTAAGGATATTTCAACCTAATCCAGTGACCGAGTGTAGCCCACTGTCAGATATAGGATAGCAGAGTAATTCCACTCGCCTCTTCAGCTGAAATCATAAAGTAAATCAAGATCAATATTAACCCACATCTACAGAATTACTCATACCATTGAAAAGTCACTAGGATAATGAAGGTTTGCTCAGCGATATTTCTGGATGTGGCGTTAACCTTCGATAAATTATAGCATGAGAGATTGAACCACAAGCTTTAAATGCTTCTTCCTGTGCATTATTCAAAAATCTTAGAATTGTATTTATTTGAACGCTATTTCAGGATCTATAGAATATGATGATGCCTACCCTGACTTGACAAGAATGTGAAAAAATTGAAACTATGGTAAGCTGGCCATTTATTTTATATACAGCAGACTTACTTACATTTGATGAAAATGTTACGGTCACATTTCCAGATGACATCGCAAGTCTAGCCAGTGAAAACACCAACAGTTACACAACCAAAAATTACAAAAGCTATTGCCGAAATAAAAAAGATTGACGGAAATGTGAAAAACAAGTCAGTGCATATTGATTTTACCATACATTTATCAACACATAGTTTCCTACGAAAATACAGCAAATACATTGTCATACCCTTGACGCTAAACTCAGGTGGAAACCACATCTCATGAAAATATATGAAGAACTAAGATGTAAGTACAAGAAAATGTATCGTCTGTATTGAGCAAACAAGGTAGCCCTAACAGTATGTATTAAACTTATGTTTAATCAACAAGTCTTCAAACCAATGCAGTCTTATAGCATTCAATGCTGAGGTTGTACCAGTCAAAGCAATCGAAATATAGTATACAGGTGTCAGAATGAAGTACTCAAAAGATATGATAACGCCTCATGATACATTCGAAACAACAATCTACACAATGACCTAAAAGTGGACACTCAAGTTGAGGCACTTCCGCTCCTGGATAATGATGGCTTAGTTAGAAGATTGAAAAGAGTGAAACCATTCGAATAGGTATAGTGAAAGTGATAAAAACTTAATGCACATGAAATGAGATATAAGAATGGCTGAGCCAAGTTAAAGCAACTATCATAGGATAAATACTTTATTATGTTATTATGTAAGTCTTATTTTAACAAATTGCTATATTTAATTAAAAAAAGTGCCACAGATATGGAAATAATAGACTAATAACATTTGCAAAACCTTCATTGATAAATGATGGATTATTAAATTATGTTATGTGTTCTACTCTGGTTTCAGCTGGATGGCATCATTGCTTTGTAACATATCAATATCTTGTAAATGGTTATAGAAATAAATTTATCGCTGAATTAAATTGGCATTAAATTGAACAAAGATTTGCACACGTGACAATTAAAAAGTAGTCTTTTTTTGACACTGAATAGCTTGATTAATTTCCCAGTCAAAGGGTTAAAAAATTTGGGATTCAATTAATGTGACTGTGACCTATCCCTTTCCCATATCTGGAAGTAGGCTCTTAAGATTGTTGAATCAAATCATCAATCATCAAATCATGCTCATCAAATATGCTTGATTTTTAAGCATTCCTTTAAGCCCGTTCTAAATAAAGCCGAAAGCTTAGATTTTGATTGTGTTGATGCATGGAAGTAATCTTACAACTCATCGGATTCTATTGATGTTGAATAATTTATGATTTTTTTTGAATAAGTGGGTTTTGGTGGTAAGTACTATTTATTTCTAAATTTAGATCTATTTCATTTCCAGCTAAGATACAACAGATACAAATATGGTGTTTTATACAATTGATAGATACAATTGTAAAATGATGCTCTTTAACAATAATTGGCACAATTGGCAATAATGGCAAGCAAAATACTTCGTCAAGAATCCAGACAGAATTACAATTTATGCATCACATTCGTCCAATTCTATTAATGAGAATATGTATGTTTTAAATGTGTCCACCATTTTTGTGTCACGCCAAATAAGCTATGCTGATATTTTGCTAATCTTCTTTTGTTTATTGCTGCATTAAACGTTACATAACAGTTTTAAATGTTGGTGTGAGTTATCTATAATGTAGTCCATATTGTTGAGTTGGTGATAAAATTCAACGAAAAGTTATGGGTACTAGTGTATGTGAAAAGCTTTGCCGATTCGAAATATTTAGGGATTTTGATTAAAACAGAAAAAACGAAAATCCGTCAAACCGTTCTCTAATTCTAGTCGTTTTAGTTTAAATTACATAATTTTTTTATATTAGGGGTTAGACTTTCTTTTGCAGGAAGTGTTAAACATTGAAATTCGATTAGTGCGTTTTATTTTAGTAAAATGACGTAAGTTTTATTTGAAATGTTTCGAGAAAACGAGTAATTTTTTTATTGAAAGGTTGAGTTTTAAAACCAAAAAACGATTTAAAACCGCTTCGGCTCGTCGTCTTTACATTTTTTGTTTATTCACCTCCAATATTCCTTCTTCCCACAATAAATTAAGGAGGGGATGTTTGGAAGATGATTCGCTAATAACGCATTTTAGTTGATATGCGGGCATTTAAGGGTGATAAAGTAGTTTAGAAAAATAAAACTTATTACTTGAATTAAGTGATAAATGCGTGCTATATTTATGTTAAGTGTTAGGTGATATTAGTGATATGATATAGGACATCATGGGATTACTATTTTATGGATGTTAAAAGGTATGGTATTAATTCATTTTTTTTTGTCACAATAAATTAATTTATCTTTTCTTTCTAGCTGAACTTCGAAGTAAAATCCAAGGGACACAACATCCATTCGGTGAGTCGTTTTCAATTTTATTTAAGCTAAATAAAAACATATCGGGAAAATTCGCGATTTGAACGGTGTAATTTTGCCAGATAAAAACCGTTTGAACGCTACTCATTGGATTTGTGCTTGAAAAACGGTACCATTCAATAAATTTTTGTATTTTGTGCTTGAAAAATTATAAAGTTTTAATTATCAACATTGTTAAAACATGAAATAATTTGAAATTGAGTGTAAACCACTCCAAATAATACTAGTATAATCTAATGATTTCTTTGGGAATTTTTCGCTGCTAAATTATATGGTATTTCAATTTAATCTTTTGCATTTGTTTTCATGATATATTTATTTATTTAAAAAGAATTGTTTATAGAAAATAATCTTTGCATTGTCCCTCAACCAAGTTGGTGCGTGGATTGTCTAAGTTGTTGGTTGACACAATATCTATCCTTGAAATGATTTGAAACCGAAAAATCAAATGATGTTCTTTTCTATATATGTACTTATGATTATCGAACTAGAACTAAGCAAAAAAAAGCATTATTGGCAAAATGGCGCCTAGTCAAATTAAGATAATCGATTTTGTTCTTCAAATCGATAAGTTTATACAAAAAAAAAACATGTATATATCGTATCAGTTTCTCTGTAGGTTATACGATAGAAAGATGCTATTTGAAAGTGCAGTTCAAATTTCAAGGCAATCGAACGAGGTAGGTTTTTAGGTTTTTTAATCGTGTTAACCACATGTAAAAAGGAAGTTTCGAGAAAAATGCACTTACAGTTTCATGTAATACAATGTTATTCGTGTACACGGCTTGTTAATTTAATGTTTATAACTTCTACATTCAGCCAGACGCAAGCTTTTCATTAGAGATATATAACAAAATTAATTTTTTCGTATTGGGAGCTAGACTTCCAGTCGGTAGGTACTTGGAGTCGTTTAAATAACCATACGTAGGTAATTAGTAAATTTTGAAATCGGGCATTTCCGCCTTCGCATTCATTGTAGATCATACTTTCGATCGAGATGTTGATGACTAAAATTGGTCAATTAACAAAGGAGATAATTTACTTATTTGATTAATTAATTAAATCGTTAAATATTTCGAATCGGGCATTTCGACATAGTTATTCAGCCAGACACAAACTTTCGATTGAGATATAAAACATTAAAATCCGTCAAACTGTTCTCTAATTATAGTCGATTTAGTTTGAATTTAATTTTTTTATATTGGGGGCTAGACTTTCAGGCGTTTACAAGTGCATAAACAACGAGCTGAACACACGGGTAATTAATAAATAAAACTATGACGAATCGAATGACGTGTAGATCTTGATCATCGGGTACATCGTTTTCGAGTTATCATCACTTAAAAAAGGTCATTTTTCTGTTATTTTCGTGTACCTTCGCATTATTTTGGCGTTTTAGCGGAATTCGAAAGAGATTTCGAATCGGGCATTTCCACTTTAGGCCAAAGATGCTTTCGATTGAGACATTGTTTATCGAAATCGGTTGACTGGTTCTCTCCTGATAATCAAACTACTATACATGTAAAATCCTATCTAACTTTCTCAACGATTCTAATGATATACCACTTGACATGGATTTTATTAATAAATAAATTATAGCCATTTATTCTTTTAATTTGCAAACTGTTCAGGTAGTATGCTATGGAAACAATTGACAATGTTTTCGTACCGATAGCTTGTTATGTGGTGGTGCCCCATCATGTTGAAACCATTTAAGCAAATGACGTATCTGCAGGAACAATTCATCTAACATATTATCGAACTCGTTCTGTAGAAAGTGAAGATAACGATCTCCGTTTAACGTATCATAAAAAATGTACGGACCAAGAATTCTTGAATAAATGACACCGTACCAAACATTAAATCCAAACTTAACTTGAGGTCTCCTCTCTTGAACATGGTGCCGATTTTCCTGCATCCATAAATGTTGATTATGTCTATTAAACATGCCGCAATTTGTAAATCGTGTTTCATCTGTCCACAAAACATTAATCCAAGCTTCATATGATCAGCTTCATACATGTCAATAAACCACGAAAATATTCTATCCGCTTATTGTAGTCATCTGGGTAAGTGTTTGTGAAACTGCCATTTTATATGAATGAAATCTATGCTTTTTTAGCTCTCTTACGACAGAACGTTGCGACGTGCTTGCTTCAGATGCAACTTGTGTTGAAACCGATGCATCTTGATGGATTCGTGCTAATACATTTACTTCTGTTTAGAGGTAACAAAGGTTTTTTTTGAGCTTTGCACTTTTACTGGTTAGTAAAAAATCTTGTATTAAATATAATACGTCTCTTTATTTACATGTTTCGCCTATCCTAGCAGGCATCTTCAGAAAAAAGAGTAAGGTACAAGTCGAAAATAAAATTTTTGAATAGCGGAAACTATTATATTGTTGAACTAATGGAAAAATTCTGTTTAAAAATCACAAATGGGTAGTTTTTGGAGATAAAACGATCTTTACAATTTGTCATGGTAAGGTGACAATCTGTACCTTCAACTTGTACCTTACTCTTTATTCTGAAGATGCCTGCTAGGACAGGCGAAACATGTAAATAAAGAGACGACAAGATTTTTTACTAACCAGTAAAAGTGCAAACCTCACAAAAAACCTTTGTTACCTCCAAATTAAAAAACTGGTTAATAATGGACTACAACATCAACTTCGACTACATTTACTTCTGTCTTGCATCCTTAGTTGGTTTACAGAAAGAACCATACTCGCCCAACTTATCAGCCTCTTAAAAGTAGGTAGAGAAGGCTGGCGATGATCAAAATATTGTTCAAAATACTGATCTGAAGCTTGTATTGCATTTTTATAGCATAAAATATAACACTCAATGATATCACGCTTTTCTTGATTAGAAAAATTCATACTGATTATAATTTACAAAATCTCAATCAATGTTAATTAGAAACTAAACGAAACATACGTTTGCCTTGAGCTGTCACAACACACCAAACGTATCTATCAACTGTTTCCATAGCATACTACCGGTACAGATTGTCAATTAATAGAATCAATGGCTAGTAGTCATGGCCAACTATGGTTTACATTAGAAATATCACAAGTTTGTGTTATAACTCAAAAATTATTGCTTAAATAAAAAAAACAGTTAGACTGCTTTATTAAACATGTAATACCCTACAAATTTTTCCTTTATACATTTTTCCTAAAATCAATAATAACGGAGCCATAGGTATCGAACAATATAACAAAAATACGGTTTTTTCGAGATATCTAGTTAGCCATGCATTTTACCCAAAAAATAAAAAGCTCATTAAATTGAGTTCATGAAACTGCAATTCTTTTATTATTTAATCGTCTCTCTATCTCCGCTAGTTTTCGAGATCACCATACTAAACATGGAAAAAAACTCACCCTGTATGTATAATCATGAAACAATAATTGAAAGCAAATCTGTATTATTAGAAAACTGTTGTCTTTTACTATTCCCTTGAATGTGAATACACTCAAGAAATATTACACTCCCATATCCATATACCCATTCTTCCCATATCTAGAAGTAGGCTATTAAAGTTATTTAACCCCTCATCAAATTCTTGATTTTGAGGTTCTGATTGTCTTGATACAGGAAAGTCATCACTGTTGTTAATAGCGAAAATGCCATTGATCTATGATGGTGTCTATGATGATGTTGAATACGTAATGAATTTTTTGGAATAATTGAACTCTGAGGGTAGGTAACACCATATTTGTATCTGTTCCGTCTTAGGTGGAAATGAAATAGATCTAAATTTATGCTATCATTTACTTATAAATATCTATTTACAAATATGGTGTATCAATTGATAAAGAAAATGATGCCAATAAATGTTTAACAATAATTGGCACAAATGTTCTAAGGAGCACCAGCAAAAAACTGGTACCGCAGATAATACTATAAGCTACGAATTATCTGATGGTGGAGACGATAAATGATGTCCAAAAAATATTGAAAGACAAAGAAAATAAGAATAATAAAATTCGCAAAAATGGCAAGCACAATACTTCAACAAGAAGTATTTCCAATTCTATTAATGAAAATATGTATCTTTTAAAAGTGCCCACCATTTTTGTGCCACGCCAAATAAACTATAACAGTATTAAATGTTATAAGTACGAAGGCTTTCACGGCCGACTAAAACTAGAACTAACACTAGAAACTTTCGGGTTTTGCCGTGCGTCTTTTAAGAAAAAGTTTGACGTTTCGGATGCCATGTTGCAACCTTCTTCAGAAACTGGTTCGAAGTGACCAGACATAGAACTGACCTACTTCGTTGCTGTTATTTATCTCCTATAATGTAGTCCATATTGTTGAGTTGGTGATAAAATTCAACGAAAAGTTGTGGGTACTAGTGTATGTGAAAAACTTTGACTAGTCTATATATTATACATTTTGATAATTTCTTCAACACAATGATACTGAAGCGTACAATTTAATCATACAACATAATGCATTGGTACAATAAGACCAGATCGAATGCGTAACGTTGTATAGAATCATTTTATTAACACATTGGCTGCCACGTGATGACGTCATATATGAATAACAATTAGCAATAACAATGTGTTAAAGGTAGTAGAGAATCAATACATGGTTTGCTAAACTAAAGTTACTCAATTTTATAAGAAAAATTAGTTAGTCTGCGGTGTATAAAATAAAGAACGGGTTATAATATACTACCCTCTAGCACGCATGCCTGCCACAGTTTCAGTTTTTTCACATTCTTTTCAAGTCAGAGTAAGCATCATTATATTCTATAGATCATGAAATAGCGTTCAGATAAATACAATTCTAAGTTTTTTGAATATTCGAGAGGAAGAAGCATTTAAAGCTTGTGGTTTAACCTCTCGTGCTATAATTTATCGAAGGTTTACGCCACATCCAGAAATATCGCTGAGCAAACCTTCATTTTTTTAGCGACTTTTCAATGGTATGAGTAATTCTGTGAATCTGATGATATATTCTTTGTCGATGTGTAATATTATTCTTTTTACCAACCGATTATAAACCAGGAGGATAATATTGGTGTTGATTTACTTTATGATTTCAAATGGAGAGGCGGGTGGCAGAAGTCTGCTTTCCTGTTCAATGATGTCTGACAGTGGGCCAGCTTGAAATATCTTTTCCAAATAGTCTGCAAATTTTGAGCCTTTTACTGTTAATTATCTCCTATAATGTAGTCCATATTGTTAAGATGGTGATAAAATTCAACGAAAAGTTGTGGGTACTAGTGTATGTGAAAAACTTTGACTAGTCTACATATTATACATTTTGATAATTTCTTCAACTTAATGATACTGAAGCGTACATTTCAATCATACAACATAATGCATTGGCACAATAAGACCAGATCGAATACATAACGTTGTATAGAATGATTTTATTAACATATTGGCTGCCACGTGATGACGTCATGAATGACATTCATATATGAATGACGTGGTAGCCAATTTGTTAGAGGTAATAGAGAATCTATACATGGTTTGTTCAACTAGTTACTCAATTTTATAAGAAAAATAATACTATTTCTTAGCTAATATAAAATAATCTATAATCATGAAACAAATGGTTAATTTTCTACCAGCACGATTACAATACTTTCTTTTTTATGTATTTCGTATACAGGGTGTCCAATTAGTGCGATATCGGACGATATCTCCTTACAGGGTGTCGCTAGAAGAAAATGTTTATATATAAAGTTATTTGGTGCTCGAAGGTGCATAACCTAAAAATATTTTTGTTTATACAGGGTGTTGCAAAAGCAAGGTAACTCAAGGTACAACTTCGTAAATTTAAATGGAACACCCCATATTTTATTACATTTTTGAATTACCCTTAAAATTCGACATACTTTTTGTTAAGCATTACCTATACCAAAATTTTACATTTTGTGAAAAAATCTCCGTCTGCACGTGTCTATAAAAGAAATCATACTCAATTTATTTAAGACCCTACAAAGCAAATCTTTTGTAGATTATTAATGCATAGTTACAGTAACTTCATGCCCCTATAAAAATCTGGTAACCTTCTACAGGGTGTTCGTAATATTGTACTCAATACCAGAAACTTGAAATAGCTATATCTCATTTTTTTTAAATGGAATGCCTCAATTTTTTTATCTTAAATTATTCGCCAAGTAATAAGGTTTCTTTTTTATAAAGCTTTATATATAAACATTTTCTTCTAGCGACACCCTGTAAGGAGATATCGTCCGATATCGCACTAATTGGACACCCGGTATATTTTATAAAGCAATTTAATTGATTTGTATGTATTCTTAAAACTGTTTCGCACATTTAATAATCTAGAATCTCTTAAAGATTATTATTTATCGATCCTAGATAATTTTACCGGGAGCTGTTGGTGTCTTCTGGTTTTAATCTAAGTTGGGGCGAGTTGAGGTCGCGGTATCCAAGATTGACCGCCACTAGGACGTTTAGATTACGGCCCTCGCCGTATAATTACTTGCGGACAGTAGTCCGATACGAGCGGCGGGCAGGGCAGTAATCACGGGCGGGAGCGTCCCGGCCGCATACCGCCGCGGGGCCTTCGGGGACCCCGCTGCTACCGTCCCGGTCGCCGAGCCGCCGCCCCTTCACCGCAGTCGCACCGCGCCGCTCCCGTACTCAATTAATGCGCTGCCAACGCCAGTTACTGAGCGTCCGGGCAAAATGAGGACGTTCAAAGAACAGGACCCAACCGGCTCTGATTTCCTTCTGACGGCCAAATGCACATCGCATCTACGTTGTACGAGGTGCGGTAATGCGCGGTTAGGTAAATATACACGAAGGAGCACTGTCTGTTTCGCTGCCTCCGACCAAGAATGCGAGCTAGTAATGATAGCTTTTGTTGCGGAAGGATTGACCGCGTTAGTTTGCGCATTCCATATCATATCAACCGTAAAACTCAAATAAATGTAATCCAATTGTTATACTCTAACAACTTTTACATTTTACTATTCAAATAAAGAACAATCTCGTTTAATTTGATTTAATACAACATTACTTTCATCAAAACATAATCATGTGCATCGGACTTTAAGGCTTTGCCATACCGAACAGGTTCTTGAAGTCAGGTTCAAAAGGGCCTGAGGCGTTGTAGCACGAATACACACACACAAGCATACGGAGAAGAGGCTCGTATATATTACGTGGGTATTTTACATACTAGTAGCACTCTCCGGTATTAATATATCATTATTTTCCGAGGGCAATCGGAGGGGCCGCGGATACAACCGGGTCGCCAGAGCCCATTCGGACCCGACCCGAACGGCGATTAAACGGTAGCTAATGGAGAGACCGTCTCCTCTATCTCCTCTATTAACTCCCTGAGATTCGAAGGGCGTCCGTCGCGGGCTACCGCCTTGATTGCGGTCATTATTCATTATCGGACGGCGAATCGTGTTGGACGGGCTTGGAACATGACTATTATACCGTAATCTCGCGAAGGGATCTCGAAACTGGGAGTAATTAGAAGTCGTTTAGGTCTGTGTGGAGGAGGTTAGGATAAGAAGTTTTTCTATTACTTTATCTATACCACCTGTTACCATTCACTTCATTTTGAAGCAAATTTTTCAATAACCACACATTTTAGTACTATCCTGGTGGAAACAATGTGATCATTACAATATAAGTTGTCAGATATAATAGAAAGATGAGTAGTAAAGAGGGTGGAGATTCTTGAAGAACTGGTATTCATGTAAGTTGCGCTTTTAAAGAAGAAAAACGAGTAGACGAGCGGCGGCGGTGAGGGACAGAAGAGGGGCAGACCGATATTAGCGGGCCTACGTGCGGTGTCTATAATGATATATGCGGGGCATTAAGAATGCGCAGAGGCGGTAGCAAGATGGCGCGCCGCCGCTCGAGGCGCTACCGAGACACTACCACTCACAGGACCTGGTCCTCTTCGTCTTGTTGCCTTCTTCTTCATCGGTATAGCCAAGTTGAGTGAGTCTCCGTCCGGTCAAGATCAATTTTAATAAAGTATCACACCAACATTCTAAACATACTCAAATAACTAACCATAGTGTAAGTGTAAGGGGGATAATTTTTGATTGGAAGATAAAATGCAACGCTTGATGAAGAATAGAAAAACATGACCTAAATTTTATCTATAAAGAATTAATTGGGTGAACTAAAATGAATTGATTAATAAATATAAATTGATTAATAAATTGAAATACCAACGACAATGATACTTTTAACGTTTAACAAATGTTTAAAGGGAACAAAAAATCTTTTATAGTTCTTAGCAATGTGATTACTTTATGCAAATTGCACTATGAATCCTTTCCATAGTTTGTCTTCACATACTCGTTTCAATATTATTTAGTTTATCATAGGATACAATATCATATTCGGTATCGTACACGGGTTAATCGAAATAATATATTGTAAATTTGGGTGAGATCCAAGGGGCATGTTTGTAGATCAGGATGCTGGACGAGAAGTAATCTAAAGTTATTTATAACTGCACAAAATAGCTTCTGTCTGTTGATTCATATTACATGTAACGTGATATGACACAATTTTCGTGAAACTGGATAACTGGGAAACTGGAAACTCGATTAGAAGACTTCAGTACAAACTTTCCAGAATTCTTCTTTGGAAAAATTTTAATCTTGATAAAACTGCTTTGACGATCATTCACAACCTCTCTAATTTTATTGGACAAATGGATTTAAACAAATTTTGTAACAAACATGAGATGAAAGTGTACAACATTGCTTTTGGANTTAAAGGGAACAAAAAATCTTTTATAGTTCTTAGCAATGTGATTACTTTATGCAAATTGCACTATGAATCCTTTCCATAGTTTGTCTTCACATACGCGTTTCAATATTCATCCTCCAGTATGAATCGATACAATCATTTTAACTCAATAAGTGGACAATGCTGCTTCATTTAGCTCAACAATGGAAAAATTTCTTTCAGTCATATTATGATCTATTTAAGCCTCTTATCACTATGTCATCTGTCTTGTATGTAATAGTTAGAACCTGCATTAATGGACGTAGTTTGTCATAGGATACAATATCATATTCGGATTAATCGAAATAATATACTACAAATTTGGGTGAGATTCAAGGGGCATGTTTGCAGATCAAAATGCTGAGTGAGAAGTGATCTAAAAGTATTTGTAACTGCATAAAATAGCTTCTCTCTGTTGATTCATGTTACATGTAACGTGATATGATACCATTTTCATGAAACTGAAAATCTCCAAATTTGAAAAAGAAACTGTGAAAATGACGTGCTATCAATAACTACTAGACAAGAAGAGAAGGTTTATATTATAAGATTTGAATACAGATGTTGATAAATCTAACAATGCTTGTAACGCAGAATGTTTGCACAACTGAGAGAAAACCTAAATTGGCGATTAGAAAACTTCAGTACAAACTTTCCAGAATTCTTCTTTGGAAAAATTTTAATTTTGATAAAACTGCTTTGATGATCATTCACAACCTACCTAATTTTATTGGACAAATGGATTTAAACAAATTTGGCAAGAAACATGAGATGAAAGTGTATAACATTGCTTTTTTTCAAGAATACATTTCAAAGACCGTATGTTAATAGGAGAGCATTTCAGTAACTATGGCGCTATGATGCCATAGTGATGCTACAATAGTATATGTATTAACATGTGTTATTTATTGAAATATTTTCACAGATTCGTAAAAAGTATATCCGAAGTATATCATAGTTCTACGTCTACCGTTAATTCTTGTGATTAACTTTACAATTTTTGATGTCCACGATTCTCACATTTCAATCTTATCATCTTGAAGTATGATATTATAGTAAATTATAGCATATTGCTTTTAAAACAACTTCTATATACCAATAAAAACATCAGTCACTAGATAAAACAGTTTCTCTTCAAATAAATTTGTTGGCAAATCCGAATCAAATTTTTTTTTATTAGCACTGAAACTATCCTAAATAAATAAGTAGCATGTTTCTAGAAATAATAGCCGTCTGAACATTTCTCAGTAAAGAACTATGATACTAGTAATGGTTATATGATTTACACTGACTATTAAAATAGAAGCTATTTTTTAAAATGGGTTGGTTCATTCGAAAGAAGACACTTTTATTAACACTTTGGGAAATTTTCATACTCATATTCCAAGAACTTGATTTTATACGAATTTTTTAAACTTAATCGGCGAAAATTGCAAAATTCGAAAAAATTGTCGATTATTTCAAAAATTTATTTCTCAAGAACTAAAAGTGATTTTTCAAAATGGCTTTTTGCATTAAAAGAGGATACTTTAATTAATAATCGAAAGTGATAACGGCGACAGTTCTGTTAGTAATGAATGTGATGATGAATTACAAGCGAAGAGAAGAAAACTGGACGAAACTGCAACAAGAGATTTTATATATCGTATTGGGATTGTTACAATGAGGCTGCTAATGATAAATAAAGTTGTATTCAATGAAAAAAGTCCTATTGGGGTTGAACTTGATTACTATCTACGCTGTCCAACACCTAAAAGAGATACTAATTCCTATGAATGGTGGAGTACTAAGTAATAGGTATATCCAGCTGTTAGACACACTATCCGGTTTCAGTATCTAGAAGTTGGATACAGTTTTCAAAGGACTATATCCATTTAGTGATTGTTTCCAATTATAATAAGTGCAGGTCTGTCACGTACAGCATTCCTAATGATTGATTTTTAAATACAAAAGTTAGATGCAGTTCTATAGTGTTTTGAAACAAAGTTTAACTATTGGCTCTAATATCTAATAAATGATTCTAACATCGATTCTAATATCCAGTGGAGGATTCCTGTACACATTTGCTAAGTGCAGTAATCATAGTGATTAATTCCAGTATTCCAAACTTAGATACAGATTACATCCAGAATCTAGTGATTAATTTTAGTAACTGTAGAATTCATGATGATTAATTGCAGTATCTCGAAGTTAGATACAGCTTTCCTATTGCTTTGAATCAAAATCCAACAGTTAATCTCACTACCAGGAAGATGATTCCAATATATAGTTATATCGTACAGTATCTACAATAATTGATTTCAGTATTCAGAAATTAGATACACTTTTCAAAGAGATTAAATAAAAAAGATAGTTTCAAGTATCTTTTGCATGATTCCAATATTCAGTTGTAGGGCGCAGCAAAATTGGTGCAGAATTCATACAGATTGAATCCATTCTCTTGAAATAAGACACAATTTCTATAGCGCTCAGAACCAAAACTTACTTGTTAGCTCTAGTATCTAATAGATGATTCCAGATTCAGTCAAGATAGATGCAATTTCCGTAATATTTAGAACCAAAATTTCGTTGTTAGTTGTAGTGTCTACTAGATAAGTGCGGTATTCAGTTGTTTGATTCTGTATCTATTGCGATTCGTTCCAGTATCAAGAAGCTAGATATAGTTTTCATGCAAGACACAATGTAATGATTGATTCCAGCTTCCAGATTTCAATACCTTTATAGCGATTTATTCCAATATGCCAAAAGTAGATGCAGTTGTAGTATCCAATGGGTGAGTTCGTTATATAGTTGTTGGGTGCAATAAAACATGATAGTGAATGTTAAAAAGCTATCATCTTCACAACAATGCCTTTATATTCGTTACTATTTGCAACTTTACAATGTTAAATCTAAATTGTTCTAAACATTTGTCACATTATTTGTCTCTGCCTTTACAAGACAGAAACTCATTACATGCTATAATCAATGAACTAATGGCACCGATAGATAGAAAACGACATTCCCAGAAAACGTTTGAAGATTTCAAAGGTGAATAAGCTGTATAACGGATTACATAACTAATAATAAAGTTGATTTTAACTTAATTCCTTTACATTCTCAAGTTTTACATTAGAAACACGCAGAGGTAATTATTTTGAGGCAAAATTAATATTTTTTGTTCTTTAAGACTCTTTAATTTTTAAGAAAATTAATGTTTAATACAAATACGACTTTTGAATTTGGATTTCGGTTTAAATTCGTTGTCGTTCTGCCAACAAAAATTGAGAATTTTAATATCTTCCATTGCCTTTAATTTGGCATAAAATCTAAACCACGTCACATTATATGACATAATAGATGTAATAGAGTTTGATAATATACCACATCTTTAATCAATCTGGTAATGGATGGTTGATTTTGATTACAATAATTATTGCTTATTGAATAATTTAGTGGGGGCTTTTTAATAAAAATAAATGAAGTAAATACAAAGATTTTTTTATAATAAAGATGCTAAGATAACATCAATTTTTTAAANTACATTCTCAAGTTTTACATTAGAAACACGCAGAGGTAATTATTTTGAGGCAAAATTAATATTTTTTGTTCTTTAAGACTCTTTAATTTTTAAGAGTTTATGTTTGATACCAATACGACTTTTGAATCGGTTCAAATTTGTTGTCGTTCTACCAACAAAAATTGAGATATTTTAATATCTTCGATTGTCTTTAATTTGGGATAAAATCTAAACCATGCTGAGTTAATTCCATGAGAAGACGAAGATGATTCAATATTTGACTTTCTTTCACATGACGTTCTTCTTTTGGTTACTTCTTTTATTTTGTACTAGTTAAGGTAAACTAAGGAATGTAAGCAAAAGTTTCTGAATGTTATTAACATTTAGTTTCAAGGTGTTGCCCAAAATCATTCCACAGTTATAGTTTATCGTAATTATTTCAATATTTATATCAAGATAAATTTAATTTTTGGACATTAGCACGAATTATGTGACATAATAGATTTAATAGAGTTTGATAACATACCACATCTTTAATCAATCTGGTAATGGATGGTTGATTTTGATTACAATAATTATTGCTTATTGAATAATTTAGTGGGGGCTTTTTAATAAAAATAAATGAAGTAAATACAAAGATTTTTTTATAATAAAGATGCTAAGATAACATCGATTTTTTAAATTTAAATATCTTATTTAGAAAATGAGAAAATAAGCTATAATCGTGAAGATATCTAGTTGCATTGAAAAGGAAGAAAATAATTGATGACAAAGGGTCAATTGAGGAACAATGTGCTGATCGATTTAATTCGTAATATCAGTGAATCTTGGCTACTTGGTTGCATTCCGTCAAGGATCATTTCTCCACCAGTTTGCACGCAGCGTATGCTTCACCCTTTTTAATCTCTTTCTTGAATTGAATTGCCACCCAGCAGATTGGATATCGATATCAAACGATCGGTAGCGATCTAAACACACGTTGTGGAGACCCATTGGCGAGAGCCGGTAATGAGAGAAGGCTGAGTTCTTGTCGCAGTCTCTGGCTCCCGAACCGTAATCACACAGGATCCTCATCACAGGGCCCCGATGCCGTTGGCGAAGGGGCGGATCCCCGCGATAATTAAACCGAACGGGGGCCCTGGGATACCAGAGGGGCGCGTACGTAACGAGCGGTCGCCGTGCCGCGTTCCGGTAAAAATTAAATTTAAATTAAAATTACCTGGCTTCTCCGATGGACCCACGAATCTTCGACGCTTTCATTATGAGACCGGAGCGAAGTCCGGTGGAAGAAGCTCCCGCCTCGGACTTACCCAGGGGGTAGTAAATCTTTGGCCCGATTAATGGGTACGGCCATATACGTCGCCGGACGTCATAGCGTCGTATTGACCATTTTGCATAAATTATATTACGGATCGTTTTTTGTGGTGATTATACGGATTTGGTGTCGTTAAGATGGTGGGGAAGATCAACCAATGGTTACCTCAGAGATATGCATTGTGATAACGTTGGACGTTATTATATTGAATATCCCTAAATTTGCAACGCTTCAATTTTTGGGCAGTTATAACTACCTCAGAGGAATTTTACTGCATTTATGAAATTTTTAGAAAGTTTTGCTGCAAAGAAATTAAATCGCATATCCAAGTACTAATTCCAACCAAGATTATTAATATTACATTCCAACATAATAAAACAGGGTAATATATCATATTAAAATTCTACAATCGCTTTAAAGCAAATATTATGCAGATTTCAAGCGATTATCTCATACCTGTACGCAATTCCTGTTTTACGTTCAAAAATAACATCAAAGCCCTTTAAGGCGGTTCAAAAAACGTTGCAGCACCCGTTAATTTCGCGATATAAAAACGAGGCATAACCTTCCCCGCGTGCCGGAAATTGCAGTCGAGTTCTTTAAAGAGAATCCTGATAAGGAGTCCGAAGATATGCAGATCGCAGCTCTTGTCCGATATGTAACCGTCAATTTGCCTTGCGCGGTGTCGGTCTTAAACGCAATTGTTCCCTCGGGCGTTCCCATATGAGCAAGTATGTGCAAGATTCGAATTGATAAGAATATGGCGGGACAATTATTATAATTTTTCGTGATTTAATTTCAGTTAGCAAATCTTTGATATAATTCACGTCTCTCAAGACAGCTAAACCTGAATGATTCTAGTTCTAGGTCTAGTATTAGTTCTAGTTTTAAATGTTGTTTAGATTGTGGTATATTTTTATTGAAAGAAAAGTAGAACTAACACTAGATCTAGAACCAGAAACATTCGGGTTTAGCCATGCGTCTCTTAAGACAGCTAAACCTGAATGTTGCTAGTCCGATAATGTCTAGTTCTAGGTCTAGTGTTAGTTCTAGCTTTACATTAACGCTATCACTAGAACTAATACAAGACCTAGAACTAGAATCATTCAGGTTTAGCCGTCTTGAGAGACGTGCGGCTAAACCCGAATGATTCTGGTTCTAGGTCTTGTGTTAGTTCTAGTTTTAAATGCTGTTTAGCTTTAGATTGTGGTATATTTTTATTGAACGAAGGGTAGAACTAACATTAGACCTAGAACCAGAAACATTTGAGTTTAGCCATAAGTCTCTTAAAACGGCTAAACCCTAATGTTTCTAGTTCTAGGTCTAGTGTTAGATTGTGGTATATTTTTATTGAAAGAAAAGTAGAACTAACACTAGACCTAGAACCAGAAATATTCGGGTTTAGCCGTGCGTCTCTTAAGACGGCTAAACCTGAATGTTTCTAGTTTTAGGTCTAATGTTAGTTCTAGTGACAGTAGGTAGCGTTAGTTAGCATAAGATATGCGATCACTATGTTGCATATTTTTATTGCACTATCACTAGAACTAACACAAGACCTAGAACTAGAATCATTCGGGTTTATCCGTCTTGAGAGACGTGTGAGAGGCGTTCAAATACCGTAGGAATGGAGTGCTTGTCACTAATCCACTCCACCCTAGCCAACATGCTTACCAGAAAGCAAAATCAACAATTACTGCTCTCCATGCTTTGACTAACTAATCACAATCCGCGGTAAATACAGGGTCCGGCAAAATGATCTCCCTTGGATTAATCATAGTGATTAATTCCAGTATTCCGAAGTTAGATACAGATTACATCCAAAATCTAGCGATTGATTTTAGTATCCAGTATATGATTTTAGTACCCATTTATTAAGTGCAGAATTCATAATAATTAATTGTAGTATCTCGAAGCTAGATACAGTTTTCTTATTACTTTGAATCAAAATCAAGAAGATGATTCCAATATGTAGTTATTGCGTACAGTATATACAGTGATTGGTTTCAGTATCCAGAAATTAGATACACTTTCAAGGAGATTAAAATCTAGTGATCGTTTCCAGTATCTTTTGTATGATTCCAATACTCATTTGTTGGGCGCAGCAAAGTTAGTGCTGAATTCATACAGATTGAATCCATTCTCTTGAAGTAAGACACAACTTCCATAGCGCTCAGAACCAAAACTTACTTGTTAGCACTAGTATCTAATAAATAATTCCAGATTGAGTCAATGATTGTAATGGCCATTTGTTGGGTGCAGTTTTCATAGCGAATCAATCCGGTATGTTAAAGACAGATGCAGTTTCCGTAACATTTAGAACCAAAATCTCGTTGTTAATTGTAGTGTGTACAACACAAGTGCGGTATTCAGTTGTTGGGTGCTGTATCTATTGCGATTCGTTCCAGTATCAAGAAGTTAGATATAGTTTTCATGCAGCATCCAGATTGCAATACCCATTTCTTGGGTGCAGCATTTATAGCGATTTATTCCAATATGCTAAAGGTAGATGCAGGTGTCGTATCCAATGAGTAAGTTTGTTATGTAGTTTTTGGGTGCAGTAGGTATTTATTGTGAATCGTTTCAGTCTTCAGAATTTAGAATAGCCACAATGCAGTTGCAACATTGCATTAATATTGATAGTGAGTAAACAGCGAGTAGGGAATTAGTTGACTTACTAGGAAATACTATCTAAGAGGTTTTAATTCAACAGGCATTTGCCGTTTTAATACAAATGTTTTTAATGACTATGATTGTTTATCTTCTGCAGAAACAAACAGAACGGGAACTTGTCACTAATCCACTCCATCCTAGCCAACATGCTTACCAGAAAGCAAAATCAACAATTACTGCTCTCCATGCTTTGACTAATACTTTACAGGAGGCAATTGCAACCAAAGAGATAGCCCTATGTGTTTTCATAGACATAGAGGGTGCTTTTAATAATACCTCGTATGAATCCATAGGGAAGGCTCTAATCGTAAAAGATATACATCCATCAACAATCAAATGGTGTATCGCCATGTTGAAAAGTCGGCAGATCACAGCCGAGTCGTTGATTATAAAGGCGCTAAGACGATGTTCCTAAGGGGGAGTGCTATCACCTCTACTATGGTGCCTGGTAGTTGATGACATGATGAACACCCTAACAAAAAATGGATTCAAGATTCAGGGGTATTCTGATGACCTGGTAATCTCCCACATTTTGCAACGCCACTGTGCCCGAATTACTGAAAAATGGGGGAGGTTAGCGTATTTGGTTGGTAGTTTACGCCTTGTCATTTGTCATGTTGTCATGAACAGTCATGAATTGGACGGGCGAGCATCGTGCCTTCATTATCGAAACATTTATTAAAAAAACGAATCAGCGCAAACAACTTTGCGTACTCACTTCGAGCTACGTAGACATGATCCGGTTCTAAATCGCAAAACAATACTATTGTGGGTTTCAAATTTTAGAGCCACAGGTTCAGTCTTAAAAAAAGTCAACTGGTAGATCCAGAAGTGTCGGACATCTGAAAATGTTGCAGCTGTAAGAGAAGCACTTGAACGATCTCCTACCCGTTCAGCTGCTAAACATGCCTCTGCTTTGCGTTTGTCAGATCGTTCTGTGAGAAGAATTTTACACGCCTATCTGAAATTCCACCCATACAAAATGATGATTGTACTTAGTTCCAACGATTTTCTTCAAAACGTCCCACAATATGCTCTTTTGATAACAAGTGACGAAGCTCATTTCCATTTGTCTGGCTGTGTGAACAAGCAGAATTTTTGCTATTGGGTACCAGAAAATCCGCAGCAGCTCATGAAAGGCTACTTTACAGCCCACTCGGTAACACGTGAGCTGTGTTTGGTGTGCTGTTGGATATTTTGGCGTATGGGGTCCCTATTCTTTTTGAAGAGGGGGCCGTAATGGTTACCGTAACTGCCGATCGATATGTCGACATGCCACGCAATTTTATGGAACCAAAACTTAGAGAACTTGAACATTCAGATGTGTGGTTTCAACAGGATGGAGCTACGGCTCATACGGCAAGAAGGACAATGGATGTTTTAAGGGAAATGTTTCCAGGACACGTAATCTCGTTACGTGGGCACGTTGGGTGGCCGATCTTGCCCCATGCGACTTTTTCCTTGGGGCTACCTAAAAGCAAAGGTTTTTCAACACCATCCCCGAACCATTGACGAATTGAAAGCAGCAATACGCCAAGAAATTACAGGAATACCGCCTCAAATTACTACTCGAGTAATGGAAACTTTCAGAAATCAGTTTCGAATGTGTATCGTAAAAAAAAAATTTAAATAACATTTACAATGACGTTTTTATTAAAGATTAAAATGTGGGAGATCATTTTGCCGGACCCTGTATGATACAATCATAACTCAACTAATGCAGAAAGCCCTACTACTCATCAGTACTTGATGTAGAAGCAACGGGCTCAGCATCAATTGAAATAATATCGAAATATTCCCTTCACTCGGAGAAGGAAGCTACAAATAAAAGCACCCTCCATTGAACGCAGAACTATTAACCTCAAAACAGAAATTAAATACGTAGGGGTAATACTAGACAGTAAACTAAACTGGAACTCACACCACAAAGGAACTGGGATTTCAAACCAGGAATGGCTTATTGGGCCTACGTAGCAATAATCAGACCTATGGTCGCCTACGCCTCATTGGTTTGGTGGCCAAAAGCAACAATAGTTGGCACAAATCCAGCGGTTAGCATGTCTTAATATAACAGGTGCAATGAGATCTTGTCCGACCGCTGCTTTGGAAGCCCTGCTCGGTCTCACACCGCTCCATTTATATATACACAAGGAAGCAGCTTCAAGTGCCTTATCACTGAAAACAGTTTCTTCACTCAAGTTGATCCAGGGTAACCTCAGAGGACACCTCGAAATCCTCAAGGATCTATGTCTTAATCACCTAATTGAAATTAAAACGGACCTTATACCGACAGAATACAATTTCAACCAGCCGTATAAGGTCATGTTTAGATGCAGCGGTGATTGGGCGAAGGGTGAGCCTCAACTAAACAGAGGAGCCCTAGCCTGGTACACCGATGCTTCAAAAACAGTTAGATCCGGAGTAGGTATGGGCATCAGTGGACCAAATAGCCACATTAAACTGCCCCTCAGCTCTGACATAACAATTTTCCAAGCAGAAGTTCTTGCTATAAACTTCTGCGCCGTTTTAAACCTAAAGAAGGGAGAGAAAGGTGCATCCATAAACATTTTCACAGATAGTCGGGCCGCCTTAGAAGCAATTCAGGCCAACACGTGTGACTCCGCAGTGATTAGAGAGTGTACCAGCAATCTGAGAAAACTCGCTAAGGGTAATGATGTTACTCTATGGTGGGTTCCAGGTCATAGCAACATTGAGGGCAATGAGAAGGCGGACAAGCTGACCAGGGAGTCAGCGAACACGCCTTTCATTGGACCCCAACCTGGTTGTAGACTACAAAAAAGCCACCTAAATTAAATAATCAACAGTTGGGAGGTCTCAAAGCTAGCCTTACGCTGGAAAGAACTTCCAGGTCACAGACAAGCGAAGAGTATGATAACTCAAATACCACCTCTTCTACATTGGACAAACAGAGGATCAATCTTGTCGACTTTGTAACGACGAGTCAGAAACAGCGGAACATATACTGTGCAATTGCGTCGCCAGAGGTCGACTAAAACACAACATTTTTGGTAAAACTCTCTTGACACCTACCGACATAAAGGTTCAAGACTTCGGGGCAATACTAAAGTTCATCAAGGACCTACATTTGCCCTAAACTTTTGGAGGGCTAAAGTTACAATAGATCTTATAGGTCACGGTAACGGTAGTTTTCGGTCCAGTGTTAGGCCGGGTTTATACAGACGATTTAGCTGTAAATTTAAATTTAAAAATTTAGCTGTAAGAGTTAAATGTGTTGAAACCCCATGTATCGTTTATACAAAGCTGTAAGATTTAGCTGTAAACATAAAGTTGGTCAACTTTTCTAAATTTACAGCGTCACACATGCGCAAGACGACCTCAATCAGCTGTATCTGGCTGTATCCAATGATCGGGCGATGTAAATAGCGCGTTCTAACCTAACCTCAACTGTTGTTTATTTCTGTGCCAACAAAATGAGTGAATTCGATGGAAAATTAATTAAAATTGTTGAGAACTACCGATATATTTATGATAAAAAATGTTCTGAACATAAAGATAACATATTGGTAGAAAATGACAACACAAAAACTAGTAATATTTTGTTTCTTGAGGTTGCGATTCTGTAAATCTTAAATTCTGTATAAATCAATTTTTTTCTTAAAGCTAAATAAAATCCTTAAATCTAAATCTTTAAATTTAAATTTACAGCTAAATTCTGTATAAACCCGGCATTAGTTCTAGTATTAATACAGAGTCTATTGACAAATTGTCTATCCAACAACAGGTAGTGAGTCGTTATGCATCGAAATCCTAAGAGAAACACGGGTGTTTTATTCGTAAATATACATTATAATCTCACCTACTATAGTGAAAATAACTTTACTTTTAAGTTTATCAGATTGATTTTGTGCGCGATTTTTTCCAAATCTTTTGTACTTACCGGTATGTAAGAAGAGGTGA
>NW_019280877.1:0-40326 GCF_000648695.1 Onthophagus taurus
TAAATACTTATTATAAAATAAACGTTGATCAAAATAATTATCAACTAAATTATTCTAACAAGGATGATGTAATAAGAAGCATTTTGAATCCCATTAAATCATTATTACTTGTGTTGAAAATTATTTTCTTAATCCTCCTATTCTTGATGATATGATTATTTGAATTCAACCTGGTAATTTATAGCAACTAAGTTGGGATGAATCAAAGTTAAACCATCATATCTCAAAAACTAAGCGAGGTAGGATGATGAGATACAAAGCGTTTTGAAGCCCATTTAATCACTATTACTTTTGGTGAAAATCATTTTCACAATTCAACCATTCTTGATGATATGATTATTTGAATGCAACCTGGTAATTTACTGTAACTAAGTTGAGATGAATCAAACTTAAACCATCATACCACAAAAACTAAGCGAGATAGGATGATGAAATACGAAGCGTTTTGAAGCTCATTTAATCATTATTACTTGTGCTGAAAATCATTTTCCCAATTCTCCCATTCTTGATGATATGATTATTTAAATGCAACCCGGTAATTTATTGTAACTAAGTTGAGATGAATCAAACTTAAACCATAATATCACAAAAACTAAGCGAGGTAGGATGATGAAGCTCATTTAATCACTGTTACTTTTGTTGAAAATCATTTTCACAATTCTACCATTCTTGATGCTATGATTGGAAAATTGAGGAGCAGGGAGCTGACCATGCATAAATATGCTGCTCGGACGAGTCGTACTAGTAAGATCTAGAAGCGAATGCGATGTTAGAAGATGATGAGTTGGTTGTGAGGGCAGGATGGACAAATTTAATGAGAAAGCAATGAAGCGAAGTTTGTTACTGCGTAAGTCATTTTTTTAGCAGACAAGTATTGAAATCTCCCATCAGAAGAATAATGTTATAATTAAAACAGTGGGTTTCCTCCAATTGATTAAAGTAGTTAACAAGAGGAGGACAGTAAAAAATGCCAAGTAATAACTTATTGTAGGAACTTTTCAGTTCCACAAGCATGAATTCAGCCCCCTGATCTGACCCATCGGAGGATTCGACAATCACAACCAGGTAATTTATTCTAACCAAGTTGAGATGAATCAACCCATCATATCTTAAAAACTAAGCGAGGTAGAATAATGTAATAAGAAACATTTTGAATCCCATTTAATCATTATTACATTTGTTGAAAATCA
This sequence comes from Onthophagus taurus, assembly GCF_000648695.1. Taxonomy (NCBI): domain Eukaryota; kingdom Metazoa; phylum Arthropoda; class Insecta; order Coleoptera; family Scarabaeidae; genus Onthophagus; species Onthophagus taurus. Next base: position 1,191 of record NW_019280877.1, read on the forward strand.
TTTTCGCAATTCTACCATTCTTGATGCTATGATTATTTGAATGCAACCTAGGAATTCATTGTAACTAAGTTGAGGTGAATCAAACTTAAACCATCATATCTCAAAAACTAAGCAAGGTAGAATGATGAGATAAGAAACATTTAGAAGCTTATTTAATCGTTATTACTTGTGTTGAAAATAATTTTCCCATTTCTAGCATTCTTGATGATATGGTTATTTGAATGCAACCTGGTAATTTATTGTAATTAAGTTGAGGTTAATCAAACTTAAACCATGATATCTCAAAAACTAAGGGAGATAAGATAATGAGATAACAAGCATTTTGAAGCCCATTTAATCATTATTACTTTTGTTGAAGATCATTTTTCTAATACTCCCATTCTTAATGATATGATTATTTGAATGCAACCCGGTAATTTATTGTAACTAAGTTGAGATGAATGAAACTTAAACCATCATATCTCAAAAACTAAGCCAGGTAGGATTATGTAATAAGAAGCATTTTTAAGCACATTTAATCATTATTACTTGTATTGAAAATATTTTTCCCAATTCTCCCATTCTAGATGATATGATTATTTGACTTATAGTAGTTTAATTGAAATTGTCATCAACTACACTAAGTAGTGTAGATATATTTTCGTCATGTTCTGTGATTCCAAATATATAATTTCGAGTGACACAGCTCGGTGCATAATATAGCACTTAAATTGAAATGGTCTTCTACAACACTAGTATACATACATTTACCTTATTTTCTCTGACTCCAAACATATGATTTATAATGATGTAGCTCGATGCATATCAGCTCAAAATGTGACAGTTTTTGTGAATGATTGGTTTTTTTCTCCTAGACTACTTTAATATAAAAGGTCTTCTATAACTATAGTGTAGAGTTACCTCATGGTCTATGACTCCAAACATATGATTTTTTTCTGATACAGCAGAGGTCAATACTTCGAGATATGTGAAGGCAGTTCTGCCCGCTTCTAGAAGACATAGATATAGTTTTCAGTAAATGGAAATATCTTATAAAACTCAAATGTAATTCCAAAATACTTAAGATACTTGTATAAGAAAGACTTAATCGCTTGGTTTTGATACAAGTTGCAACAAGTTACACATCGATCTTATTAAAATTTTGTACTTACATAAAACTGAATTATTAGACACAATAGTAGAACTGAATTCAGATCGTTGGTCTTTAAGGAATCCTGATTGAAACAATGCTCGTTTTTGGTAAATATAAATAATAATATCAAAGCAATTTATATCAATTTAAACAATTTACGTTAAAACGACCATAATTGAGCAATTTTAGCAATTTAAAAACCGCAAAATCGTTTTCTTTTCAATATTTACTTCTTACGTTTATCTTTTACGTTTTTAATAAATAATTTATTATTTCTTCTCAATAATTAATTTTCTTAATCATTATTCACCATTATATTTCCCACAATACGAAATTCTCCTCAAAAACAAAAACATTAACCGTTATTTTGGAACAATATCTTCGCCAAAAGCCACTTGAAGTAATCCCCAAAAATTTTCCTTTTGTTTACTTTTCCCACATCATTCACATTGCGAGTTGGTATCAATTAATCATCCCTTTTAAGTCCTTCACACAAGGGTGGTGTACTCCATTCTTATCATCAAAATAATTGCACCGAACCCGTCTCACTCTCGTCTCTCAAAGTCTTAAGAGCAGTATTGTTTCTGAATTGGGGAGGGTGCTAAGAAGCACTTGGTTCTTACTTGTTTGTCGAAGGGCGGTTAGTGTTATATTACTTTTTCTTAATACAAATAGGGTGGCATAAAGAAAAAAACAGATGTTTTGTATCAATGAAGGAAATCGGATCATTTAAAACAATATTATTCAACTTTTTTTTTGTAATTTGAACCTAAAGGAAAACATAACTAAACGGCTATCATGTTTAACCATCAAGAAGGAAGTACCCTACGGAGAAGAGAAATTGTACAAGAGGAACGGCCTCACCGACCAGAAACTCCTTATAAGCAGGCGAAATCTAATTAAAGGTTTATCGCGAACGCGAGTCCGATCCAGAGGTCACCAGTTGAAGGTGAACAGGAACGAATATCAACCTGTTCGAAGCTGTGTTGCTGCCAACAATTTAACAAAAAAAAAAGGAAAATAAGGAAAGACGTGAAAAATCACCAGCTTACAGTTAACCGACTCTCTTCTGTATCTATTCTAACTGTACGCGCGTTTCTCGTGTATATTATTGAGGTGGTCCGTGTCTATCTAATTAGTAGACGCAAACCAACCAACAGGAAACTCGATGAAAGCTTTAACCGACGTGAAAATAGATTTTATTTTCGGGAGAGGTTTATTAATAAATCCGGTTCTCGCTGAATATGAGCGGTTTGGACCACCCAGAAAGTAGCTTAAAAAAATTAGTCGTTCGGATTTGATGAAAGATTTAGTTAACGATTGATGCTTGTTTTCATAAGAGTTATTAGGATTTTTATTTTAAATCTTGACAAATTGACTCACAAACTGTCCATTTCCCTTACATTATTATCTGGAATCACTACAAAGTAACAACTACAAGCTACAACAATATGGGGTTATTTAGGACAGCATTAATTGATTAAAATCAGGATTAAACTCTAAATGAGTATCTTTTGGATAAAATGAGATATTTTTATGAGTGATATCTTAAAAGAAAGCTTATATCACAAGGATTTCAACGCAATATAAGGCGTTATATTTAATTAAGTCGATATTGAAAAGATCGGGTTATTTAGAAGAGCACTAATTGATTAAAATCAGGTTTAATGTCTAGGTGTTCTATTTTTTGGATAAAATGAGATATTCTTATGAGTGATATCTTAAAAGAAAGCTTATATCATAAGAATTTCAACGCAATATAGGACATTATATTTAATTAAGTCGATATTGAAAACATCGGGTTATTTAGAAGAGCATTAATTGATTAAAATCAGGTTTAATGTGTAGGTGTTTTATTTTTTTGATAAAATGAGATATTCTTATGAGTAGTATCTTAAAAGAAAGCTTATATCACAAGGATTTCAACGCAATATAGTGCATTATATTTAATTAAGTCGATATTGAAAACATCGCGTTATTTAGAAGAGCATTAATTGATTAAAATCAAGTTTAAACTTTAGGTGTTTTATTTTTTCGATAAAATGAGTCATTCTTATGAGTGATATCTTAAAAGAAAGCTTATATCATAAGGATTTCAACGCAATATAAGATGTTATATTTAATTAAGTTGATATTGAAAACATCGGGTTATTTAGAAGAGCATTAATTGATTAAAATCAAGTTTAAACTCTAGGTGTTGTATCTTTTGGATAAAATGAGATATTTATATGAGTGATATCTTAAAAGAAAGCTTATATCATAAGGATTACAACGCAATATAACGCGTTATATTGAACTAAGTCAATATTGAAAACATCGGGTTATTTAGAAGAGCATTAATTGATTAAAATCAGGTTTAATGTCTAGGTGTTTTATTTTTTGGATAAAATGAGATATTTTTATGAGTGATATCTTAAAAGAAAGCCTATATCATAAGGATTTCAACGCAATATAAGACGTTATGTTAATTAAGTCGATATTGAAAACATCGGGTTATTTAGAAGAGCATTAATTGATTAAAATCAGGTTTAAACTCTAGGTGTTGTATCTTTTGGATGAAATGAGATATTCTTATGAGTGATATCTTAAAAGAAAGCCTATATCATAAGGATTTCAACGCAATATAAGACGTTATGTTAATTAAGTCGATATTGAAAACATCGGGTTATTTAGAAGAGCATTAATTGATTAAAATCAGTTTTAAACTCTAGGTATTGTATCTTTTGGATGAAATGAGATATTCTTATGAGTGATATCTTAAAAGAATGCTTATATCACAAGGATTTCAACACAATATAAGGCGTTATATTTAATAAAGTTGATATTGAAAACATCGGGTTATTTAGACGAGCATTAATTGGTTAAAATCAGGTTTAATGTCTAGATGTTTTATTTTTTGGATAAAATGAGATATTCTTATGAGTGATATCTTAAAAGAAAGCTTATACCATAAAGATTTCAACGCAATATAGGGCGATATATTTAATTACGTCAATATTGAAAACATCGAGTTATTTAGAAGAACATTAATTTATTAAAATCAGGTTTAATATCTAGGTGTTTTATTTTTTGCATAAAATGAGAGATTTTTATGAGTGGTATCTTAAAAGAAAGCTTATATCATAAGGATTTCAACGCAATATAAGGCGTTATGTTAATTAAGTCGATATTGAAAACATCGAGTTATTTAGAAGAGCATTAATTGATTAAAATCAAGTTTAAACTTTAGGTGTTGTATCTTTTGGATAAAATGAGATATTCTTATGAGTGATATCTTAAAAGAAAGCTTATATCATAAGGATTTCAACGCAATATAGGACGTTATATTTAATTAAGTCGATATTGAAAACATCGGGTTATTTAGAAGAGCATTAATTGATTAAAATCAGGTTTAATGTCTAGGTGTTTTATTTTTTGGGTAAAATGAGATATTCTTATGAGTGATATCTTAAAAGAAAGCTTAAATGATAAGGAATTCATTGCGATATAGCAAATTTTAATCTTTAACATGAAACGGTCATTATCGCGTTAATTGTTATGTTTCAAATATTTAATACCAAAAGTGAATTATTTATATTATATCATCTGGATAGATTGAGATATTTTCATACTTTATATCTTAAAAGAAAGCTTAATTAATAAGGATTTCAACGTGATATGTATGATTTCACTCCAAAAATTATAATGTTTATAATCAAGTTACTCGTTGCAGCTTAAAATTGAGATAATCATAGTCGATATCATTTTTTTAATAATTTTTGGCTAAAACAAGATATCGCAATGCATGATATCTTAAAAGAAAGCTTAGTTAATAAGGAATCGACGCAATGTAACGCATTATATTTGATTAACTCGATATTAGTGATATCGGTTTATTTACAAGAGCATTAATTGATTAAAATCATGTTTAAACTATAAGCGGTGTATCTTTTGGATAAAATGAGATATTCTTATGTGTGATATCTTAAAAAAAAGCTTATATCATAAGGATTTCATTGCGATATAGCAATTTTTAATCCAAAATATGAAATGGTCATTATCGCGTTAATTGATATGTTTCAAATATTTAACACCAAAAGTGAATTATTTATTTTATATCATCTGGATAAATTGAGATATTTTCATACTTTATATCTTAAAAGAAAGCTTAATTAATAAGGATTTCAACGTGATATGTATGATTTCACTCCAAAAATTAGAATGTTTATAATCAAGTTACTCGTTGCAGCTTAAAATTGAAATAATCATAGTCAATATCATTTTTTTAATAACTTTTGGCTAAAACAAGATATCTCAATGTGTAATATCTTAAAAGAAAGCTTAATTAATACAAATTCATCGCAATGTAATGTATTATATTTGATTAACTCAATATCGGTGACATCGGGTTATTTAGAAGAGCATTAATTGATGAAAATCAGGCTTGAACTCTAGGCTTTGTATCTTTTGGACAAAATGAGATATTCTCATGAGTGATATCTTAAAAGAAAGTTTAAGTTATAAAGATTTCATTGCGGTAAAGCAAATTTTAATCCGAAATATGAAACAGTTATTATCGCGTTAGTTGTTAAGTTTCAAATATTTAACACCGAAAGTGAATTATTTATTTTATATCATCTGGATAGATTGAGATATTTTCATACTTTATATCTTAAAAGAAAGCTTAATTAATAAGTATTTCAACGTGATATGTATGATTTCACTCCAAAAATTAGAATGTTTATAATCAAGTTACTCGTTGCAGCTTAAAATTGAGATAATCATAGTCGATATCATTTTTTTAATCACTTTTGGCTAAAACAAGATATCTCAATGTATGGTATCTTAAAAGAAAGCTTAGTTAATAAGGAATCGACGCAATGTAATGCATTATATTTGATTAACTCGATATTAGTGATATTGGTTTATTTACAAGAGCATTAATTGATTAAAATCATGTTTAAACTATAAGCGGTGTATCTTTTGGATAAAATGAGATATTCTTATGTGTGATATCTTAAAAAAAAGCTTATATCATAAGGATTTCATTGCGATTTAGCAAATTTTAATTCAAAATATGAAATGGTCATTATCGCGTTAATTGATATGTTTCAAATATTTAACACCAAAAGTGAATTATTTATTTTATATCATCTGGATAAATTGAGATATTTTCATACTTTATATCTTAAAAGAAAGCTTAATTAATAAGGATTTCAACGTGATATGTATCATTTCATTCCAATATTTAGAACGTTTATAATCAAGTTACCCGTTGCAGCTTAAAATTGAGATAATCATAGTCGATATCATTTTTTTAATAACTTTTGGCTAAAACAAGATATCTCAATGTGTAATATCTTAAAAGAAAGCTTAATTAATAAGAATTCTACGCAATGTAACGTGTTATGTTTGATTAACTCGATATCGGCGGCATCGGGTTATTTAGAAGGGCACTAATTGATTAAAATCACGCTTTAACTCTAGGCTTTGTATCTTTTGGACAAAATGAGATATTCTCATGAGTGATATCTTAAAAGAAAGCTTAAATAAAAAGGATTTTTTTGCCATATAGCAAATTTTAATCCAAAATATGAAACGGTCATTATCGCGTTAATTGATAACTTTCAAATATTTAACACCAAAAGTGTATTATTTATTCTATATATCATCTGGATAGATTGAGATATTTTCATATTTTATATCTTAAAAGAAAGCTTAATTAATAAGGATTTCAAAGTGATATGTATGATTTCACTCCAAAATTTACAATGTTTATAATCAAGTTACTCGTTGCAGCTTAAAATTCAGATAATCATAGTCGATATCGTTTTCTTAACAACTTTTGGCTAAAACAAGATATCTCAGTGCGTAATATCTTAAAAGAAAGCTTAATTAATACAAATTCATCGCAATGTAACGCATTATATTTGATTAACTCAATATCGGTGACATCGGGTTATTTAGAAGAGCATTAATTGATAAAAATCAGGCTTGAACTCTAGGCTTTGTATTTTTTTAACAAAATGAGACATTCTCATGAGTGATATCTTAAAAGAAAGCTTAAATGATAAGGATTTCATTGTGATAAAGCAAATTTTAATCCAAAATATGAAACAGTAATTAGCCCGTTAAGTGATATGTTTCAAATATTTAACATCGAAAGTGGATTATTTATTTTATATCATCTGGATAGATTGAGATATTTTCATACTTTATATCTTAAAAGAAAGCTTAATTAATAAGGATTTCAACGTGATATGTATGATTTCATTCCAATATTTAGAACGTTTAGAATCAAGTTACTCGTTGCAGCTTAAAATTGAGATAATCATAATCGATATCATTTTTTAATAACTTTTGGGTAAAACAATATATCTCAATGCGTAATGTCATAAAAGAAAGCTTAATTAATAAGGAATCAACGCAACGTAACGCATTACATTTGATTAACTCGATATCGGCGACATCGGGTTATTTAAAATAGCATTAATTGATTAAAATCAGGCTTGAACTCTAGGCTTTGTATTTTTTTGACAAAATGAGATATTCTCATGAGTGATATCTTAAAAGAAAGCTTCAATGATAAGGATTTCATTGCGATAAAGCAAATTTTAATACAAAATATAAAACGGTAATTAGCCCGTTAACTGATGTGTTTCAAATATTTAACACTAATAGTGGATTGTTTATGCTATATCATCTGGATAGATTGAGATATTTTTATACTTTATATCTTAAAAGAAAACTTAATTAATAAGGATTTCAACGTGATATGTATGATTTCATTCTAATATTTAGAACGTTTATAATCTAAGTCATAGATAATCATAGTCGATATCATTTTTTTAATAACTTTTACTAAAATAAGATATCTCAATGCAAAAAATCAGGCTTGAAGTCTAGGCTTAGGTATGTTTTGGATAAGGTGAGATATTCTCATGAATGATGTCTTAATGGAGAAATAAAATATTGTATAGTTTCATTCAAAAATAATCTATCTTTGTGATGTTTACATAAAAACCCTGAAAAGAGAAAAGAACGCGCATTCAAAAACCGCACTCGACGAATTTAAATCTTTCATCAACGCTCGGAATAAAACCGTTTCGTCCGGTCGAGTTGCATCTGATGGTAGGGCGGAGTGACAAGACAACAATAGCTCACTTCAGCCGTTATTTCGGCCGACAAAGCGAAACGTCGGGAGTGATATTGGAAATAGAATATTTCGCCCCAGTTAACGCTTTCACTCTGTCCTACTCGCGCCGAGATTGTAAATAAGGGAAACAGAAGGGTTGGTCTGCGTGGTTGTGTCCCCTTTTTCAAGGGGGACAGACGGCCCCCGGATTAGCTCGGAATTACTACTCCTCCGGTAATCTGACGCTTCGCAAAAACATGTGCTTTTTGAACCCTGAATCTCCCACACAGACTCTCTAAGTGCTGATAATTCCAGCGTCAGTTGTTGCTGCTCTTTATTCGTTAGCATTTGTGATTTATTTTAATCTTTCGGAAAGGTTGAGAATGATTAAAATGTTTGAAATGATCAACATGCACCAAGAGGGATTTTTGAAAATAAAAAAGACGAGAAAGAATCACCTCCGTCAATTCACTGTCACCTTTTCTTTTGTGCTTATCCAACTCGACGATTTGACATATCAATTAAGTTCTTCGGTACCCGGGACTGGTCTGTAATTATAAAATTTTAATTCTGCCGTCAGCTTTAGCAGCCGAGGTGCATAAGATGACAGCGTCGAGTCGTGTCGTCGACCCCTCGTTTTCCCTTCGACCATCTACTTCTTAGTTTACGGTGACGTTAACAACAAAGGATAATAGATTTTTTTTTGAAACACCATCAATTAACGCGATGATGACTGCTTCATACTTACGATTAAAATTCGCTATGTCGCAATGAAATTCTTGTTATTTAAGCTTTCTTTTAAGATATTAAGCATTGAAATATCTTAGTTATGCCAATAGTTATTAAAGAAAATGATATCGACTATAATTGTTTCAATTTTAAGCTGTAACTAACCGTTCTAAATATTGGAATAAAATCATACATATCACATTGAAATCCTTATTTATTAAGCTTTCTTTTAAGATATAAATCTTGAAAATATCTTTGCTGATAAAAATTTGAAACAACAACAATGATGGTGATGATGACAGTTTCATATTTTGGATTGAAATTTGCTGTGTGAGAATGAAATACTTATTATTTAAGCTTTCTTTTAATTATCTCAACACCTTATACATAGATGTAAATTTAAAGAAAACAATGCCAAAGGCGTGGATTTTTTTCACACCTGTTTCATTTATTAACGTTCGCCGCTTAAAAGGTGGGCGTGTATTCTATGGAAAGATACACATTAAAAAACCCACACTAGGCTTCCTTAAACCGCGAACCGTGTGATTTGCATAGAAAGTAAGGCGTGGTTTTGGCTCTAAATCACCTGATATGATCAGATTTAAAAAACTTGATTCAAATTTAATCTAGATTAAAAATTAGTATTCAAAATTTTTTATTAAAGTTTATTGAATCTATTAAATCAATACATTTGGAATCTTTGGGTTAAGCAACTATCTTCAATCATTTCCAAAAAATCATAATAAATTGAAATTTCAATAAATCATTATGAAATTTTTAGCATTTATTAGCCATATTATAAGCTTTCCAATGAAAGAAACCGATTTTCAGAAAATCTTTTAGTTCTATATACAGGGTGTGTCAAATGTCTGGAATATAGCCAATAACTTCGCCATTATCATCTTTATTAATTGTGGCGCATTTTACGGCGATTTTGCATATTCTCATAGAATATAAATCCCTCTACGCGATGAACTTATCAAATCATATGGTTGTATAAGAAAAAAATATCATAAAATTGACAGTTTAAACAAATATGGTGTAATTAAGCGAACAAAGAATCCAAATATTAATGATGTATGGGTACGGTGATAGAAAACACACTCAAAATGAAGTTTGTACACTGTTTAATAATACTTACCCGGATACACAATCCACAAAATCCAAAATATTAAAAAAATTCTTTAATACCGGAAGTGTTAAAAATCTTCCAAAAGTGAACGGCTGAAGACAGCTACCAATGATGAAACTGCATTAAATGTGTGTACCCATACATTATTAGTTATTCATAATTGTTGAAACTGTATTTTTTTTGACATTTAAAGCTGTCAACGGGGTTATTTCGGCGCCTACTTCAATTTGTAATCTGCTAATAATATCTTCAAAAAACGAATTTTTTTCTCGGTTTTTTTCTTATAAAACCATATGATTTGATATGTTCATCGCATAGAGGGATTTATCCTCTATCAAAGTATGCGAAAAAAACATGCATCCCATTTAAAATAACAATGTTGGTTGCCATAGCAACGAAACAAAAAACAATACAAACAAGCAAATATCGCCAAAAAATGCGCCATGATTAATAAAGAAACTTGTATTTGAAACATTTTTCTTTAAAACTACAAATGGCGAAGTTGTTGTCTATATTCCAGACATATTTGATATACCTGTGTATTCATTGCAAAATACAAGCCGTTTATTAAGAGTAAACAACTAATAAGTTGCTATTATTTTAAAAAAATCATAATAAATTGGAATTTTAATTAATCATTATGCAATTTTCAGCAATTGTTACACAAATTACAAGCTTTGTATTAAAAGAAACCGATTTTCAAAATATCCTTTAGTTCTTGAAATATTAATTGGTAAACACAATCCGTTTTAAATATAAATCATTATGAAACTATCAGCATTTGTTACTTAAATTACACTGATTTTCAATCTGGTTTCCGGCCAGGTCATAGCACGACATCGGCGCTTATCAAAATTACTGATGATATTAGACGTGGTTGTGATGACCGGCGTTTGACCTTATTGGTTTTGCTTGACTTCAGGAAGGCCTTTGATTTTGTTGATCATAGCTTGTTGGTGGCAATTCTTTTCTAATCGTTCCTTGTGTGTACGTGACTCATCATAATACTAATAATAATAATAATATATATATATTAACCCCATTACATGCAAAAAGAATTACAAAAAAGAAACTACAAAATATGAATTAAACTAAACTTGGAGCTAAAAAGGACCAAGTCAGTTAAGCAAGAATGCTAAACTATTTTTCATTGGCCTTTGAATATAAAAAAAATATATAATACATCATAATGATGAATCAAAACCCAACCCAGCACCAAGTCAATTGTCACAGTGTCAACTCAGAAAATTATAATTTAACGAATTGAAATTAAAAACAAAAGGTGAAATCATAAAAGGTATTAATGATATTAACGATGACTCATTTCCTCCTGCTGGCACACAGTATGAAAAAGCTCTCTCAAACAATTGTGTCTAATTAATATTATGAACATTAGTACGATAACTAATTTTGTTATATAAATAAGGAGTCTTATAAATAAGTATTTTATGATAGAAACAAGCACAGTGTAAAATTCTCATGCAAGCGAGTGAGATATCCTCTCCCGTCTTCTGATCCCAAATATAAAACGAAGGCAAGAGTTCTGTACCCGTTGAATTCGAATTCTGTAAGCAGCATCAATGCAAGAATGGTAAAGCGGATCCCCGTAGTTAAAGATGGATAACACAAGTGCTTCGCACAAATGTATTCTTAATTTTTGATGTAAAAGGTTTTTGTTAGAATAAAATAGCTTGAGGGTGGAATAAGCCCGCTGAAGAAGACTTCTGACATGACTTCTAAATCGTAAATCAGAGTCCAGCGCAACACCTAAATTACGTACTACATCTGAAAATTGAAGTCGTTGGTTGTTAATAAGTATATTTAAGGACTGCCTAACGTTATTCGCCGGCAACCCTCCTCCGAAGACGATAACAGAGGATTTTGATGCATTTATAGATAAACAATGGCCCCTGGCGTTCTGAAGCAATAATTCAAGATGAGAATTAACTCGAAGTTCGAATATGCCCAAGTCTCTCCCATCAAAACCGAGGTATATTTGAGTATCGTCAGCATACATGTGGGTTTTGCAATGGTTTAGATTGGAACAGAGATTAATAGTGTAAATTAGGTATAATATTGGTCCCAAGATTGATCCATGAGGTACGCCTGAAATAATATAACCTCTCTTCGACAAAACACCCTGAAATTTAACAATTTGCCAACGGGAAGAAACCAACATAATGAAGCACAGCAAGTAAAGTCGAATGATGGAGGGTGTCAAACGCCTTAGAAAAGTGAATTAGGATGAGAGCTGTAACATTTCCCTCGTCCAATCCACGCAAGATATCATCGGTCACATTCAGAAGAGCTTAGATGTTGAAATTCAGAACAGCTGTAGTACAGCTGTAACCAGGACGAAAACCAAACTGAGTAGATGGAAGTAAATTAAAAGTATTAAGATGATCCCAAATTGTTACAGCCACAAACCTTTCTACTACCTTAGAGCAAACATTAAAGATACAACATTTTAAGATTAATAGGCCGAATATTATTTAGTCCTGAAGGGTTACTGCATTTCGGGATGGGAGACACTAAGGCAGTCCTGATCTCATTGATCAGGAAAGACACCCAGCTCCAGACAAAGATTGACAATATGGCACAAATACGGAACAATCACAGGGCAACACAGAAGTAACATCCTGACGCTAATGCCATTATTTCCAACTGCATTGGTTTTTATAGATTGCAGCATCAATTTTAGGGTAATCAATCATCTTTCAATCATTTTCAAAAAAAAACATAAAAAAATTGGAATTTTAAAGAATTATTATGAAACTACCAGCATTTGTTACTCAAATTATAAGCTTTCCAATTAAAGAAACCGACTTTTAAAACATCCTTTAGTTCTTCAGATATCAACAGCTAAACACAATCCGTTTTGGAAGGGTAAACAATTTCTTTCAATCGTATTCAAAAAATCATAATAAATTGGAACTTCCATGAATCATTATGAAACTACATATTAACATTTGTTAATCGAATTATTAGCTTTCCAGTAAAAGAAACGGATTTTCAAAATGTCTTTTAGTTCTTGAGATATTAATTGCTAAACAATCCGTTTTTTAGGATAAATAACTTTTTTCAATCATTTTCAAAAAATCATAATAAATTGAAATTTCAATGAATCACTATGAAATTTTCAGCATTTGTTACTAAAATTATAAGCTTTCCAATGAATGAAACCGATTTTCAAAATATTTGTTAGTTCTTAAGATATTAGTTGCTAAACACAACCTGTTCTTTTAGAGTGAACATCTGTTTTCAATTATTTTCAAAAATCACAATAAATTGGAATTCAATGAATCATTATGAGACTATTAGCATTTGTTAATCAAATTATAAGCCTTCCAATGAAAGAAACCGATTTGCAGTACATCTTTTAGTTCTTGAGATATTAATTGCCAAACACAATCCGTTTTTTTAAGCTAAACAACTTCTTTGAATCATTTAAAAAAATCATAATAAATTTGAATTTCAATGAATCATTATGAAACTAGCAGCATTTATTAATCAAATTATAAGGTTTCCAATGAAAGAAACCAATCTTCAGAATATCTTGTAGTTCTTGAGATATTAATTGCTAAACACAATCCGTTTTTTAGGATAAATAACTTTTTTCAATGATTTTCAAAAAATCATAATAAATTGGAACTTCTATGAATCATTATGAAACTATCAGCATTTGTTAATCAAATTATAAGCCTTCCAATGAAAGAAATCGATTTTCAGTATATATTTTAGTTCTTGAGATATTAGTTGCTAAACACAACCTGTTTTTTTAGGGTAAATAACTTCCTTCAATTATTTTCAAAAAATCGTAATAAATTGGAATTTTAATGAATCATTATGAAATTACCAGCATTTATTAATCAAATTATAAGCTTTCCAATGAACGAAACCGATTTTCAAAATATCTTTTAGTTCTTGAGATATTAGTTACTAAACACAATCCGTTTTTTAGGATAAATAAATTTTTTTAATCATTTTCAAAAAATCGTATCAATTTGGAATTTTAATGAATCATGCTGAAACTATCAGCATTTGTTAACCAAATTATAAGCTTTTCAATGAAAGAAACCTATTTTCAGAATATCTTTTAGTTCTTGAGATATTAATTGCTAAACACAATTCGTTTTTTAGGATAAATAACTTTTTTCGATGATTTTCAAAAAATCATAATAAATTGGAACTTCTTTGAATTATTATGAAACTATCAGCATTTGTTAATCAAATTATAAGCCTTCCAATGAAAGAAACCGATTTTCAGTATATCCTTTAGTTCTTGAGATATTACTTGCTAAACACAACCTGTTTTTTTAGGGTAAATAACTTCCTTCAATTATTTTCAAAAAAACATAATAAACTGGAATTTTAATGAATCATTATGAAATTACTAGCATTTATTAATCAAATTATAAGCTTTGCAATGAAAGAAACCGATTTTCAAAATATCTATTAGTTCTTGAGATATTAATTGCCAAACACAACCCGTTTTTTAGGATAAATAAATTTTTTTAATCATTTTCAAAAAATCGTAGCAATTTGGAATTTTAATGAATCATTCTGAAACTATCAGCATTTGTTAATCAAATTATAAGCCTTCCAATGAAAGAAACCGATTTTCAGTATATCTTTTAGTTCTTCAGATATTAGTTACTAAACACAATCCATTTTTTAGGGTAAACAACATTTTTCAATCATTTTAAAAAAATCATAACTAATTGGAATTTCAATTAATCATTGTGAAATTATCAGCATTTGTTAATCAAATTATAAGCCTTCCAATGAAAGAAACCGATTTTCAGTACTTCTTTTAATTCTTGAGATATTAATTGCCAAACACAATCCATTTTTTCAGGGTAAACAACTTTATTTCAACGATTTTCAAAAAATCATTATAACTTGGAATTTCTATGAATCGTCATGAAACTATCAGTATTTGTTACTCAAATTATAAGCTTTCCAATGAAAGAAACCAATCTTCAAAATATCTTTTAGTTCTTGAGATATTACTTACTAACCACAATTCGTTTTTTAGGATAAATAACTTCTTTCAATGATTTCCAAAAAATCATAATAAATTGGAACTTCTATAAATCCTTATGAAACTATCAGTATTTGTTACTCAAATTATAAGCTTTACAATGAAAGAAACCGATTTTCAAAATATCTTGTAGTTCTTGAGATATTAATTGCTAAACACAATCCGTTCTTTTAGGATAAACAACCTTTTATCAATGATTTTAAAAAAATCTTAATAAATTGGAACTTCTTTGAATCATTATGAAACTCTCAGTATTTGTTGCTCAAATTATACGCTTTACAATGAAGGAAACCGATTTTCAAAATATCTTTTAGTTCTTGAGATATTAGTTAAAAACACAATCCGTTTTTTAGGATAAATAACTTCTTTTCAGAAAATCGTAGCAATTTGGAATTGTAATGAATCATTCTGAAACTATCAGCATTTGGTAATCAAATTATAAGCTTTCCAATGAAAGAAACCGATTTTCAAAATATCTTTTAGTTCTTGAGATATTAATTGCTAAACACAATCCGTTTTTTCAGGGAAATAATTTCTTTCAATTATTTTCAAAAAATCATAATAAATTAGAATTTCAATGAAACATTATGAAACTATCAGCACTTATTAATCAAATTATAAGCTTTCCAATTAAATAAACCGGTTTTCAAAATATCTTTTAGTTCTTGAGATATTAATTCCTAAACACAATCCGTTTTTGAAGAGTAAACAAGTTTTTGCAATTAAGTTACTCAAATCATAAACTTTTTAATGAAAGAATCCAATTTTCAAAATATCTTTCAAGTATTGAGATACACAGACAGAAATATATTCTTGAACGAAGATATATCCACAAGAAGATCATTTTATTGAGTGAAGAAAAACCACATATTCTCAAAGCAAGTATACAAATATTCTTGATTCTCGAAAAAACCATTGAAAAAGAGTATTTTAGTGTTACATCAACAACCCCATTTTCGTATCGGGAATAGATTTCTTAAATCAAGAATAACGTATCTTTCTTTTTAGAAAAACTTATTCATGTAACAACAATCTTGTATAATTCTTCATTTGAGTATTATAAATTATTTACGCAAGAATGGATTTTTTGATACAAAAAATTGATATATTATATAAAAAAATATTTTTGTTGTTTCTAAGGAGAGATTTCTTGAGAGTCAAGAATAATTTCCCTCATACTAATTTTCAAATAATCACAATAAGTTGAAATTTTAATCAATGATTATGAAATTATTACCATTTGTTGCTCAAATTACAAGCTTTCCAATGAACGAAATTGTTTTTCAAAATATCTTTTAGTTCCTGAAATATCTACTCATGTTTCGGATTAGGTAACTATTTTCGGGAAATAAAGCAATAACACCGAAATATAATAACTTAAGGTGAATTTGTATTTCGAACCACGTAGTTTCGTTATTGAGGTGACTCAATTGTTGGGGGGTTGTCTCTTATTAAACTATATATACCACAACCAAGATATAAAACGTTTTATTATCTCGAAACGGGTCTTGTACACATTTGTCGAAACTCCCAGAAAACTTTTCGTTCTCATTCAAAACCCCCTTCGTCGTCTCATTTAAACAAAACGTAATTTCCAACAAAATTAACCCAGTTATGAAACTTCCTCGAAGAAATTCGAGCAAAGTGTCGCACACATTACCACATTAAACGTGTTATTCGCTTCACTTTCTTAACCTGAAATTGTTATTTATTAAAATCATTTATTTTCTAATTCTTTTTAATGGTATTAATAAGTTAATTTAATATTAAATCTGTGTGTAAACTTCAATAACGTTAACATTTATGTGAAGGCGTCTAATAAATACAGATTAAACACGTTAAAAACGGAGTCCACCTTCGTGAGAAGAAGCTCTTGGAGCTTCGTCGTTGCCTTTTGTATGACGAAAATACCCACTTTTCTCTTGCTGTAAATCAACGTTAAATCCATATTTACAGCATCAGCGGCGAGCATTTCGAGAAAAGTACCTTTAAAGAACGAAAAAGAAAAGTAGTAATAAAAAAAATGATCTAAAGGAAAAGATGAGAAAGTTAAATGAAGTAAAAGGAGAGGGAATGACGTAAAAATGAACGTCGAAACAGGTTGAAATACAACAGATAAAGGTAATTAAATGGGGACTTATCCTGGGGACGGATCTGTACTATGAACTAAGGCTGTTATTTATGATGGGAGTACGGTGAAGGTGTCGCAGTGACATCTATCCAATTGACCCCAACGCGATTATAACGGATCTATGTATTGAATCGACCAACCGTAAAGTCATCAATCAAAAAAGTTAACGGTGATAACTACTAACTTATGAATGAAATTACTAGAAACAAATACACAAATTTTTTATCCAAAAAAACAATACCAACTTCATGATTATAATTGGTTCTACAAATGATGTATTAGTAAAACGTAAATTTGATTTTGTGAAAATGCCCGGATTAATCAAATGTCCTAATAAAACAAATATTATCGTATCAATTCGCTACTGGCATCAACTAAATAATTTAATGCACGTATTAATAAATTTAATTTGGACGTAATTCACAAATTAGTTAAAGGGATATTTATACAGCATGTAATCATTAATAATATTTTATGAAATATAGACTTCATTTCAAAATTCTTTCAATTGACTTTATTTTTGCTAGCATGAAAATCAAGTAATCAGTACATCTGAGACCTTAGGGTACAAATTTAAAAAAAACGCGAGGAACACAAGAGGAGTTTGCTACGGATCTGACTACAATTTTGTACAGTTGGAGATTGGTGAACTAAATCTACCGGAAGTTTGAACGCGAAATTACAATCATATCAACCAGTGGACTACTGGAAAGCAATTAAAACTACAATTCAAGTAGCAGCAATAGTGATAAAAGGCAAAGACAAGAGAAAGAAGAGAGTAACCTGATTTGATGAAGAATGCAAAAAGGCGATAGAAGAAAGAAATGCACAGTAGAAGAAGTACATATATTATAAGAAGAATAAGAGAAAGAAAAACAACTCTAGCCAGCGAATGTACCTTCCAAGACTACATCAACACGATTTGTGCTATATTCTTAGCCATGCTCACCCACACAATGGTAAATGAAGAGGGTTCAACTTCAAGTATTGATGGAGGTGTCAAATGCGATCATGCTATATGGTTGCGAAGCTTGAGCTTTCTGACTTACCATGGAGAACCGTAGAAGACTTGTCTCGGTGCAGAGGAGAGACACTCTGCGCATAGCCAGTGTATGTTGCTCCCATAAATCTCCTGGTTGCTGAATCTATGATGCCAAATCTACAACAAGGCCAGTTGATACGAAAAAATAGCCATAAGAGAGCACCTATGAGACATGGCAAGCAATTTATGACGGATCATGGTTACTTTTAAAACAATGTATGAAAGATCAGTAAGGCAGAGCGTTTTTCATTTTTCAATTTCTGCATCCCAGCACATCTCTTACGTCCATATCGACTGTCTCCTCTCATCTTCTCCGTGGTCTTCCTTTCGTCCTTACTCCCTACATTTCCCTATTTGTCAACACTTTAGATAGCTTTCTATCCAGATGCATCCAATTTTTGATGTAACTGGGTACCTCTACTGCATTGAGAAACTGTTACTCGGAAACTAGTACTGATACAAAAATAAGTTTGTTTGTGACCTAGGTACTGATCCAGAAGAAAAAGAAATGGACGTACTTGACAGGAGTAAGCGTTTTATGATGATTAAAAATTAATACCTCAAACAATAAAAGATATTTTGAAAATCGGTTTATTTCATTGGTAAGCTTATAATCTGATTAAGAAATGCTGATAGTTTCATAATGATTCATTGAAATTCCAATTTATTATGATTTTTTGAAAATTGTTGAAAAAAGTTGCTTATCCTTATCCTAAAGAAACTGATTGTGTTTTGCAATTAATATCTCAAGAACTATAAGATATTCTGAAAATCGGATTCCTTCATTGGAAAGCTTATAATTTGCATAATAACTGCTGATAGTTTCATAATGATTTATTGAAGTTCCAATCTATTATGATTTTTTAAAAATGATTAAAAGAAGTTGTTTACCCTAAAAAACGGATTGTGCTTAGCAATTAATATCTCAAGAACTAAAAGATATTTTCAAAATCGGTTTATCTTATTAGAATGCTTATAATTTGAGCAACAAATTCTGATAGTTTCGTAATGATTCATTGAAATTCCAATTTATTATGATTTCTTAAAGATGATTGAAAAAAGTTGTTTATCTTAAAAAAACAAATCGTGTTTAGCAATTAATATCTCAAGAACTACAAGATATTCTGAAAATCGATTTCTTTCATCGGAAAGCTTATAATTTGGTTAACAAATGCTGGCAGTTTCATTATGATTCATTGAAATTCTAATTTATTATGATTTTTTGAAGATGATTGAAAGAATTGTTTACTCTAAAAAACAGATTGTGTTTAGCAATTAGTATCTCGAGAATTAAAAGATATATTCATTGGAAAGCTTATAAATTGATTAATAAATCTTGAGAGTGTCATAATGATTCATTGAAATTCTAATGTGTTATGATTTTTTGAAAATGATTGAAAGAATTGCTACCCTAAAAAAAAGGATTGTGTTTAGCAACTAATATCTCAAGAACTAAAAGACATTTTGAAAATCGGTTTCTTTTAATGCAAAGCTTATAATTTGAGTAACAAATGCTGCAAATTTCATAATGATTTATTAAAATTCCAATTTCTTATGATTTTTTGAAAATTATTGATAAAAGTTGTTTACCCTAAAACAACAGATTGTGTTTGGAAATTAATATCTCAAGAACTAATAAAAATATTGAAAATCGGTTTTCTTCACAGCAAAGCTTATAAATTGGTTAATAAATTGATGAAAATTTCATAATGATTCATTAAAATTCCAATTTATTATGATTTTTTGAAAATTATTNGAGTAAGCGTTTTATGATGATTAAAAATTAATACCTCAAGCAATAAAAGATATTTTGAAAATCGGTTTATTTCATTGGTAAGCTTATAATCTGATTAAGAAATACTGATAGTTTCATAATGATTCATTGAAATTCCAATATATTATGATTTTTTGAAAATTATTGAAAAAAGTTGCTTATCCTTATCCTAAAGAAACTGATTTTTGTGTTTGTGTTTTGCAATTAATATCTCAAGAACTATAAGATATTCTGAAAATCGGATTCCTTCATTGGAAAGCTTATAATTTACATAATAACTGCTGATAGTTTCATAATGATTTATTGAAGTTCCAATCTATTATGATTTTTTAAAAATGATTAAAAGAAGTTGTTTACCCTGAAACAACGGATTGTGTTTAGCAATTAATATCTCAAGAACTAAAAGATATTTTCAAAATCGGTTTATCTCATTAGAATGCTTATAATTTGAGCAATAAATTCTGATAGTTTCATTATGATTCATTGAAATTCTAATTTATTATGATTTTTTGAAGATGATTGAAAGAATTGTTTACTCTAAAAAACGGATTGTGTTTAGCAATTAGTATCTGGAGAATTAAAAGATATATTGAAAATCGGGTTCTTTCATTGAAAAGCTTATAAATTGATTAGTAAATCTTGAGAGTGTCATAATGATTCGTAGAAATTCCAATGTGTTACGATATTTTGAAAATGATTGAAAGAAGTGTTTACCCTAAATAACGGATTGTGTTTGGCAATTAATATCTCAAGAACTAAAAGACATTTTGAAAATCGGTTTCTTTCAATGCAAAGCTTATAATTTGAGTAACAAATGCTGCAAATTTCATAATGATTTATGAAAATTCCAATTTCTTATGATTTTTTGAAAATTATTGATAAAAATTGTTTACCCTGAAAAAACAAATTGTGTTTGGCAATTAATATCTCAAGAACTAAAAGATATATTGAAAATCGGTTTTCTTCATTAGAAAGCTTATAAATTGATTAATAAATTGATGAAAATTTCATAATGATTCATTAAAATTCCAATTTATTACGATTTTTTGAAAATTATTGAAATAAGTTGTTTACCCTAAAAAAACAGATTGTGTTTGGTAATTAATATCTCAAAAACTAAAAGATATTGAAAATCGATTTCGTTCATTGCAAAGCTTATAATGTGAGTAACAAATGTTGATAGTTTCGCAATGTTTCAGTGAAATTCCAATTTATTATGATTTTTTGAAGATCGTTAAAAAAAGTTGTTTATCCTAAAAAAAAACGGATTGTGTTTAGCAATTAATATCTTAAGAACTGAAAGATATTTTGAAAATCGGTTTCAATAATTGGAAAGCTTATAATTCGATTAATAAATGATGATAGTTTCATAATGATTCATTGAAATTCCAATTTATTACGATTTTTTTGAAAATGATTGAAAGAAATGGTCTACTCTAAAAAGCGGATTGTGTTTAGCAATTAATACCTCAAGACCTAAACGATATTTTAAAAAACGGTTTCTATCATTGGAAAGCTTATAATTTGATTAACAAATGCTGGTAGTTCCATAATGATTCATTGAAATTCCAATATATTATGATTTTTTGAAAATAATTGCAAGAATTTGTTTACCCTAAAAAACGGATTGTGTTTAGCAATTAATATCTCAACAACTAAAAGATATTTTGCAAATTGGTTTCTTTCATTGGAAAGCTTATAGTTTGAGTAACAAATGCTGATAGTTTGATAAAAATTTATTGAATTTCCAATTTATTATGATTTTTTAAAATTAATTGAAATAAGTTATTTACCCTAAAAGACGGATTGTGTTTAGTAATTAATATCTCAAGAACTACAAGATATNTACCCTAAAAAACAGATTGTGTTTGGTAATTAATATCTCAAGAACTAATAGAAATATTGAAAATCGGTTTTCTTCACAGCAAAGCTTATAAATTGGTTAATAAATTGATGAAAATTTCATAATGATTCATTAAAATTCCAATTTATTATGATTTTTTGAAAATTATTGATAAAAGTTATTTACCCTAAAAAAACAGATTGTATTTGGTAATTAATATCTCAAGAACTAAAAGATATATTGAAAATCGATTTCGTTCATTGCAAAGCTTATAATGTGAGTAATAAACGTTGATAGTTTCGCAATGTTTCAGTGAAATTCCAATTTATTATGATTTTTTGAAGATCGTTGAGAAAAATTGTTTATCTTAAAAAAAACGGATTGCGTTTAGCAATTAATATCTTAAGAACTGAAAGATATTTTGAAAATCGGTTTTCTTCACTGGAAAGCTTATAAATTGATTAATAAATTGATGAACATTTCATAATGATTCATTAAAATTCCAATTTATTACGATTTTTTGAAAATTATTGAAATAAGTTGTTTACCTTAAAAAAACAGATTGTGTTTGGTAATTAATATCTCAAGAACTAAAAGATACATTAAAAATTGGTTTATTGCATTGCAAAGCTTATAATGTGAGTAACAAATGTTGATAGTTTCGCAATGTTTCAGTGAAATTCCAATTTATTATGATTTTTTGAAGATCATTGAAAAAAGTTGTTTATCCTATAAAAGAACGGATTGTGTTTAGCAATTAATATCTTAAGAACTGAAAGATATTTTGAAAATCGGTTTCATTCATTAGAAAGCTTATAATTCGATTAATAAATGATGATAGTTTCATAATAATTCATTGAAATTCCAATTTATTACGATTTTTTGAAAATAATTGAAGGAAGTTATTTACCCTAAAAAAACAGGTTGTGTTTAGCAACTAATATCTCAAGAACTAAAAGATATACTGAAAATCGGTTTCTTTCATTGGAAGGCTTATAATTTGATTAACAAATGCTGATAGTTTCATAATAATTCATAGANCAATTTATTACGATTTTTTTGAAAATGATTGAAAGAAATGGTCTACTCTAAAAAGCGGATTGTGTTTAGCAATTAATACCTCAAGACCTAAACGATATTTTAAAAAACGGTTTCTATCATTGGAAAGCTTATAATTTGATTAACAAATGCTGGTAGTTCCATAATGATTCATTGAAATTCCAATATATTATGATTTTTTGAAAATAATTGCAAGAATTTGTTTACCCTAAAAAACGGATTGTGTTTAGCAATTAATATCTCAACAACTAAAAGATATTTTGCAAATTGGTTTCTTTCATTGGAAAGCTTATAGTTTGAGTAACAAATGCTGATAGTTTGATAAAAATTTATTGAATTTCCAATTTATTATGATTTTTTAAAATTAATTGAAATAAGTTATTTACCCTAAAAGACGGATTGTGTTTAGTAATTAATATCTCAAGAACTACAAGATATTTTGAAAATCGATTTCTTTAATTAGAAAGCTTATAATTTGATTAATAAGTGCTGATAGTTTCATAATGTTTCGTTGAAATTCCAATTTATTATTATTTTTTGAAGCTAATTGAAAGAAGTTGTTTACCCTAAACAACAGATTGTGTTTAGCAACATATATCTCAAGAACTAAAAGATATTTTGAAAATCGGTTTCTTTAATTGTAAAGCTTATAATTTGATTAACAGTTACTGATAGTTTCATAATGATTCATTGAAATTCCAATTTAATATGATTTTTTTGAAAATAATTGAAAGAAGTTGTTAACCCTAAAAAAGACAGATTATGTTTAACAACGTATATTTGAAGAACTAAAAGATATTTTGAAAATCAGTTTCTTTCATTCGAAAGCTTATAATTTAATTAACAATTACTGATAGTTTCATAATGATTCATTAAAATTCCAATTTATTATAATTTTTTGAAAATAATTGAAAGAAGTTGTTTACCCTAAAAAGCGGATTGTGTTTAGCAATTAATATCTCAAGAACTAAAAGATATTTTGAAAATCGGTTTCTTTTATTGGAAAGCTTATAATTTGATTAAGAAGTGCTGGTAATTTTATAATGATTTATTGAAATTCCAATTTATTGTGACTTTTTGAAAATGATTGAAAATAGCTGTTTAAAACGAAAAATGAGTTATGTTTAAAAATTAATATCTCAATAATTAAAAGATATTTAGAAAATCTGGATACAAATTATGTCTTCTTAGATCATAATAAGCAATTTATATGCATATTATTTTCTTTTATTATTTTTCATTTTTGAGTTACAATCAACTTTAGCAACGAAAATTAACAAATTTGATGTATTGTGGATTAACAGTTTCTAACTAATAAATTTCTATATCAAAACTTAATCTGATTACGGATTATGTATTTTTGGTTCATTACAAGTCATTTATGTGCAAACCATTTTTCTTTATCACTTTTCGTTTTAGAATTATGATTGACATTAATAGGGAAAATCATGAATTTCGAGGTTTTTCAGGATTTCCACTTTTTAACTAGAATATGACTACAATTGAGCTAGATCCGAATGTAAATTATGTCTTTTTAGGTTATAATAAACAATTTATATGCACAATATTTTTCTCAATTACTTTTAGTTTTTGAGTAATGATCGACTTTATTAACAAAAATCAACAACTTTCTTATTTTCATGATTTACCATTTCTAATTCAATCTATTATCTCCTTAACTAATTGACCAATTTTAGTCATCAACATCTCGATCGAAAGTATGATCTACAATAAATGCGAAGGCGGAAATGTTCGATCTCAGAATTTACTAATTATAATTAAATCACTCCAGGTATCTACCGATTGGAAGTCTGGCCCCCATAATAAGAAATAATAAATTTTGATTAAATTCGCTATAACAAAAAAACGGTTTGACCGATTTTAAGTTAACTTAATAAATACTGAATTAACAATAATTAATATTATTCGGAGACGAACCTTATTTATACTTTTTTGTTATCTGTTTACAAAAAAGAAGTAATACGAGAAAGCTATTTATTATTTAAAGACTATTCTACGTCTATTATTATTATTTGTTTATGACGGGACACCTGCTACCATATAACTTATATAGCGCATTAAATTTGCTTTAAAATGTTCCTTATTTCATGATGATATCTCAATTCGTTGTTGAGATACGATTTTTTTTAAATTTATATTTCATACAAAAAATAAGGGATGATCCAACGTCTTGACTGCTTCGTTTTAATAATTTGTTGGGGACCTGATTCTTTTGCAGGAAGTGTTAAACATTGAAATTCGATTAGTGCGTTTTAATTTAGTAAAATGACGTAGGTTTTATTTGAAATGTTTCGAGAAAACGAGTAATTTTTTTATTGAAAGGTTGAGTTTTAACCAAAAAACGATTTAAAACCGCTTCGCCCCGTCGTCTTTACATTTTTTGCTTATTCACCTCCAGTATTCCTTCTTCACACAATAAATTAAGGAGGGGATGTTTGGAACTTGATTCGCTAATAACGCATTTTAGTTGATGTGCGGACATTTAGGGGTGATAAAGTAGTTTTGAAAAGTAAAACTTATTACTCGAATTAAGTGATAAATACGTGCTATATTTATGCTAAGTGTTAGGTGATGTTAGTGATGTGATATAGTTGAGATCATCGGATTGCTATTCTATGGATGTTAAAAGGTATCGTATTAATTCATTTTTTTTGTCACAATAAATTAATTTATCTCTTCTTTCCAGCTGAGCTTCGAAGTAAAATCCAAGGGAAACAACATCCATTCGGTGAGTCGTCTCCACTTTATTAATTTACCAAAACATATCGGGATAATTCGCGATTTGAACGGTGTAATGTTGTCAGATAAAAACCGTTTGAACACTACTCATTGGATTTGTGCTTGAAAAACGGTACCATTCAATAAATTTTTGCGATTTATGCTTGAAAAATTATAAAGCTTACTAATTAACATTGTAAAAACATGAAATAATTTGAAATTGAGTGTAAACAACTCCAACTAATAGTAGTATAATCTAATTCAAGCTATTTAAGGGGGGAGTCCCTTTTTTGTATCAAATAAAATGATTTCTTTGGGAATTTTTGGCTGCCAAATTATGTGGTATTTCAATTCAATCTTTTGCATATGTTTTCATGATATATTTACTTATTTAAAAAAAATTGTTTATACAAAATAATCTTTACATTGTCCCTCAACCAAGTTTAGATCGACTTTAGCAACGAAAATTACCAAATTTGATGTTTTGTGGATTAACAGTTTCTAACTAATAAATTTCTATATCTAAACTTAATCTGATTACGGATTATGTATTTTTGGTTCATTACAAGCAATTTATGTGCAAACCATTTTTCTTTATCACTTTTAGTTTTAGAATTATGATTGACATTAGTAGCGAAAATCATGAATTTCGATGTTTTTGAGGATTTCCACTTTTTAACTAGAATATGATTGTAATTGAGCTAGATCCGGGAGTGAATTATGTCTTTTTAGGTCATAATAAACAATTTATATGCACAATATTTTTCCCCGTTACTTTTAGTTTTTGAGTTATGATCAACTTTATTAACAAAAATCAACAACTTTCTTATTTTCATGATTTACCATTTCTAACTAAAAAATTTTAATATTTAGGCTTAATATGATTATGAATTATACCATTTTGGTTTATTATAAGCAATTTATGTCCGAACTATTTTTCTCTACCGGTTTTAGTTTTTGAGTTATGACTGAACTTGGAAACAAAAATCATTAATTTTCGGTGTTTCGGAGATTTTCACATTCTAACTGAAATATAATTATAATTGAGATAAATCTGGATATAAATTAAGTCTTATTAGATCACAATAAGTAATTTATATGGATATTAGTTTCCTCAATTACTTCTAATTTTTAAGTTACGATCGACTTTAGCAACGAAAATTAACAAATTTGATGTTTTGTGGATAATAATAGTTTCTAACTAATAAATTTCTATATCTAAACTTAATCTGATTACGGATTATATACTTTTGATTCATTACAAGCACTTTATATGCAAACCCCTTTTCTTTATCACTTTTGGTTTTAGAAGTATGATTGACATTAATAGCGAAAATCATGAATTTTGATGTTTTTGAGGATTTCCACTTTTTAACTAGAATATGATTGTAACTGAGCTAGATCCGGATGTGAATTATGTCGTTTTAGGTCATAATAAACAATTTATATCAGCAATATTTTTCCCCATTACTTTTAATTTTTGAGTTATCATCAACATTATCAACAAAAATCAACAACTTTCTTATTTTCATGATTTACCATTTCTAACTAAAAAAATTTAATATTTAGGCTTAATATGATTATGAATTATGCCATTTTGGTTTATTATAAGCAATTTATGTCCAAACCATTTTTCTCTATCGGTTTTAGTTTTTGAGTTATGACTGAACATAGAAACAAAAATCATTAATTTTCGGTGTTTCGGAGATTTTCACATTCTAACTGAAATATAATTATAATTGAGATAAATTTGGATATAAATTAAGTCTTATTAGATCATAATAAGTAATTTATATGGATATTAGTTTCCTCAATTACTTCTAATTTTTAAGTTACGATCGACTTTAGCAACAAAAATTAACAAATTTGATGTTTTGTGGATTAACNTTTTTTTGTATCAAATAAAATGATTTCTTTGGGAATTTTTGGCTGCCAAATTATGTGGTATTTCAATTCAATCTTTTGCATATGTTTTCATGATATATTTACTTATTTAAAAAAAATTGTATATACAAAATAATCTTTACATTGTCCCTCAACCAAGTTTAGATCGACTTTAGCAACGAAAATTACCAAATTTGATGTTTTGAAGATTAACAGTTTCTAACTAATAAATTTCTATATCAAAACTTAATCTGATTATGAATTATATATTTTTGGTTCATTACAAGCAATTTATGTGCAAACCATTTTTCTTTATCACTTTTGGTTTTAGAATTATGATTAACATTAATAGCGAAAATCATGAATTTCAATGTTGTTGAGGATTTCCACTTTTTAACTAGAATATGATTATAATTGAGCTAGATTCGGATGTGAATTATATCTTTTTAAGTAATAATAAACAATTTATATGCACAATATTTTTCCCCATTACTTTTAGATTTTGAGTTATCATCGACATTATCAACAAAGATCAACAACTTTCTTATTTTCATGATTTACCATTTCTAACTAAAAAATTTTAATATTTAAGCTTAACCTGATTATGAATTATGCCTTTTTAGTTTATTATAAACAATTTATGTCCAAACCATTTTTCTCTATCGGTTTTAGTTTTTGAGTTATGACTGAACTTAGAAACAAAAATCATTAATTTTCGGTGTTTTGGAGATTTTCACATTCTAACTGAAATATAATTATAATTGAGCTAAATCTGGATATAAATTAAGTCTTATTAGATCATAATAAGTAATTTATATGGATATTAGTTTCCTCAATTACTTCTAATTTTTAAGTTACGATCGACTTTAGCTACAAAAATTAACAAATTTGATGTTTTGTGGATAATAATAGTTTGTAACTAATAAATTTCTATATCAAAACTTAATCTTTTTATAGATTATATATTTTTGGTTCATTACAAGCAATTTATGTAAAAACCATTTTTCTTTATCACTTTTGGTTTTAGAATTATGATTGACATTAATAGCGAAAATCATGAATTTCGATGTTTTTCAGGATTTCCACTTCTTAACTAGAATATGATTGTAATTGATCTAGATCCGGGTGTGAATTATGTCGTTTTAGGTCATAATAAACAATTTATATGCACAATATTTTCCCCCATTACTTTTAATTTTTGAGTTATGATCGACTTTATCAACAAAAATCAACAACTTTCTTATTTTCATGATTTACCATTTCTAACTAAAAAATTTTAATATTTAGGCTTAATATGATTATGAATTATGCCATTTTAGTTCATTATAAGCAATTTATGTCCAAACCATTTTTCTCTACCGGTATTAGTTTTTGAATTATGACTAAACTTAGAAACAAAAATCATTAATTTTCGGTGTTTTGGAGATTTTCACATTCTAACTGAAATATAATTATAATTGAGCTAAATCTGGATATAAATTAAGTCTTATTAGATCATAATAAGTAATTTATGTGGATATTAGTTTCCTCAATTACTTCTAATTTTTAAGTTACGATCGACTTTAGCAACAAAAATTGACAAATTTGATGTTTTGTGGATAATAATAGTTTCTAACTAATAAATTTCTATATCTAAACTTAATCTGATTACGGATTATATATTTTTGGTTCATTACAAGCACTTTATGTGCAAACCATTTTTCTTTATCACTTTTGGTTTTAGAATTATGATTGACATTAATAGCGAAAATCATGAATTTCCATGTTTTTGAGGATTTCCACTTTTTAACTAGAATATGATTGTAATTGAGCTAGATCCGGGATGTGAATTATGTCTTTTTAGGTCATAATAAACAATTTATATGCACAATATTTTTCCCCATTACTTTTAATTTTTGAGTTATGATCGACTTTATCAACAAAAATGAACAACTTTCTTATTTTCATGATTTACCATTTCTAACTAAAAAATTTTAATATTTAGGCTTAATCTGATTACGAATTATGCTTTTTTGGTTTATTATAAGCAATTTATGTCCAAACCATTTTTCTCTATCGGTTTTAGTTTTTGAGTTATGACTGAACTTAGAAACAAAAATCATTAATTTTCGGTGTTTCGGAGATTTTCACATTCTAACTGAAATATAATTATTATAATTGAGATAAATCTGGATATAAATTAAGTTTTATTAGATCATAATAAGTAATTTATATGCATATTAGTTTCCTCAATTACTTCTAATTTTTAAGTTACGATCGACTTTAGCAACGAAAATTAACAAATTTGATGTTTTGTGGATTAACAGTTTCTAACTAATAAATTTCTATATCTAAACTTAATCTTTTTATAGATTATATATTTTTGGTTCACTACAAGCAATTTATGTTCAAACTATTTTTCTTTATCACTTTTGGTTTTAGAATTATGATTGACATTAATAGCGAAAATCATGAATTTCGATGTTTTTGAGGATTTCCACTTTTTAACTAGAATATGAATATAATTGAGCTAGATCCGGATATGAATTATGTCTTTTTAGGTCATAATAAACAATTTATATGCACAATATTTTTCCCCATTACTTTTAGTTTTTGAGTTATGATCGATTTTATTAACAAAAATCAACAACTTTCTTATTTTCATGATTTACCATTTCTAACTAAAAAATTTTAATATTTAAGCTTAACCTGATTATGAATTATGCCTTTTTAGTTTATTATAAACAATTTATGTCCAAATCATTTTTCTCTATCGGTTTTAATTTTTGAGTTATGACTGAACTTAGAAAGAAAAATCATTAATTTTCGGTGTTTTGGAGATTTTCACATTCTAACTGAAATATAATTATAATTGAGCTAAATCTGGATATAAATTAAGTCTTATTAGATCATAAGAAGTAATTTATATGGATATTAGTTTCCTCAATTACTTCTAATTTTTAAGTTACGATCGATTTTAGCAACAAAAATTAACAAATTTGATGTTTTGTGGATAATAACAGTTTCTAACTAATAAATTTCTATATCAAAACTTAATCTCATTATAGATTATGTATTTTTGGTTCATTACAAGCAATTTATGTGCAAACCATTTTTCTTTATCACTTTTAGTTTTAGAATTATGATTGACATTAGTAGCGAAAATCATGAATTTCGATGTTTTTGAGGATTTCCACTTTTTAACTAGAATATGATTGTAATTGATCTAGATCCGGATGTGAATTATGTCTTTTTAGGTCATAATAAACAATTTATATGCACAATATTTTTCTCCATTACTTTTAATTTTTGAGTTATGATCAACTTTATCAACAAAAATCAACAACTTTCTTAATTTCTTGATTTACCATTTCTAACTAAAAAATTTTAATATTTAGGCTTAATATGATTATGAATTATACCTTTTTGGTTTATTATAAGCAATTTATGTCCAAACCATTTTTCTCTATCGGTCTTAGTTTTTGAGTTATGACTGAACTTAGAAACAAAAATCATTAATTTTCGGTGTTTTGGAGATTTTCACATTCTAACTGAAATATAATTATAATTGAGCTAAATCTGGATATAAATTAAGTCTAATTAGATCATAATAAGTAATTTATATGGATACTAGTTTCCTCAATTACTTCTAATTTTTAAGTTACGATCGACTTTAGCAATTAAAATTAACAAATTTGATGTTTTGTAGATTAACAGTTTCTAACTAATAAATTTCTATATCAAAACTTAATCTTTTTATAGATTATATATTTTTGGTTCATTACAAGCACTTTATGTGCAAACCATTTTTCTTTATCACTTTTGGTTTTAGAATTATGATTGACATTAATAGCGAAAATCATGAATTTCCATGTTTTTGAGGATTTCCACTTTTTAACTAGAATATGATTGTAATTGATCTAGATCCGGATGTGAATTATGTCTTTTTAGGTCATAATAAATAATTTATATGCACAATATTTTTCCCCATTACTTTTAATTTTTGAGTTATGATCGACTTTATCAATAAAAATCAACAACTTTCTTATTTTCATGATTTACCATTTCTAACTAAAAAATTTTAATATTTAAGCTTAACCTGAATATGAATTATGCCTTGTTAGTTTATTATAAACAATTTATGTCGAAACCATTTTTCTCTATCGGTTTTAGTTTTTGAGTTATGACTGAACTTAGAAACAAAAATCAGCAATTTTAGGTGTTTTGGACATTTTCACATTCTAACTGAAATATAATTATAATTGAGATAAATCTGGATATAAATTAAGTCTTATTAGATCACAATAAGTAATTTATATGGATATTAGTTTCCTCAATTACTTCTAATTTTTAAGTTACGATCGACTTTAGCAACAAAAATTAACAAATTTGATGTTTTGTGGATAATAATAGTTTCTAACTAATAAATTTCTATATCTAAACTTAATCTGATTACGGATTATGTATTTTTGGTTCATTACAAGCAATTTATGTTCAAACCATTTTTCTTTATCACTTTTGGTTTTAGAATTATGATTAACATTAATAGCGAAAATCATGAATTTCGATGTTTTTGAGGATTTCCACTTTTTAACTAGAATATGATTATAATTGAGCTAGATTCGGATGTGAATTATATCTTTTTAAGTAATAATAAACAATTTATATGCACAATATTTTTCCCCATTACTTTTAGATTTTGAGTTATCATCGACATTATCAACAAAGATCAACAACTTTCTTATTTTCATGATTTACCATTTCTAACTAAAAAATTTTAATATTTAAGCTTAACCTGATTATGAATTATGCCTTTTTAGTTTATTATAAACAATTTATGTCCAAACCATTTTTCTCTATCGGTTTTAGTTTTTGAGTTATGACTGAACTTAGAAACAAAAATCATTAATTTTCGGTGTTTTGGAGATTTTCACATTCTAACTGAAATATAATTATAATTGAGCTAAATCTGGATATAAATTAAGTCTTATTAGATCATAATAAGTAATTTATATGGATATTAGTTTCCTCAATTACTTCTAATTTTTAAGTTACGATCGACTTTAGCAACAAAAATTAACAAATTTGATGTTTTGTGGATAATAATAGTTTCTAACTAATAAATTTCTATATCTAAACTTAATCTGATTACGGATTATGTATTTTTGGTTCATTACAAGCAATTTATGTTCAAACCATTTTTCTTTATCACTTTTGGTTTTAGAATTATGATTAACATTAATAGCGAAAATCATGAATTTCGATGTTTTTGAGGATTTCCACTTTTTAACTAGAATATGATTATAATTGAGCTAGATTCGGATGTGAATTATATCTTTTTAAGTAATAATAAACAATTTATATGCACAATATTTTTCCCCATTACTTTTAGATTTTGAGTTATCATCGACATTATCAACAAAGATCAACAACTTTCTTATTTTCATGATTTACCATTTCTAACTAAAAAATTTTAATATTTAAGCTTAACCTGATTATGAATTATGCCTTTTTAGTTTATTATAAACAATTTATGTCCAAACCATTTTTCTCTATCGGTTTTAGTTTTTGAGTTATGACTGAACTTAGAAACAAAAATCATTAATTTTCGGTGTTTTGGAGATTTTCACATTCTAACTGAAATATAATTATAATTGAGCTAAATTTGGATATAAATTAAGTCTTATTAGATCATAATAAGTAATTTATATGAATATTAGTTTCCTCATTTACTTATAATTTTTAAGTTACGTTATGTTTTGTGGATTAACAGTTTTTAATGTTTTTGAGGATTTCTACTTTTTAACTGGATTATGATTATAATTGAGCTAAATTCGGATATGAATTATGTTTTTTTAAGCCATAATAAACAATTTATATCCACAATATTTTTTTCCATCACTTTTAGTTTTTGAGTTTTTTCCTAGAAGTAAAGCTTTGTGTTAAGTTAAGTTAAGTTAGGACAATTTTCAAGACCACGATGGAAAGGTGAGTCATAACATTGATTTTATTCTATTTCTCTTTTAGTTGACTGTCTAAAAATTAATTTCGGATGTTGTGTCTACGAGAGCAATTTCACATTCCTGGAAAGCAAGGGGACGTCTACAACCCCAAAACACATGTCAGGCAAAAACGGCACGTGACATTCGCGCTGCTGACATTCACCTCACCCCCTGGGAATACATTATTTTAAATTCCAATCCCTTGACATTCACTTTCGCTGCTTTTCTCGACTCAAAAACAAATAACTCCAACTTCGACAAAGCAACAAAGCAGCTGAACTTCAGACTGCGAATGAAGAAGGAAAGTTTCTAGACACGAAATAATAGTCGGTTATTATTTTACTCGCACAGTAATTATTAAACCAACCCGTATTTAAATTTAAACGAAAGGTGATTTCGTTAAAAGACTTTTTTTGTGTTCGTGCTTTATCGTCGAACCCACAATGAGTATAGTCCTTCGGGGAACCGGACTAATGAGTGGCTATTACTTGGCTATAATGCATCAATCATCGATTGACGGGGGCCCTTATCGTCCACGACAGCCGATAATAAGGCAAACTGACTGACACAATGACCGAGCATCGCCCTCGCTAAATTACATATTCAACATGTGTCGTGTGTAATATTCTACGAGGATGATTCCTGTTCTTGTTTTGAAACGAAAATGATGTTTTAATATCGAGTAAAAAAGTACTAATTGGTATCATTAAAAGATTTTATGACTTCTTTTAACTTTTATTGGGCTTTAAGGAGTATAATCTTACTTAAAAACAAATAACACCATCTTAATAAAAAGCTTTTAATCTTTTAGAATTATACACCATCCTTGAGTCGATATTATTAACTAACCAAGAAAAGAAGCATGAGGAGAACATACAGTGTGTTAATTAATTATCGTACCCGACGTTATCATTGCAAGTATGCAACCAATATCTCATCGATTAAACATCAAAATTGTTGATTTTCGAAAATTAACTCAATTATAACTCAAAAACTAAAAGCGATGGGGAAATACTTTTTATACATAAAACCTTAGTAATGGGCCATAAAGACTAAATCCATAACAAGATTGAACCCAATTATTACTATTTTTTATTTATAAGCTCAAAACCGATTAAACATCAAAATTGTTGATTTTCGAAAATTAACTCAATTATAACTCAAAAACTAAACGTGATGGGGAAATACATTTTATACATAAAAGCTTAGTAATGGGCGATAAAGACTAGATCCATAACAAGATTGAACCCAATTATTACCATTTTTTATTTATAAGCTCTAAATCGATTAAACATCAAAATTGTTGATTTTCGAAAATTAACTCAATCATAACTCATAAAATAAAAGCGATCGGTAAATATTTTTTATACATAAAACCTTAGTAATGGACCATAAATACTAGATCCATAAAAAGATTGAACCCAATTATTACCATTTTTTATTTATAAGCTTTAAATCGATTAAACATCAAAATTGTTGATTTTCGAAAATTACCGCAATCATAACTTATAAAATAAAAGCGATGGGGAAATATTTTTTATACATAAAACCTTAGTAATGGACCATAAAGACTAAATTCATAACAAGATTGCACCCAATTATTACCATTTTTTATTTATAAGCTCTAAATCGATGAAACATCAAAATTGTTGATTTTCGAAAATTAATTCAATCATAACTTATAAAATGAAAGCAATGGGGAAATATTTTTTATACATAAAACCTTAGTAATGGATCATAAAAACTAGATCCATAAAAAGATTGAACCCAATTATTACAATTTTTTATTTATAAGCTCTAAATCGATTAAACATCAAAATTGTTGATTTTCGAAAATTAACTCAAGTATAACTCAAAAACTAAAAGCGATGGGGAAATACTTTTTATACATAAAACCTTAGTAATGGGCCATAAAGACGAAATCCGTAACAAGATTGTACCCAACTATTACCATTTTTTATTTATAAGCTCTAAACCGATTAACATCAAAATTGTTGATTTTCGAAAATTAACCTAAAACCTTAGTAATGGACCATAAAGACTAGATCCATAAGAAGATTAAACTCAATTATTACCATTTTTTATTTATAAGCTCTAAATCAGTGGTGGCCATAACGTCGATCGCCAAGAATATCATGAATCTGAAATATCTATATCTGGGCCTCAGAGCAAAAAAAATGAAGGTCACTTTAAACCCTTCGGTCGATCTTGGCAAGACATTTATATAAGAAGTCGATCTTGATGAAAAATTAGTATTGTTAAATTAATACTGTGATATTGGTTGCATACTTGCAATGATGATTAATTAACAGAGCCCGGACAGTTTAGGAAAATTATCCTAAAACGCCTCACACTCCAGTCTCAATATTCAATCGAAGCGTGCGAAGCTGTCAGATACGTCATACCTTATGTCACGAAATAAATTATAATTAATTTATTAATTATAAATTTAATAAAACCAAAAATGAATAATTCAATGCGTATTTTTATATTATTTTTATTAATTCATTAATTAATGTTGCACTGCAAGTATTCGTTTCGTGTAGAGGGGCGCACTTTTCCTAAACTGTCCGGGCTCTGTTAATTAACATTGTAGTTACAAAAGGGTCTGCTTATTACTTAATCACAATTGAAACTGTGTTATTCGAGCACTTAGCTAAGCTATGAAGAGAATTGTGTGACGTACGACGTCTGTTCGTGACGTAGTTGTAATCGAGACACGCACACCACACCAAGTTTAGAGTTCTGCGGCAGCAGACGTTTGGCCAAAGTTTCCGCTCCATTTGATTTGGGTATGAAACGCGGACGCGGTCGGCGAAGAGCGTTTTGCTTCTGGCGTGGTCTGATTCGACACTCCAACTATGAAGGGTTTAGGTTTAGTAGGGTGCAAGTTATGGGGTTATGTGGAAAATTAATATATTAAGGAAATTTCGTTATGCCAAGATAACTATGCGAAGAATTCTTTTTCGTTAGTTAACGGTTGAATAATTCCGTAACTGAACTGAAGGCAACAATTAACGTAATACGAAAAGCCGACATCGCGTAGTCGGTAGTGGAGAAAATTCAACCCGATCCGTTTTAATAAGCAACCGGCGGCAAGATCCTGAGCGACTACCAGATGTCGTCTTACATCAGTCTTCAAGGAACCGGCTCAAAGTAGCGGTCTGATAAATATTAAACGGATCCCAGGAACACTA
Organism: Onthophagus taurus; assembly: GCF_000648695.1. Taxonomy (NCBI): domain Eukaryota; kingdom Metazoa; phylum Arthropoda; class Insecta; order Coleoptera; family Scarabaeidae; genus Onthophagus; species Onthophagus taurus. The sequence goes on from NW_019280877.1 coordinate 37,992, forward strand.
AGCCGAGAGTCCCGGTGAATTAATGATCGGGATACACGCCGCCCAGGGGCCCTTCTCAATAGAGGCACTTCTCTAGACCCGATTAAAACAATTCCACCATCGGGTCCGACGATGTGCTAATGCACTGCGGTTTTCGGCCGAATGAAAGGGACGCGCTCGCGCTATATTCCCAACGGAAAGCACACCTTAAAGGGGGACAAAGTTTGTGGTCAAGACACCGATAGCGTTACTACTGCATTATGGATGACACAGTTGCTGTTGACATCTTTCGTCGGGTGTCTTTGGTAATTCAACAAAACTCTCCTCCAACTCGATAAAGATCTATCAAAGTGTTTTTGTAATTGCAATCATTTAGAGTTAATCTAATTGTAAGACCAACACTTGCTTCACAATAAGGTGCAATAAGATAAAAATTTGCTTTTCTATCATTCGATACCATTCGTTAATATACCGTGTGTTAATTAATTATCGTACCCGACGTCATCATTGCAAGTATGCAACCAATATCACAGTATTGGTATTGGTATACGCGATATGCTGTATATAAACAAAAAACTGTATACTTTCCTTTATAATTTCGTGAATAAATCGTTCAAATAACTTAAGTAGTGGTGGAACGGATATCCGGCCATTTTTTAAAATGGCCAGATATCGGATAGTTACCAAATATATTAACAATCTATTACTTAGTACTCCACCATTCACAGGAATTAGTATCTCTTTTAGGTTTTGGACACTGCAGATAATAATCAAGTTCAAAGCCAATAGGACTTTTTCCATTGAATAGGGTAACTGCAGCAGTGAATAAACGGGAACTAGTAAATGAACGCTTTTGTATGTTTCAACAAATAATGTTAAGCCGCACGGCACACTAGCGATAATGACTCTTGGGCTAATGAAATATATGACTAATGAATATATGACCTATGAATATATGATGAAGAAAATGAAGAGTATGAAGTGACAACAATGGTAGAAAGTAAAAAAAGAAACATGTGGAAATGGCCAGAGATTTCAGATACGGTTTGGTACAAGAGTTTCAACAAATTAAAGAATTAAATAAATACAAGAATATTATTTAGTAATTTTGTTCATTCATTGGACCATCAATGTTCAATTACTAGAATGTAGTGTTCATTGACTGGTATTTGTTATACTTTTTATTAGACGTTTAATAAAAAAAAATAATAATTTCAATTTTATTTGTGTTCATTTATTTGACAAATGAAGTATTTGAACCATTTGGCATATATAAGATTTCTTTAATTCACATATACAGGGTGATTCACATAAGAACCGACACAGAGCAGGGACATGTAGAGGACAATAAATTAAGATGATTTAACGTAACTTACCTCTATACTAAGTTGTACACCTGAGGAGTTATAGGCCTTCAAAGTTGGCTCTTAAGTTTTTAAAAAGTTCAATATCTTCGTATTACATTAAGCTAGAAAAACCAAATTTGGTATTCGTTATGAGTGTACCAAGGGTATTAATTGGTAGCAAATTGAACTCAATTGAGGCATTTCAAAGGGTTGATTAAAGGTGATGGTACCCTAAATTTTGACAGATTTTTTTAACCTTTTGGCGGATTTAATACATTACTACTTCATTTCATGTGTAAAACATTTCTTCTCGAAGCGGAAATTCAGTAGTCAGCTATGAAATTGTACGTCAAACTTGACAAATAGGTTATAAAGTTATTTGACGACAAGGTTTTATAACCTATTTGCACAATACAACTTTGATTTTTTTTTATACTATTTCGATGTTACAATTTTCATCGATAATTTTCAAAATTCGCTATAAAATTAATTTCTTGAAGAATTCTTGTGAAAATATCACCAATTATTAATTAAAGTATCCTCTTTTTAATGCAAAAAGCTGTTTTGAAAAATCACTTTTAGTTCTTGAAAAAAAAATTTTTGAAATAATCGAGTATTTTTTCGAATTTTACAATTATCGCCGATTAGGTTTTAAGAATTCGTATAAAATCCAGTTCTGGGAATAAGAGCATGAAAATTTCCCAAAGTGTTAATAAAAATGTCCTCTTTCCAATGAACAAACCCGTTTTGAAAAATCACTTTCAGTTCTTGAGAAATCAATTTTTGAAATGAACGACAAAATTTCGAACTTTGCAATTTTCGCCGATTAAGATTTAAAAATTCGTATAAAATCCAGTTCTTGGAATATGAGTATGAAAACTTCCCAAAGTGTTAATAAAAGTGTCCTTTTTCCAATAAACCAACCCGTTTTGAAAAATAACTTTTAGTTTTTGAGAAAACAATATTTGAAGTTTTGATAAAATTTTCGATGTTGCAATTTTCATCGATAA
>NW_019280877.1:42618-99685 GCF_000648695.1 Onthophagus taurus
TTTTTAATGCAAAAAGCCGTTTTGAAAAATCACTTTTAGTTCTTGAAAAATAAATTTTTGAAATGATCGACAATTTTTTCGAATTTTGCAATTTTCGCCGATTAAGTTTTAAAAATTCGTATAAAATCCAGTTCTTGGAATATGAGTATGAAAACTTCCCAAAGTGTTAATAAAAGTGTCCTTTTTCCAATAAACCAACCCGTTTTGAAAAATAACTTTTAGTTTTTGAGAAAAATATATTTGAAGTTTTGATCAAATTTTCGAGGTTGCAACTTTCATCGATAATTTTCAAAATTCGCTATAAAATTAATTACTTGAGGGATTCTTGTGGAAATATCACCAATTATTAATTAAAGTATCCGTTTTTTAGAGTTGCTTCGTTAGTTAAATCAGCATCAAAAAAGTTCATTTTGTATCTTAGATCCAAATAAGTTGACATATTCAAATGTCGCAATAATGTGGCGGTTATATTGCCACATTATTGCGACATTTGAATATGTCAACTTATAATGGCCGGATAGGTATGCCGGATAACCGGATATCCGGCCGAAACGGATGCCGAATATCCGGTATCCGGCTTTTCGTAAAATTACTATCCGTTTCATCACTATTATACACCATCTTAAAGAAGAAAATTTTATCTTTAATTTGATGTTAAAATCATATTTCCATCTTCCAAGATTTCTTAAAAATCGCTTAATTTTATTGTTAGGGAACCAACATCATCTTACTTTTTAATTTTTTCCAGCAAAACTATCGATGTTGAAACAGATTGCTTTAAACTTTAAATAATCATATAATAATATAATCAATAATAGATCATTGACATAATGGAACAAATAAATAATAAAGGCGCATACACAAGGACAAAGAAGGAAACCATTAAATATGAAACCATTAAACGAGACACTTGATAACTCTCGATTTCTCTCAACTTGTAGATACACCTGGCCATTTTTCCATAATTGCATTTTAACAACTTTCTACGTATACACCATTTAAACGTGGCAGGATACGGACTCCTTACTTGGGGCGTACTGTGTCGCCATCAACAAGAACGGTGTTTACCAAAAATTATCCTCCGTAATTGACGGTTATTTTAATTAATATTCGCGTGTTCCGTCCGTTACGGAACCGTTCTGGAACGACATAAGACCCTGAGGGGCTGCTTATACGAACAGTGATTGCCACTTTCGATTTTACCTCAATTTTACGCAACACAACAAATACAGAGTAAAAAAATACGGGCAGGTGTATGCGACATATTCGGATATATTCACGTTTTACGTAACTAAATGATAATTTCAGATTTATGACATTCTTTTTGGCCATAAAACCAATATCGGTTCCAGTTTAATTAAAGACAAAAGTACCAATTTAACATACCGTTGAGTTTTATGGACGTTTATAGTTAGCTGCTGGTCGGAGATGATAATACTGATAAATCGTCGTTGAGTAAATGTACCGAATGATGATGATGGTCCTAAACGGTAGCAAATGTTCGTAAAATATCCCCCTTTTAATGAATTGAACGAAATATATTTCCGGCCCATAAAATAGAATCCGTGATACATTTTGAACTAAGGGAAACTGTTATATGTCCACCCCCGATCTCGTTGAAATGGTCCCTCATCTTGATGATGACGTGGCAATCTAACCAATTATATCGCCTGTCAGTCACTCTGCAAATTGGATGACAACATTTCCTGTCTACTGAACTTGCCTATATTACAGAAATATTTGTTAAATTGGGAAATAAAATTTATTAATTCAACTTGGACATTTTTGGACACTAATTTGACTTAAGACGAACCGAAAACGATTTAAGTGTATCGATTAATATAAATAAAGGACAGGATGTTTGAGATTTTTCGTCGCGTATATACTAAATTTTTATCGGGTGCGTTTATCTTTTAAATGTGGCTATGCAGAGAATTTCTGTAGTCGCTCGTTACCCGGATTGTTTTGCAATTCATAATCTGTCGCTAACGGACCACGAAGGAAACATAACTCATTAAATGTCGTCGGGCCCTTATAAGCAATCCCAGATGTAAACGTCCTCTTCGTTTCGATTTATACCATGCGAGTTTTCAAGAGGTCACATCCTTTTTTCTAAATAACCCAAACAAAGTTATTTCGTAGTTTCACATAATGTGGCTAAAAGCACCTACTTTCATCTCGTAACCTATTTGTGCATTGCACTTATGGTATTCGTAACAAGAATTTTCTCGCCTCAAGTAAAACTTTCATTCCGAGAGATATCTATTCATTATTTCGAACAAAAACTTTGTAACTGTTTAGAAAGTAAATCCCTTGGGACATTTCCGTTTCATGTATTTTCTAATAGTTCTCTGGATAATTAATTATTTCTCAAGAACTGATTAAAAATCAACGATTTTCAAATTATTTTTTGAAATATTAAAAATGTTTTGGCACCAACTTAAAGATTATTGCTTCTTCTTTAAAATGATGTATACTAATAGGTTTCAATATCAAAAGTTTTGCTGAAAAAAATTCAAAAAGGAATTCCATGATGACGATTTTCAAAAAATGTCGGATGGTTTGCTTTTGAAGATGGAAATATGATTCTTACACCAAATTAAAGATAAAATCTTCTTCTTTAAAGTGGTGTATAATAATATATTTGAATTTAAAAAAAATATTCTAAAACTAAAATTATAGCAAAAGAATAAATTTAATTAACTATTTGAATTGTGGTAAAAAATCAATGATTTTCAAAAAATCGTACAAGATTTATTTTTTTAAATAACAAAAATGTTTTGACACCAACTTAAAGATTATTTCTACTTCTTTCAGATGGTGTGCACTAATTGGTTTCAATTTCGAAACTTTTGCTGGAAAAAATTAAAAACGAAAGATATGATGGTTAGTTAACAATAAAATTAAGCGATTTTCAAAAAATCTTTAAAGGTTTGTTTTTGATGATGGAAATATGATTCTCACACCAAATTAAAGATAAAATCTTCTTCTTTAAAATGGTGTATAACAATATATTTGAATTTTAAAAAATTATTCTAAAACTAAAATTATAGCAAAGGAATAAATTTGATTAACAATTTGAATTGGGATAAAAAATCAACGATTTTCAAAAAATCGTACAAGTTTTATTTTTTGAAATAATAAAAATGTTTTGACACCAACTTAAAGATTATTTCTTCTTCTTTAAAATGGTGTACAGTAATTGGTTTCAATTTCGAAACTTTTGCTGGAAAAAATTAAAAACGAAAGATATGATTTTTGGTTAACAATAAAATTAAGCGATTTTTAAAAAATCTTTACAGTTTTGTTTTTGATGAAGGAAATATGATTCTCACACCAAATTAAATATAAAATCTTCTTCTTTAAAATGAAGTGTATAACAATATATTTGAATTTTAAAAAATTATGCCAAAACTAAAATTATAGCAAAGGAATAAGTTTGATTAACAATTTGAGTTGTGGTAGAAAATAAATGATTTTTAAAAAGTCGTGCAAGCTTTATTTTTTGAAATAATAAAAATGTTTTGACAACAACTAAAAGATTATTTCTTCTTCTTTAAAGTAATATATAGTAATCGGTTTCAATATTGCAATTTTTACTGAAAAAAAAAACGAAAGATGTGATGGTTAGTTAATAAAATTAGGCGATTTTCAAAAAATCTTGGAAACTCCGATAGTTCGTTCAAAAGCTCGATACCCTTAAAACGACGAAACTTTTAATGTGTGTGATTTGTCCAGAATTTGTCCCATCATTGCAGCAGCCCCGTTAGAACATACACCAAAATTTGAGGTCCAATTCACAATTAGTCACTGCTTTGAATATTTCTGAACTAGTGGTTTTTGTTAGCAAAAAAAAACTCGTCCTGCAGGTCTCCATTCTGTTCAAATCTCACATACACCAAAAGAATCGCCTCACCAGTAAGATCTGTAGATTCATCAGGTTGCAAAGCAAAATATTTTTATGCTTTTATTTGTTCAATTAACTGATCTTCAATACTATGAGCGAGATCGTGAATTCGATGAGCTATGGTTTCATTTGAGATGTGCCACTTTCTTTACGACCTTCTCTCCCAGCATTTCGAAGCAAATATCCTTAACACAGCCGGCCACTAGTCCCTCACCGCTTTTTAGTCTTAGCAATATTTATGTGTGACAACTGAAATATCTGTTTTTGCTGGCCTTTAATTCAGCATGCTTTCTTTCAAAAAATTCTACCGGCTTGGAAATTAGTCCTTTATGTTTGGTACTCAAGTGGCTTTTTACAAAACGGTACTATATACGACGCATTGCGGTTTTAGTACTCCTTCGTCATTCAAGACTGCGAAACCAAATTGAATATATGAGAGTAAAATATAAGAGTCATATTGTAGCTTGAATGTCGAACGAAATCGTTTCAATGTTAATGGTATTTGTTTTGTACTTAAATCACTGTCATTGCCATCGGAATTAACGATATTTTTATGTTTACTGGTTATTTTTACCCATATTACAAACGAGTTCAATAAGGCCATGTGACCTATAAAAAAATTTCATATCATTCATTTCATTTCAATCATAACTGCAAATCATTTTAAATTATCTTATAATTAGTATCACTTCTTGAATTCAGACCGTAATTTTGTACTTATTATTACAATCAGGTTCAAAGTTTTTAAATAGTGATGGAACGGATAGTGATTTTGCGAAAAGCCGAATACCGGATATTTGGCATCTCCTTTGGCCGGATATCCTATTATCCGGTATATCTATCAGGCAATTATGGTTATAATTTCTTGTGCATTTCTGAAATGATACCCTATATTGTTACATTATTGCGATATTTGAATAAAAACGAATTTGATAAGATATGTCAACTTATTTGTATCAAAGATACAAAGTAAACTTTTTTGATGGGGATTTAACTAACGAAGCGACTTTAAAAGAGGATGCTTTAATTAATACGTGGTGATATTTCCACAAGGATCCTTAAAGAAATTAATTTTATGGCGAATTTTGGAAGGTATCGATAAAAATTGCAACATCGAAAATTTTATCAAAATTTCAAATATTGCTTTCTCAAAAACTAAATGTTATTTTTCAAAACGGTTTGGTTTATTGGAAAGAGGACACTTTTATCAACACTTTGGGAAGTTTTCATACTCATATTCCAAGAACTGGATTTTATACGAATTTTTAAAACATAATCGGTGAAAATTGTAAAATTTGAAACAATTGTCGATTACTTCAAAAATTTATTTCTCAAGAACTAAAAGTGATTAATCAAAACGGCTTGTTGCATTAAAAAGAGGATACTTTAATTAATAATTAGTGATATTTCCACAAGGATCAGTCAAGAAATTAATTTTATAGCGAATTTTGAAAATTATCGATGAAAATTGCAACATCGAAAATTTTATCAAAACTTCAAATATTGTTTTCTCAAAAACTAAAAGTTATTTTTCAAAACAGGTCTGTTCATTGGAAAGAGGACACTTTTATTAACACTTTGGGATATTTTCATACTAATATACTAAGAACTGGATTTTATACAAATTTTTAAAACTTAGTCGGGGGAAATTTCAAAATATTGGCGATTATTTCAAAAACTTATATCGCAAGAACTAATGATTTTTCAAAACGGCTTGTTGCCTTAACAAGATGATACTTTAATTAATAATTGGTGATATTTCCACAAGGATCCTTCAATAAATTAATTTTATAGCGAATTTTGAAAATTATCGATGAAAATTGCAACATCAAAAATTTTATCAAAACTTCAAATATTGTTTTCTCAAAAACTAAATGTTATTTTTTAAAACGGTTTCGTTCATTGGAAAGAGGACACTTTTATTAACACTTTGAGAAATTTTCATACTCATATTAAAAGAACTGGATTTTATACGAATTTTATACTTAATCGACGAAAAATGCAAAATTTTAAAATTCAAAAATTTATTACGTAAGAATTAAAAGTGATTTTTCAAAACGACTTTTTGCATTAAAAAGATGATACTTTAATTAATAATTGGTGATATTTCCATAAGGATCCTTCAATAAATTAATTTTATAGCGAATTTTGAAAATTATCGTTGAAAATTGCAACATTGAAAATTTTATCAAAACTTCGAATATTGTTTTCTCAGAAAGTAAAAGTTATTTTTCAAAACGGTTTGGTTCATTGGAAAGAGGACACTTTTATTAACATTTTGGTAAATTTTCATACTCATATTGCAAGGAATGGATTTTATACGGAATTTTTAAAACTTAATCGATGAAAATTGCAATACCGAAAATTGTATTAAAACTGCAAATATTGTTTTCTCAAAAACTAAATGTTATTTTTCAAAATGGTTTGGTTCATTGAAAAGAAGACATTTGGTAACTATCCGGTATCCGACCGGATTTTAAAAAATGGCCGGATATCCGTTCCACCATTGGTTTTCAATCATCCCTCAGAACTCTACAATTTTTAATTTTTTTAACGTGTGACGTAGTACCTACCACTAAGTGGCTCCCTCTTTCCGCGTACAGAAATCTCTTGGTTTTAGTTCCACTACCAACTACTAGGTGACGCGATTTTTTTAGTTACTTTTTTAAAAGTCACCAGATTCAATATCAACCGAATTTTTTTCCCCCAAGTTTAGGTTGGCACCCTTCCCTATACGTATAACATTGGAACGTGACGTCACAGCAGGAGCACAGGAGTAACTTCCGATCCAGAACCGGCATTACTTATCTACTGTTTTACTAAGATAACTTTTACTAAGATAACTTTTACTAAGATAACTGAAAAGACAAACAATTTCGACACTTCAATTTTAAAGTTTCTGATACTACGCTTGTAAGAAAACTTAGGTTATGAAAAAATTATAGGATACAGAAGTTAATTCCGCTGCCTATGGAACTAAATATACTAAAGTACTAAGTATTTTTCTGCTCTTCCCCAAAAATATTTAATTAACAATAAAATTAAGCAATTTTCAAAAAAAAACACCAAATTAAAGATAAAATCTTCTTCTTTAAAGTGGTCATGGATCAGAATCGATTTCAATATTGAATAAATCGCCCAAGGTTGGTTTTGAAAATGGTAGTATTATTATTTCTTATCTATCCAATTTTTCATGGATTTTTTCCTTCAAATCTACCTCATTTCTGTCTTGTTCACGTTGTTCCCGGCGTTATCAGTTTCCTGCGCACCGAACAAAAACCACAGTAAACCTGCAGCAGGTCTCCACTATAAGTGACGTTTGACGATCCGTCGATAGTGTCCTGCGGGCGGTCCTGCACAAGGCCTAACGATCTGGGTAATAGAACGACGTCACGCGTCCGATCCACGAACTGTTAGCGACAATTTAAACCTAACGAGCATTGTTTACCGAGCGCAATTACAGTTTCCAGACGAAGCGTTACCCCGCTCGCCCTTCCATATCGGTTTACGCACGATTCCGACAACAACAAAAAACAGAGTTCTCCTCCAACGCTTTTCAGATGGTAATTGATGCGGAAGTTATGGTCGTTGTTACTACCTCGCGTATCTAGGAGATAGTATTTTAAGTAGTTGTAATGTCCAATAAACATTCGTAATTAACTCACGTCCTAAATTCGAAATTGATTAACAAGACGTCCCGGAACGTTGTCGACAAAGTGTGAAACGTTGCCGAAAATGGAGCAGACCACCTGTGACCAACTCGAAAGCTCGCGCCCCCGCAGACAGTAACAGGATTCATTAGCTCCCTATGCCCTGGTTACAGATGTACTAATTAATAGCACTCCGATACTGGAGAGGGGTCGTCGGAATCCGGTTCCTTTTGTGACAGCAAAAGCGGAGGGCTAAAGCTTCCACCCTCCCCATAGCTTTACTTATTCGCGAAGGGAGTTCGCGAAACTTTCGGATCGGGAGCGGATTAATTAAAAGTTAATGCCTCAGCAAAAAACACGGATGACTAATTACGTGCCCGCCGGAGACTTGGGGAAGATGATGACGTTAGGTCTTTGAGGAGAGTTGCGATCTATTAGGTTCCCACGAACTCGTGTATTGAATGAAAACGTGGAGGTTTTAGTTTTGTGTGGAAATTAATTACAGAAACTTAAAAGAAAATTCTAACTACTAAATTATTTTTTAACATGTAGCAAAAAAGTTCCAACATTTTTCAATTCGGTTATTGCATGCCAAAAGCTAAAAATAATGGGATAAAATGTTTGGGGTAAAAAGCATTCTAAATTAGTCTATAAACAGTAATCCATAAACGAATTTAACTATGTGCAAAACGTCCCAAAATTGGAACGTAATCCAAGTGATTTTAAACCAGTGATGAAAATTAGCTATATGTAGCAAAAGTGCCAATATTATCTTAAGGCGTATTCTAGGCAAAATCAAAATTTCTGTCACTCCCAATTATCAATTTACCATTAATTGATGGTTACAAGTCTGCTCTGCACTGTTCCTAGATGTGGCCCAAGTATTTCATAAAGTTGCCAAAACAAGATGTAGAAATTTTAACATCATGCATAACCTACAGACTCTTTGGGGTTAAACTAGAGGATGCATATGCAGACTAAAAGGATGTGCAAGTAAGAATGTCTCAGGGTTGGGCCTCTAGTGTATATCCAGTACATCAGCGATAACATTAGCTACGTTCGCAGACGATACAGCATTGCACGAAGTGGAAGCAAACGTGATGCTTTTTAATTGCATATTGAGGTGGCAGGTTTTTGGAACGCATTGTACTCAGGTTGTGAAGGAGATAGAGAGATGAAGATGGTGGCCTTGAACTCACTCGAGTTGATATTTAGTATTCATCATCTACAACATCTCACGTTTTGTCAAGAAATGCTTAACATGTTTATCAAGTCATCATAATGAGCAATAAAGCCCATCATTTTAATGGTATTGGGAATTTTCAGAACTTTCTTTTTTCAACAAGATGTGACAGAAACGATTAATTCAAACATGGTTGAAACCCGGTTACTCACCCGTCTAAAACCGTGATAACTGTACAAAACTATGATATACAATCTGATCTTGAAATCTATATGGGAAGTCTTGGTATGTAGTGCAATGATAGACACAGACCTATATATCTCAACGGCCAAGAAAGGAATCAAAAGATATACATAGAAGCACGGAGAACGGCTTCAACTACATGAGAAAGCAGAAATACTTCAACTACTGTATAATCAGAAACTATACATATTGTAAGAAGCAAAATTGATGATTCATTTACAATTCACTCCATTCGTTATAATAAAAATGTTTCTTAGGGGCCTCAATGAAATTCTCATCTTCTGCAGATAAGATGATCCGATTGCTCCCATAATCGTACGATTCGTATCTAAGTGCCCATAAGCTAAATGACAAATATTTGCTCAATTGTATATAATATGACGAAACAAACACATGACCATACAAAGTAAAATCCGTATATACAAGACCTGCGTAAGACCTGTTATGACTTACATTGTGGAAACAAGGACTGAAAACTCTACAACAAAAAGAATCATTCGAGCAGCAGAGATAAAGAACCTACCATCCATAGCGGGCTATACCCTGCGGGACCATAAGAGGAGCGGAGGCATCAGAGAATTCTGCGATGTCCAAGATATAGTTCGATGATCCCGAACCAGACGTCGCTCATGGAGGGACTATGTTGAGCGGATGGATGACAACATATTGCCGAAAATTGAAAGGGACCAAGATCAAACAGACTTCCACAAGATGGTATGAAAACTGGAATTCATCCCAGTCATGTCTCTAGATTCTAGATTATAAAGTACAAGGCAAAGGCCTTAAAAAGAGGAAGAAGAAGAAGAGGAAAAGTTTCTTCATTGATATTTGCTTATCTATATAGCGGATTATACCGGATACAGTATTATATTTAAAAATGGAAATCACTACAATGCATATACTATTGCCGAATGGTTTAAAAGATTTTAAAAAAAATGCATCGGCCGGGAATCGAACCCGGATCGCCCGCGTGGCAGGCGAGCATTCTACCATTGAACCACCGATGCTGATGATTCATTTTATTATAGTTGCATTGACCATAGATTATAATACATTTTTTTTCTCATTTAATTATAATACTTATACAGTATTGACGAATATTGGCTACCAAACTAAAGCCGAAAATATACTTGTTGAATTATGCCAAAATGCTAAAACAACCTTTGCCTGCAAAAATTCGTGAAATTCTTGAAGATGGTTTAATATAAACCGAAACCGGTAAAGGAAATAAATAAAAAGAATTCCATTTTAAAGTGCAATAAAAATTTTTATCTACAACTATTGGATTATCTATTCGTTATACATTTGATTTTTGACGGGTAATGACACGCATTACTCGCATGACAGACAAGTTGTTGTTGAATAATGAAGCCATTATTCCACAGTTCTGACACGACCTACTAATCAAAAAATAAAATATTACAGAAATGACAGCTTTCTTATATTAAGGCTATGTCTGAAATGTCTATCAAGTTTTTTTCCTTCTTTTTTTGATTTTTTTTTCAAAATTAAATAGTTGCGTATAATGGATGTTACTCATATCACTCAGATTACAACTTCGTGGGTAGCAGCCGCCATTATACGCTTGTTGAATAATATACTATTATTTAATCATCAATAGTGGAAAGTAAGATTAACAATTTTAACATTCATTATCTTTGTTTTCTCGACGTTTACCTCCAACCCCTTCGCTTTAAAATATCTTTCCAGGGATCTCATCATCTCCTTGTTCCTCCTATCACCATCCCACCCATTTGCCCCTTCACAAGTCTCTTTTCCAAGTCCGCCGTATATATTGCAAATAGTGTGGGACTAAGCACCCCTGTCTCAATCCCTTTGTCGTCCAGAATACCTCACTTAACTCTTCCCCCACTTTAACCTTGGCCATCGTCTCCCTGTACATCTCCTTTACCATCCCTATCAATTGTTCTGTGATATCTCTCCTCCTCATTTCTTCCCACAATTCCTCTCTATCCACGTTATCTAATGCAGCCTTCAAGTCAATAAACAATCCATACACTTTCCTACCTTCTTGTTCAACTTCCTATCTACTAGGTGCCAGGCGAAAGCCCTATACTTGTGCTGCCAATACTCGTCCTGGTGGTCGCCTTGACATCGAAATGGCTTCTATTCCTAGTCATCTTGACAAATCTGATGTTATCCATCTAAGACACATGTTAGCTCCAACCTCTCCATATCCTCAGCACTAATAGCTCTATATCCATGGTACCACACAGCAAATTACCCGATATTGTTCTTAGGATTTTTAACTCTGTTATTTTGCTATTGTTATGGTCTTGATCTTGCTTATTGAGAGTTGCATGTTTAAATGCCTGTATTAATCAATGTAGGCCATCCTTAATATCATTCAGCAGGACCGCATCATATGCATAGCACATAATCTTGATTTTTGCCACTCATAGTTTAACCATTCTTCACTTTACATACTATGTCTATTATTTTATCCATGAGGATTAAACAACAAGGCGCCGAGGATGTCACCTTGTCGAATACCTCATCCACTTGCTCCGATGTTGGAGTATTAGTTTTAATTATTGCTGTGTTATAATAATAAATTAACAAACTTAAAACTTAAAATACACAATAAAAAGCATACTTACTGTTATATATTACTGTTATATTATAACAAGCATACATATATACAGTGTGTCCCAGGATAGATGTTACAAGAGGTATAATGACTTAAAAATTTTTGAAATTTATTTTAATGCTAAGGAATTAAGCCCTGCTTGATGTGAAGAGAATTTTAAGAATATTTTAATATCTTTAAAACAAAGACGGCCTTGACAATGAATCGAAAACTATTTTTAGTTTAGGTAAAGTAATCTTTTTGTTCATGATACGGAAAAATTTTATTAAGAAAAGTTGTTCAAAATGAAAAATTATGTTCCTATACAAAATTTCAGAAGGATCTATCTACTTTGGTTGAACCATCACATTTTAGTTTAAATAACATAAATATTCTATAGCAATTGAAATGTGAACTAAAACTGAGGGATAATATAATTTATTTGTTAATATTTGCGACTACTTAAGTCATTTTTTTCACTCTGACCTAATCTAAAATATGGTGGTTTAATCAATGTAGGTAGATATTTCTGAAATGTTGTATAGTGTCATAATTTCTCATTCTGAACAACTTTTCTTAATGATATTTTTCCGTATCATGAACAAAAAGCTTACTTTACCTGAACTCAAAATAGTTTTCGCTTCACTATCAAGACTGAGTTGATTTTCAAAATATGAAAATATACTTAAAATTCTCTCCACACCAAGCAGGGCTTAATTACTAAGCCTTAAAATAAAATTCAAACATTTTTCAGTCATTATACCTCTTGTAACATCTATCCTGGGACACACTGTATATATCTCAATCTCTGCCAGCCCCCAATCCTCCCCCCAGGCTATGAAACCACGTCAAAATAAACAAAGAGTGCTCAGTCAACTTGCCGCTCACTTAAATAAGCCCTAACCCTTGCCTTAAAGGAAATCAGAAAAAGACTCTTGGAGGAATCAGGTAGCCAATTGCATAAATTAAGCATACAATACGAAAAGCTGCATTTGAAAATTTCTAAGCGGTGGTGAGGTATCGTTAGCGTATGTTTATGCCTAATTTAATATTATGGACATCTGTGCGAAATCTAATTTTATCATAAAGGTATGGCGGATTTTTGTGTAAGATAATTTTGTGGTAGAGAGTGCTCAGCCAACCAGCCCATGCCAGCGTATGTGATATACGCTCCCTTCTACGGATACCATATATAAATTGCAGACAAGAGTTTTGTAACTTTTGAATTTTAGCAGTGTGAACGCTGTCAACGCAGGAGTGATATATTACGTCACTGTAATTGAAGATGGACAGCACCAAGGCATCACAGAGATGCGTTCTAAGGTTCTGGTTCAAAATGTATCTGTTGTTGTAAAGCAACCTTAATGTAGAGTAAGCTCTCCGTAGAAGGGACCGAACATGCCCATCAAAGCGAAGGCGCTCATCGAAACAGATACCCAAATTTTTTACATTTTCCCCAAAGCTAAGACGACTTCCACCCATCACCAATCGCAAGTTAGTTTTTACAAGCTCAGATGAAGCTCTATCCCCAAAAACCATAACCGAGGATTTACTAGAATTAAGCCGTAGACAAAGGTTGCCAGCAAGTCGTCCTTAACTAACGATAAGTCATGATTAATTTTGCTTTCAGCGTCTTCCATATCACACGGTTTAAAAGAGTAGAGCAGTTGAGTATCATCAGCATAAAAGTATGATCCAAAACATTAGCGAACCCAATTGTAGATATCAGATACTTTTATAACAGAGGACACAAAATAGAGCCATTAAGTTTAACCAACTGCTTTCGTCCAGACAAATAACTTTGTACTAAATGAATCGAACCTACAGATAAGTCTATATAATGGAGCGCAGCCACTAGAATATCATGATGTATTCTATCAAAAGTCTTAGAAAAATCCAAAAGTGTTAAGATAGTAACCCGTTTGTCGTCAATTGCTTTGAAGATTTCATCTGTCATACCTAGAAGCGCAGTAGCAGACTGACAACTGGGCAACACATTATAATCATCAAGATGACAGCGAAGTCCGACCGCTATGACCCCCTTACAAACTTTGGATAATATAGGCAATATACTAATTGGCCTTAAGTCCCCCAATTCATGAGGATTTGGGGTTTTTGGAATTGGAGTCACCAGGTCGATCTTCCAAATATCAGGGAACACAGAACATTCAATGGAATAGTTAATTATATGGCACAAGAAGGGCAAAATTGCAGGACAACACAATAAAAGCATTTTAACACTTATGCCATAAGTGTTACAAGTGTTAAGTTGTACTATTGTCTCAATGATGTGGGAATAGCACATAATAGCTACGCACATTCTTGCATTCTACCAAATTTTGTAAGAATACGGCATCGATGTAGCGCTTTGGTCGCAAGCGACCTCGTCTTATTTACCATAAATCACCCGTTTCTTAACATAAACTAGACATAACGCATAGTACTTTAATAAAAAATCAAATTTGTTGAAATACTGTCAAATAGGGACCTGCACATTCATGCAGAATAACATTTTTTTAATGATATGGAATCGATGTAATATGTAATCTCGGCATGATTATTTCATAACTTGGATTTTAAACGCTTCAATTTTTTCTTTGAATAATTAAGATTTTCAAATCATTAAAATCTGACGTCATAAAACATTTATATTTCTAATTCTCATTAAAATCTAGTGTTACCTCAATAAAGGGTAATCTCCGTTGTTGGGTGGCATGGAGATCGTAAACCCTAATCTTTAATTAAAAGTTCAAGACGGTCGTTGGTCCCACTGAAAGTTAGGGGTGGCACTCGATAGCCCGAAATAAAGAAATTTTCCACCAGCTACCCGGAGCAAATGTTCCAATTTTAAGCTTTATTGGGCTGTGTTGCGACGAAGAATTCTCACTCCGATAGTAGTGTTTTAATTAAATCCTTTATATTCGAGGTCGTAAATAATTCAAGTTTCTTATTTTAGGTAATATTTGGATTATGATTATCTATTTGGCGTATTACCGGTGGTTGTCGTAAAATGGAGAATGAATTATTTCTCTCACACCCACACGTTTCAGCCTTAATTAATACCTCCCTTCGTACGAATAAATCCCCGGCGGTTTCCGGCGTAGGGCGGGACATTTAAAATGATGGAAACCAAAGGGTTCGCGGGGAAACTCGGGGGTGGATTCCCCGGGGTTAACTCGCCGCAACCGACGCCGACGGCGGCAGGAGGCCGTATCTAAATCATTTGCTTGAGTGCATTTCCTGGTTAGAATGCAGTTTATCAATTGACCGGGGAATGCGTCGGGGCCCCCTTTTTGTTTCGAAGTACGCGCGTGGAATTGGATTACCGATCAAATTTAACGCTGCCCAATGTCGATCCGGACGATTTCGAACGGTTGTCCATTTCCAAGAACCCTTTTAGAACGTCGCCAAATGTCTCGTTTGTAAAGTGAATTTGGTCTGCGGTCGTTTTATTACTTCCTTTCAGTGTTTCCCTCTGTAAATGGTGTGATTTCAGCAATGACACAATTTACCACTTTTTTTGTTTTGGAACAATGTTTTGAAGAAATTTGAAAATCTGTTCTGTAACATTAAGAAAAAGGAACGTGTTGAAATCTGGTGTCGACGTCCAGAAACAATGGTAAGGTGTGATGCCATCGATCAGTATTTCGGCACTGAATCGTGTCCGAAGACAGAAGAAAAGGTGTGACTTAAATATCGGTGTCGGGCGGTATATAAAACGGCGAAGAATGCCGACACAATTGACAATTATGACACCCACGATCCCGTTGTTGTTGCTGGTCCAACGAAATCGATTTATAATCGATTTTAAAATAACTCCTCTTCTATAAATTAAAAAAAAACTATTAACTTATGCAACATGTTATGGAATTAGTCGGCTTAAATCAAACGTCGCACACAGGCGAATTTTTTTAAAATCTTGGCCAAAATTGCAAAAATTTAAGGAATAAGATTGAAAATGCAATTATTGCTATTTGATTAAGTAAACCCCAAGGTGCCTTGAAACACCTTCTTTATAATTATTGTAACAATCGCCGCCAAAATATTTTAGTCGTCAATTGATTGTTTAGTAAACAGTTATCACCTAGATAAAACGTCTGTAAAAAGTGTGGTTTTTAATTAATTTTTTCCTTTACACTTTTTTATATATTTCGAAAATTTATCATAGAACCTATTGCTGGTGGTAAGTAGAATTGTATAATATACAGAAAGTAACAATTCGGTTATTATTTTTTTTGTAATATTATTTGATTACATCATATGTTGAAATTGAGAAAATAATTTATTTTACGATATTTAGATGGGCAAAAAATAAATTGTTTAACATTGTTCAAAAGTAATATTGTATACGTGTTGTAGTATAAGGCCTACTATTGTAAATTTTGCTAGAAATTCTTGCGGTATTTTGCGGTTTTACCTTAAAATAAATTTTTATTAGTGTGTATAAAGTTCGAAAAAAAATCATAATTTTGCTATGTGCTGTTGGTTTGGGGAGGGCATTTGCAGTTAGAAAATAAATATAAGGGGACACTTTTTCACTATTAAATTGATAATATAGGTGTCCACAAAAAGGTTTCTAACCAAAATTACAATTTATTTTCTGAAACACTAATTTTAGTATGGAATAGTATGAAATTGTAGTATGAAATTAAAAAATTGAATTGACACACTGAGTTTTCGGTAAAATATTAAAAGTTGTTATTGTGGCAATTCAATTTATTATTTGCAAGATTCTTTCCTTGAAAATTATTAACCATAAGTCTTATACAGGATGGTCCGTTACTAATGGGACACAGAGCAACAGTCCTTACATTAATTTATTACGTTTTAACCCAATTTATCTTAGTCCATTTGTTAATAATAACGAAGATACAGATGGGTAAAATTTATACTCTATTTTCGTTTTTGTTTAATAATTTTCACTGTCAATTAGCATTAATACTCTCGTATTAATGCCAATACTCTAGTATTAATGCCAATTGACGGTGTTAGTTTAGTGTTTGACCAAATAAAGTCATTTTTAACGCCAACTAATGTTTATTGAGCATAATTAAATTTTGCAAAGTGCCATTAAACAGTGATTATCTTGGAAACGGAGAACTTTAGAGAAGATTGGTAGGTATACCAAATTTATATAAAAATGTCTGAGAAACTGTTTTAAGTAGTGCGAGTTGTAAAAATTTTAACGATGAATAAGATATCTACTTTAAAGCAGTTTTTAAGGCAGGCAGCGCCATCTGAAAGATAAATCAAAACTAATACCAAATTATTACTTATCGTCTTAAAAAATGGTAATGTACCAATTTTCATGGTCATAATGCAAGAGAAAACGAAATTATTAATGATTGCGAAAATAAAGTATTAACTTTAATCATCTGTATTTTCGTTATTATTAACAATTGGACTAACATAAATTGGGTTAAATCGTAACAATTTAATGTAAGGAATTCACTGTTCCTCTGTGTCCCAATAGTAACGGACCATCCTATATATAAAAATATAGGTAGATACAATTAAATAAAATCGCAGTATATTCTAAAATAATTTTTAATTTCCACCAACTTTTTGAAGTAAAAAATTAACAAAAATATCTTTTTGGCCAAGATTTTTAACTAATTCGCTTCTGTGCGTCGTCTAAATTGGTTAGATAAATTCCTAATAGAGAAACTTTAATGTGACATAAAGATCATTTCCACATTTTTAAAAATAGCTTCTCCAGAAAATTTTAAAGTTTCAGTATCATTTTGATGTTTTGACATTATGCGAAAAAACAAGCTCAACTTAAATTAAAACTAGAACTAACACTAGCAATATCGTTAGAACTAACACTATACCGAGAAACTTTCTTGTTAACCCTGCGTTTTTTGAAAAAATTATTGCAACCTTCTTCAGGAACAAGATCGAACCACGGACTCTTCCTTCAAACATTTTTGTTATATTGTTTATTAGTTGAATGTGCATAGTTAGTCATGAATTATTATATTTATTACTTTTGTTACCAGGGTAGAATCTTAAATATAAATAAATAGTTTAATTTCTTAAAAAGACGTTTTCAATTCTTTTTGATTACATAACAATTTTCATGTAAAAATTGGTAATCCCATGGCTGTCCCTTCATACTGTTCATAGAAACCTCCCTTAGAGCTAAAATATATCCATGACACTGCAGTACTTTACTAGTTCTGGGATATACTCCGGGATGAATTCCTGGCGAAGACCATCCACGGCATCCTTGACTGGTGAATAGAGATTCTTCATAATCACTTCATACTCCTGATAAATTCTACAAAATGTGTAGAATCTCTGACATATGATTCTGTTTTACCTGTAAAAGGAGACAGAATCTTGGGGAGGTGTTTTGCTAGCTGATAAGTAGGAGAGTGTATGATATGATCTTTTTTTTCAAATAATTTTTATAATCTAACTCATCACGTGTCATAGATTATCTTGAAGAAGAATCCTTTAACTATAATCTGACATAAAGATCATTTCCACATTTTCAAAAATAGCTTCTCCAGAAATGTTTAAAGTTTGAGAGTTATTTTGAAGTTTTGACATTATACGAAAAAACAAGCTCAACTTCCCGATTTTCTTTCTCTTAATTTTTATAATCAACCCTAATGCGTGTTATATATCATTTTAAAGAGGAATCTTTAAGCTCACTTTTTGTATTATGACAATTTCTACAGCTTCATAAATAGCTTGCACAGGAAGTTTTAAATTTTGCAGCTTCAGAGCAGCTTCAGGCAGCTTCACAGTATATAAAACAATCAACCAATAGGATGAAGGTTAGTTGGAATGTAATAAAATAAGCCATCGAAAGAAATCTTCAGCTACTTTTGATCCTGATACATTAAATAGGTACTTGGTTGATTTACCGGAAAAGTTAGTTGAGTCTCTTCCAACTGTATCATCTTCAACTTTAAACATGTGTAATATGCTATTTCTACTGCCTGTCACTGAGGATGAAATTACTGCCACTATCAAAACTTTAAAAAATAAGTCATCTGCCTCAATTAATGATATCAGTAGCATTGTTTTGAAAGAAACCGCGCAGTTTATTACAAAACCCTTATGTTGTATGATACAACTGATAGGAGTGTAACTCGTGCAAACTTGAACTATCTCATAAAATTATGGATAGAATCAAATACAGACGTACAATTAACTAATCTGTACTTAGCCGTTACTTGATGTCTTTATTTGCTTCTTTTTTTTTCATATCTGAACATATAGTATAACTGTGAATGCATCTGTTTATAATGCGTTAATTTACCTAATCTTACCGTTCATACCAGTCGTTCGTTAACTTAAAAGTTGAAATGTTTTGAGCTACGCGCAGCACCTTGGTGCTTCTGTGGTGTATCCGTTCACGCCTAGCTGACGCCTTTATTCGTTTAAATGATCTATGTATGATTTTTGTAATGGTCTAGCATCAATAAAGGATTATTTATTTATTTATTTATGCCTCTATTCACGAGAAAATGTTTCGGGCTGGATGAGGTTTCTCAAACTCAGGTGCGTCAATTGTTGCAATCCTCGAAAATAGTAGTACCAAAGATATCTATGGCGTTTCAATGCGATATTTAAAGAAAAATATTAGTATTTTGATTTTTCCATTAACAAAGCTAATCAACTTAACCTTCAGAAACAGTAAATTTCCAAATTTATTGAAAAATGCGTTTGTAATTCCTATTTTTAAGGGAGGCGATGTGCAGGATGCTGGCAATTATAGGCCAATTAGTATCTTACCTGCTTGTTTTAAAATTTTTGAACGTGCAGTCTTTGTTTAAGAACCAGTTTGGTTTTCGACAAGGCTTGGGTACTAAGGATGCTGTGGTGAACTTCCTGAATTCATGCTTACAAGCTTTTGAAAACGGTGAATATTGTGTTGCTATATTTATTGATCTATCGCGAACGTTTGACTGCGTATCGCATAGAATTCTTTTAGAAAAACTTAAAACAGCTTACAACTTAACAGTAATAGTTTAAATTTCATTATGTCATACCTGGAGGGAAGGAATCAATGCATAAACTGTGATTCTAAAGTCTCAAATCGCATTCCGGTACGTAGAGGGGTTCCACAGGGGCCTCTGCTGTTTCTATTATTTATTAATGCCTACCCTATTATGTTGGGAACAATGTTGAATGCTTTCTTTATGCTGATGATGCTACCCTGTTCATTCGTAGTCATTGCATTGATGATTTACACCGTATATCGCATAATGTGATGCGTGGAGTTCATGATTGGACTGTGGCAAATGAACTTTCTCTTAATAACTCTAAAACGGTACATATGTCACTTGGCCTTAGAGATCTTCCCCCTCAGAATCCCAGCGGCACTAAGTTTTTAGGCGTAATTGTAATTGCTCCAAAATTAAGTTTTGATGAGCATGCTCAAGCTGCACTGAAACGTATAGTTGATACGGTTCCTCCTGAAACTGCGAGAATGGCATACTATGCTTTAGTCCACTCGCTTTTGACATATTGTATATTGGCATGGGGAAATACTCCAGCTAGTAGTCATATTTTCAAGCTCCAGCGTAGAGCTATCCGTGTGCTTGGTGGGGTCGGTTTTACGGATAACTGCAAGCCTCTTTTCAAGAGGCTAAACATTTTAACTATTCCACATCAGAATTTATATTGGAAGCAATTTTATATGCCAAGAAGAATAAACACTCCTATGATATCTCTTCTAATTTTCATCATTATGACACGAGAGGCAAGCATGATATTTGGACTAATTTTTGCAGATTATATTATTGATTATTGAAGCGGCGTTTAAAACCATTTTTATTATGCGGCTCTTTCTATTCTGTTGAGGAATTCCTAAACACAGAATGTTGTGCCTGAATTTTAATTGTAACTGCTTTCGTAACTATGTAATTTTTTGTCAATTTGTAATTATATAATACAATTTTTTTGTTAATACTAAGTAATCCATGACGAGTGTAAAGGAAGATATCTTAAAACACAATAAAATGAATTTGAATTTGAATTTAAGTATTATTTTGATATTTTCAAGTTTTCGAAATATAAAGATTAACTTCTCGATTTTTTTTCAAATAATTTTTATAATCTAACCCAATACATGTTATACATCATTTTGAAGAGGAATCCTTAAACTTTAATCTGACATAAAAATCATTTCCACATTTTCAAAAATACCTTCTCCAGAAATTTTTAAAATTTGAGTGTCTTTCTGATGTTTTGACATTTTACGAAAAAGCAAGCTCAACTTCGCGATTGTTTTTTCTCATAATTGTTATAATCAACCCTAATACGTGTTATATATCATTTGAAACAGAAATCTTTAACCTTTCTTTTGGTGTAATGATTATTTCTACAGCTTCATAAATAGCTCGTCCAGGAATTTTTAAACATCAAGTATCATTTTGATATTTTCAAATTTTCGAAATATTAAGATTAACTTCTCGATTTTTTTTTTAATAATTTTTATAATCTAACCCAATACGTGTTATACATCATTTTGAAGAAGAATCCTTAAACTTTAATCTGACATAAAGATCATTCCTGCATTTTCAAAAATAGTTTCTCCAGAAATGTTTAAAGTTTGAGTGTCATTTTGATGTTTTGACATTATGCGAAAAAACAAGCTCAATTTCCCAATTTTCTTTCTCATAATTTTTATAATCAACCCTAATTCGTGTTATATATCATTTTAATAACTATTAGTGACTCCCTTGGGCCTGTATCGCACAGCAAACTTTTTCAAAAGAAGGTTTTATATTACAAATTATCACTCTCAGTTCTTTGTCTATATTCAGTCGAGACCTATATTTTGTCTTCAAAGCAGCCACCGCAGAAAATCCGGCTTCCCAATGGTAGGATGTTGAAAATGGCAATAATATAAGAAATGCTCTTGTTTTCAGTAGAAAAAAGGCATCATTCACTCCCACCCAAAATTCAAAGAGAGATTTATTACTATATTCTTTTTTGATTTCGCCGCTTGCAGTAAAGTCTGTGAAGATTTCTTCTGCAGTTGAGAGACCTTTGGGAGTAATTCTAAATGGATCGTAACTTGCGTCAGTAAGAAAATCCTTTTTAAAATTCTGTGCCAAAATAGCTAAATGACTTTCTATTGTTACAAACACAACTGTTCTTCTTCTCTTGTTGCTTGATCTTCCGTTTGATTTTTTTATTGTCTTCCTTTCCTTTTCAATTCTTCTCCTCGTTGTCTCCTACTTACTCTTCGTGCTTCTTCTTTAATCGGTATTTGTCGGAGTTCTCTTTGTATGTTCTCTCTATTTTTACATCTTGCTGTTAGTAGAGTAATTGGGAACTAACTTCGCATTGGAGAAATTGCGATGTGACAAATCCAAGATATAAAAAAAGTTCAACACAATATACAATAAAAAAAGTTATTTCAATACATGAAAGAATTGGCATATTTTAAAGGATGGTCGAAATGCAAATATTTCCATGAATACCAATCACCGAGTCCTCGGTTTTGTTGAGTCGTTTCTTTTTCTCCGTTTTATTTTACATCCACACACATACAAATATATATTAAAATTTGATGTACGTTTTGGTATTTGTGTGTGTGTGTGTATTTGCGAGCAGGGGCGGATCAAGGGCGAGCGTTAAGTACTAAATAACTTTTTCACTCGCCTACCGCCTCCGGTATATGTTAACTCCATGCGACTGGGAATATTTTAATTTAAATGTAAATGAAAGCGTTGCGACGACGAGAAGAAGGTGCAGGTAGAGAAAAGGTGAAAAGATTTGCGGTTTCGTCAACGTAATATTTTTTCATCAAAATATAACGCTTCTTCCTCGTTATAAATACATAATAAAATTGGAAAATGATAGGATGTTAAACGTAGGAATGCAAATTAGAAAAGAAAAAGAAAGGGAAGAGGTCTTAATTAACCTCGGCGATGATTTATTGAACGATTAAAACCCGAAACGGTCGTGATAGATTTGTTTGCGTCTCGGCGGCACAGCAAGGGACGAATTGCCCTATTTGCCTGTGTTAAAAAGTCGATTAATTTCCCGGTAATCCCTTTTCGGAGAGACGGACGGACGCTCAGCAACGATCGACTCCCGGTGTATTCTGCAAATTAGAGCTACTTCCGATTCCGATTCATTTTCATTTTATGAATTGCCTTCGTAGATTACATGGAAATTTTCTCCAATCGAAGCTTTCGAATCTACTCGAAATTTATTCGACCAGAAAGGAATTAGCTTTAATAAGTTCAATCCTGTGGAAAAAATTTTAATATCATCAAGTTATTTTTCATCCTAAATAATACTTACTTAACAACCAAATTATAAAAATTATTTCAAAAAAAGTTGAGGAGTTAATCGTAATATTTCGAAAATTTGAAAATATCAAAATAATTCTTAAAGTTAAAAATTCCTGGGCGAGCTATTTTATGAAGTTGTAGAAATATGTAATGTCATAAAATTAAATTGACACTCAAACTTTAAACATTTCTGGAGAAGGTATTTTTGAAAATGTGAAAATGATGTTTATGTCTAATGAAAGTTAAAGGATTCTTCTTCAAAATGATGTATAACAAGTATTGGGTTAGATAATAAAAATTATTTGAAAAAAAATCGTGAAGTTAATTTTAATATTTCGAAAATTTGAAAATATTAAAATAACACTTAAAGTTTAAAAGTTCCTGGAAAAACTATTTATGAAGCTGTAGAAATAATCATTAAACCAAAATAAAGCTTGAAGATTCCTCTTTAAAATGATATATAACACGCATTAGGGTTGATTATAAAAATTATGAGAAAGAAAATCGGGAAGTTGAGTTTGTATTTTCGTATAATGTCAAAACATCAAAATGAAACTCAAACTTTAAACATTTCTGGAGAAGGTATTTTTGAAAATGTGAAAATGATGTTTAAGTCAAATGAAAGTTACAGGATTCTTCTTCAAAATGATGTATAACAAGTATTGGGTTAGATAATAAAAATTATTTGAAAAAAAATCGTGATGTTAATTTTAATATTTCGAAAATTTGAAAATATTAAAATAACACTTAAAGTTTAAAAGTTCCTGGAAAAACTATTTATGATGTAGAAATAATTATTACACTAAAATAAAGTTTAAAGATTCCTCTTTAAAATGATATATAACACGCGTTAGGGTTGATTATAAAAATTATGAGAAAAAAAATCGGGAAGTTGAGCTTGTTTATTCGTATAATGTCAAAACATCAAAATGACACTCAAACTTTAAAAATTTCTGGAGAAGCTATTTTTGAAAATGTAGAAATGATCTTTATATCAAATTAAAGCTAAACGATTCTTCTTCAAAATGATGTATAACAAGTATGGGGTTAGATTATAAAAATTATTTGAAAAAAAATCGAGAATTAAATCTTAATATTTTGAAAATTTGAAAATATCAAAATAATACTTAAAGTTTAAAAGTTCCTGGAAAAGCTATTTATAATGTTGTAGAAATAATTATTACACCAAAATAAAGTTTAAAGATTCCTCTTTAAAATGTTATATAGCACGCGTTAGGGTTAATAATAAAAATTATGAGAAAGAAAATCGGGAAGTTGAGCTTGTTTTTTCGTATAATGTCAAAACAACAAAATGACACTCAAACTTTAAAAATTTCTGAAGAAGCTATTTTTGAAAATGTAGAAATGATCTTTATATCAAATTAAAGTTAAAGGATTCTTCTTCAAAATGATGTATAACAAGTATGGGGTTAGATTACAAAAATTATTTGAAAAAAAATTGTAAAGTAAATCACATTATTTCGAAAATTTGAAAATATCAAAATAATACTTAAAGTTTCAAAGTTCCTGGAAAAGCTATTCATGATGTTGTAGAAATAATTATTACACCAAAATAAAGTTTAAAGATTCCTCTTTAAGATGATATATAGCACGCGTTAGGGTTAATAATAAAAATTATGAGAAAGAAAATCGGGAAGTTGAGCTTGTTTTTTCGTATAATGTCAAAACATCAAAATGACATTCAAAGTTTAAAAATTTCTGGAGAAGCTATTTTTGAAAATGTGGAAATGCTGTTTATGTCAAATTAAAGTTAAAGGCTTCTTCTTCAAGATGATGTATAACAAGGATTGGGTTAGANAAAATTTGAAAATATTAAAATAACACTTAAAGTTTAAAAGTTCCTGGAAAAACTATTTATGAAGCTGTAGAAATAATCATTAAACCAAAATAAAGCTTGATGATTCCTCTTTAAAATGATATATAACACGCATTAGGGTTGATTATAAAAATTATGAGAAAGAAAATCTGGAAGTTGAGCTTGTTTTTTCGTATAATGTCATAACAACAAAATGACACTCAAACTTTCGATTTATGTCTGATTAATGTAGCGTTTCTTAATCTGTCAGTATTCGGGCCCCAATTTTGAACAACAATTTTTATGGCACCCCCTACCTTTCTTTTTCATATAATAATAAAATTTTAGATTTACCACTACTAAAATATATGAAGAAGAAAAATTTATGTGCGTCATTTGTTTAAAAATTTTGGCAGCAGACAGCATGAAACCTAATAAACTTAGACGTCATTTGGAAACACTTCATAATGAGTACGTTAACAAGCCCCGAGAATTCTTGGAATTAACATACAAATTTTGTCCCTTCTTGTACAACTCCCTCTCTGCCAGGTGTTTCGGTGTGTATTTTATTTTAATATGTATATTGTCAATTGTCCTTTCCTAAATCTTCATAAATGTCTACCACCCCTTTACTCCCTGTGGCGGATATCTGGACAACAGAAAATTTTCGCTGGGCAGTTATAGGATTTGATTTTTAAAACATCGCAAGCACTACGTTTGCATGTTTCATACATCGTTTATTACCTTCCATAGTTTCTTATTCACTGTCTCCAATCATGCCTCATTCTGAATTTCATCCTCTCCTGGCGCCCTTCTCCTCTTCAGTCTCCTCAGCACCACTTCCATTTCTTCCAGTGTTATCTCCGCTCCCCCTGCACCCCTAGCTCTGCCTATCCTATTCTTCTCTCTTCCAACCTTCCCAATAATCCCAACAACAAAATGTGAAACCACGATTTCATCTCATTTTCACCTTTTCGAATTTGTCTTGATATTTATGTATCTGGCAACAAAACTGCAAAAGAGCAATATTGTTATGAATATAATTTGCTACAACTTTTATACTAAAATTTTTTTTTCTAAAACATTCTGAATCTCATTCTCTACCAACAATTAGTTGTAAAACCACGATTATAAAATTGGCTCTAAAACCTATCTAATTAGGGGCTAGAAAAATTCGATGCTAATTTCAAACATCATCAGTACTTTATTTAAGCAATTCAATTTAAATCCCCGATCGTAGTTTTAGAACAACAATAGCGATATCACATCCTCTAGTAAAGTAAAATAAGCGGTTACTTTGTTTTAATCCCTGTTTCGAGAGAAGCCCCTAAACACTCGCCTCTTTCGAGCGTGAAGTTCATAAATGGTCCCGGCTTGTGGCTGTTTCGACGTTAACCACAACGACCTCTCTCCAATCTTACATTGTTTTCGAAATAAATGCTTACAATTTATATTAACGATTCGAGGATGTAATCGTAATAAATATTTATTCGCCGTATACAATGTTGTATAAAGAGATTTTACGATTAAGACTTTGTCTGTATAGGTTTATATTAAAGGAAATAATACAGACAAAGTATTTTGTAATGGAATACTAACTAAAGATAGTTTCGGCGTTTATGGAGGAAATAATAACTGCCGTCGGAGTGAGTGGAAACACGGAGAGATGGAAGGAAGGAAGGACGTTTTATCGTTTGTGGCGTCTTTTCGCGGTGCAGTTTCCGGGCGCGAATGGCGTGAACGTAACTTCAATATATCATACTTAAGGCGGCCCGGGTAAAAGATACAAGTCTTAAATCACACGCGCGGCCGCGAGCTTTATGACTTTTATAATTAATGGGCCCCGGGCAAAGTTTTCTAATATATGCTACACACAGCTCGGTCTCGCGAGTTAAGCCGCGAAACCGCCGCGTAAATTATTAAAACTAATGAAATAGCTGACTTGACGGCTTCCTTACTACTTCGCATCCACATACACCCTCTCTAATAAAAACATGAAGGAGTTAATT
This sequence comes from Onthophagus taurus, assembly GCF_000648695.1. Taxonomy (NCBI): domain Eukaryota; kingdom Metazoa; phylum Arthropoda; class Insecta; order Coleoptera; family Scarabaeidae; genus Onthophagus; species Onthophagus taurus. The sequence continues at coordinate 69,287 of NW_019280877.1, forward strand.
AGGTAACTTTTTTGATTCACTCAAAAACACCTACACTCAAAACACAAACATAACCTACAAAAAGAAGTTTCAAACGAATCTAAAAGAGAGCTCTACAAGAGTNAAAGATTCCTCTTTAAAATGATATATAACACGCGTTAGGGTTGATTATAAAAATTATGAGAAAAAAAATCGGGAAGTTGAGCTTGTTTATTCGTATAATGTTAATACATCAAAATGACACTCAAACGTTAAAAACTTCTGGAGAAGCTATTTTTGAAACTGTGGAAATGATCTTTATATCAAATTAAAGCTAAAGGATTCTTCTTCAAAATGATATATAATAAGTATTGGGTTAGATTATAAGAATTATTTGAAAAAAATCGAAAAGTTAATCTTAATATTTCGAAAATTTGAAAATATCAAAATAACACTTAAAGTTTAAAACTTCCTAGAAAAGCTATTTATGATGTTGTAGAAATAATTATTACACCAAAATATAGTTTAAAGATTCCTTTTTAAAATGATATATAACACGCGTTAGGGTTGATTATAAAAATTATGAGAAAGAAAATCGGGATGTTGAGCTTGTTTTTTCGTATAATGTCAAAACATCAAAATGACGCTCAAACTTTAAAAATTTCTGGAGGAGTCTAATTATGTAGCATTTCTGATCACGCCTGTCAGTATTCGGGACCCAATTTAAAATTTTTATGGTGCCCTTATTTTTCATATAATAATAAAATTTTAGATTTACCACTACTAAAATATATGAAGAGGAAAGATATATGTGCGTCATTTGTTTAAAAATTTTGGCAGCAGAAACCCAATAAACTTAGACGTCATTTGGAAACACTTCATAGTGAGTACGTTAACAAGCCCCGAGAATTCTTTGAATTAAAATTAAAGTCATATAAAGAGCAAACATCCTTCTTCAAAAAAACTTTGTCTGTGAACGAAAAAGTTTCACTTGCCTCTTACAAAGTATCATATAAAATAGCCAGATGTAAAAAGGCTCACACCATTGCTAAATACTTTATTCTGCCAGCTGCGATGGAGATTGTAGAAACTATGTTTGGAGATAATATTGCCAAAAAATTGAAATCCACACCTCTTTCAAATGATATTGTTGCCCGCCGCATTGGTGATATAGTCGAAGATGTACAGCATCAGCTTCTTGAAAAGTTACATTACAAATTAGTACTACTTTTCTGTAAACCTATAGAATTCAAAGCAACAGCAATCGCTTTGTTTGATATTTTAAATAATTTTGTTAATGATTATTATGCGCATATGCCAACGCGTGCACCTACCTTCCTAGTCTCCCACTCCAAAGTTTGGGCACAGAATAAGCAGAATGATTGACGTCGATTTATTTGATGTTGGCGGCATCTCGTTTTATGACCTCGATTTAAAATCTGCCATCAATGAATGAGATAGACAATTTAACCAGACACAGCTTAATTTACCACCAATAGCAGCAATACTCAGATTTGGTTATTCTGTGGTATGGGGCTAAAAATATCTCGCTTAACTCTTCCCTTTCACCATGGCCATCGTCTCCCTGTACGTCTCCTTCACTCTTTCTTTCAGCTGTTCTGTGATACCTCTCCTCCTCAATTCCTCCCACATCTTTCCTCTATCCACCTTATCAAATGCCGCCCTCAAGTCTATGAACAATGCATACAAATTTCGTCCCTTCTTGTAGAACTCCCTATCTGCTAGGTGTTTCGGTATGTATATTATTTTAATATGTGTATTGTCAATTGTTCTTTCCTAAATCTTAAATGTCACCACCCCTTTACTCCCTGTATAGGAAATGAAAGTTCTTCTGTGCGAAGGGGGAAACCATATGACGATAACATTTTTTGACCTTGACCTTATTTTCAAAATTCTATGAAGGTCACGGCCAATTTTTTAAATGACACCCTATATATTTTATTGTAAAATCTGAATCTGTAAATTAAAAAAATGTACTGTTGGGTTTTGCCAGTACAATGGCAAAACATCTTTTAAAAAAAATTGAAACTTCTTCAGAAACAATTAACTAACGTTTATAATCTAGCAAGAACAAATAAAATGTATGAATTTTTAACATTTTCCTACCCGATTCAATACATTGTCTTTAAATCTTAATTCTTAGAATACTATTTAAGAATGCTCAACAAAAAAATCCAGAAGAGGTACATCGGGTGACCTGGCTCAATACCTTTGGATTGCCTTTGTCAATTTGATAATAGATTAAGCATAAAAAACAAGNAGTGCTTTATTTAAGCAATTCAATTTAAATCCCCGATCGTAGTTTTAGAACAACAATAGCGATATCACATCCTCTAGTAAAGTAAAATAAGCGGTTACTTTGTTTTAATCCCTGTTTCGAGAGAAGCCCCTAAACACTCGCCTCTTTCGAGCGTGAAGTTCATAAATGGTCCCGGCTTGTGGCTGTTTCGACGTTAACCACAACGACCTCTCTCCAATCTTACATTGTTTTCGAAATAAATGCTTACAATTTATATTAACGATTCGAGGATGTAATCGTAATAAATATTTATTCGCCGTATACAATGTTGTATAAAGAGATTTTACGATTAAGACTTTGTCTGTATAGGTTTATATTAAAGGAAATAATACAGACAAAGTATTTTGTAATGGAATACTAACTAAAGATAGTTTCGGCGTTTATGGAGGAAATAATAACTGCCGTCGGAGTGAGTGGAAACACGGAGAGATGGAAGGAAGGAAGGACGTTTTATCGTTTGTGGCGTCTTTTCGCGGTGCAGTTTCCGGGCGCGAATGGCGTGAACGTAACTTCAATATATCATACTTAAGGCGGCCCGGGTAAAAGATACAAGTCTTAAATCACACGCGCGGCCGCGAGCTTTATGACTTTTATAATTAATGGGCCCCGGGCAAAGTTTTCTAATATATGCTACACACAGCTCGGTCTCGCGAGTTAAGCCGCGAAACCGCCGCGTAAATTATTAAAACTAATGAAATAGCTGACTTGACGGCTTCCTTACTACTTCGCATCCACATACACCCTCTCTAATAAAAACAAGAAGGAGTTAATTAGGTAACTTTTTTGATTCACTCAAAAACACCTACACTCAAAACACAAACATAACCTACAAAAAGAAGTTTCAAACGAATCTAAAAGAGAGCTCTACAAGAGTAACAACAAAATTGCGGCAAGTGTCAATAATCCACATAACCTACCGCAATTACCTAAAATAGGCAAAGAAAAAGAACAAATTTCCATATATCAAGTACAAAATGTCTTTTGTATGTCAAGATTTCTGCTTTCAAGGTGCCGAAAAAAGAGTGTGGTTATATCTATATAGAATAAAAAAATAATACACAAGAGGAAAAGATAATCAAATATATAAAAGATCTCTATCTTAACAAGGTTACAATAATCGTGAAACAAAATCGGTATCAACTGATGTAGTAGACAAATCTATAAATTGAAGTCTTGTTCTGAGGGCAGTGATGGGATTCGGGCGGATATGATTAAACTGGCGTGTCCTGTTATTTTACCTTATCTTACACATATTGTTAACTGTTGCATCGTTGAAGGACATTTCCCAAATTGCTGGAAACACGCTATAATGAAGCCTATTCCTAAAAATCAAAACCCATCAAGTTACACTGACCTTAGACCTATTAGTCTGCTTCCTACTTGTTCGAAGATCTTGGAAGGGATATTGAAGTATCAGTGATTACATTCAAACTTCTAATTTGCTGCCTGACTGTCAGTCAGGGTTTCGTAAAAATTATAGCACTATTACCACTATGACAGCACTTTTGGATGATATTATTTCGGGGGTTGATAAGGGTAATATTACAATTCTAGTTTTGTTAGATTTTAGCCGGGCATTTGACACCGTTAACCACGAGATCCTTCTTTGTATTCTTTCTTCGTTTGGTTTGGACCCTGTTTCACAGAGTATTATTGAGTGTTATCTTCATGACAGGTCTCAACGTGAAAAGAGAAACTGCATTAAAATTTCTAGCATCATATTTGCAAGGAAGAAAACAATTAGTTTTTTGGCGAGGTCAACAATCAACTTGGAAAGAAGTGACAACTGGAGTATCCCAGGGTTCGGTTACTATTCTTCGTATATATTAATGATTTGCCAAAAAGTATCCCAACAGAGTTAATTTCTCTTTACGCGGATGACACATCTTTCGTTACAAGAAGTGGAGACATCAAGAAGCTTGAAGAAAAAACAAACCATTGAAAAGGCAGAGCACTGGTTTTCCATAAACAAATTAAAACTAAATAAAGAAAAGACAAACTTAAATGGTCCCAACACATATCCGACTCAAATGCCTTATATTGTGTTAAGACACCAAAGACACTGCGTAAGGTATACTTTGTATATCTCCACAGCATAGCGACGTATGGGATTATTGCGTGGGGTGCATCAAAAGAAATGGAAGCCATTTTTATAATACAAAAAAAAGTAATTCGTATACTAGCTGGGCTAAAAAATCATAAGAGCTGCAGAACTCACTTCAAAAAATTAAAAATACTCACCTTGCCATGCTGTTTTATATCTACTTACCTGCCATGAGTATATTCACAACAAAAAGACTCGCTACAAAACAATGCAGACAATCACGATTACAACATCCGCTGCAAGGAAGATATTGTAATTCCGTTTCACCGAGTAGCAAAATCACAAAAGATTTATCACTACATGAAATTGTATGTTGTGAAAAGTATGGAAACCAAAGAATTTGCAACTTCTGCGAAGAATATGCGTTTTATTCAGTCCAAGAATATGAAAACGTTGTTTCATTCATTTTATAAATTGGTGCTAAATCCTCCCAAAAAGTGCGTGTCCATTATTTGCGAATAATTAAAAACGATTTACAGTTGGATGAAATGAGGGTGAAAAAAAAATAAATAAAAAAAGTATAAAAGCGTAACCGAACGCGTAATCGTAAAATCTCCTGATTTTCACTAGATATTGGTCAAATATTAGCGGGGAGCAATTAATTCAAGAGACTGTAATTAAAAATAAACACCGACTCGCTAAACCGCTAATCGATAGATTCCGGTTGCCGATGATTCGCAATTCAATCGTTTCACGCGATATATTTTTTTATCATCATTGGTTATTTATACTATGTAAGCGAAGGTTTATTTAAGCGAGCGGTAACAAAAAAAAAAGTGGGTAAACTAAAAATGTGATGCGATCCGGTTGAATTGTGATACACAAAATTAGGGTGTTCGGCTGAAATTTACGTTGTAATTAGGAACCCGATGCCAACCCAAAACGTGTAATATATGTGTTTTAATATAGACGACGAGATGGGACTGAATAGTAATTTTGGTCGACATATTTTGTTTGGGGCATTTTTTTTGCTACCGGTTATTACAATCTGTGCCAAAAATATTGGATGGCTATTATTAGCAAAAATTAATTGAAAAATGTTTAGGATGTTTAGCTGCTCTCATCCATCTCNTTTTTTTGCTACCGGTTATTACAATCTGTGCCAAAAATATTGGATGGATATTATTAACAAAAATTAATTGAAAAAATGTTTAGGAAATAATTTAATTTTAAATTCTAAACTTCTTAAACTTGTATTAAATCACAGCTCAAATCGGGCCCCTTAACCTTAACCTCCACTTTAACTTGCCCGAAGCTGCTTTCATCTATCTCCGAAATCCCAAACGTACATCATCACGTACTGCATCTTCCCAGCGTTTCCGTGGCTTCCCCACAGATCTGCTTCCCTCCATTCGTGCAAAGCCCACTTCAGCCTTTGTATTCTCACCGTTACACCTCATCCTCCACACACTCTGCTCTCGAACTGGTCCCAAAATTCTACTCAATACCTTTCTTTCGAAGACATCAATATGATGCAATATGACCTACAGGCACTTCCTTCCCATAAACAGATTGAAGAAGTATTGTTTCCAAATATCTTTTACGTCTTGATTGTCACTCATTCTATCACTATTGATTGATCCTCATTATTCATACAGAGACTGCAACCCAATCCAATTCCTAATTTCTTTAGGCATTGACTAGTTCGTTGCTGGTGCAGCCACACCACCCCCGAGGGTTTTTCAGCCAGGAGTTACGTCTTCTTCCAATGGACCTCTTTTCCAGAAATTTTCCCAATATAATAATTTGCGAAAGTTGGTACTTTTCCCCTCGCATGACATGGCCTATCTATAATAACTTCCTGTTTGATCGTCAGTACTATCTCTCTATGCTTTTGCATGCGTCTTATCGCCTTTACATTGGTCACTTACTTTACTCTGCTATGCCTTCAATCTTCTCAGATCAATCACCTTATTATTCTTGCACCTCATTATTCTTAGTCTCAACGCCAGACTCAAATCCCGACAACAAAAAACTTCTTCGTTTCATTAAATCATTTCATCTAGTCCTTGGGAATAAGTAGTGTTTAACTTTATTAAAAGCCTTATTGTTTCTTTTCGGAACCCAAATTGTGTATTGCCAATGTCTGGATCGAATTTGCTAAATATTCTGTTATGGACCACCTTCAATAGGATTTTCAACGAATAACGTGATATTTCACGGTAGTCAGAGCAGTACTTGACACAATTACTTCAATCATTTGGAAAATATTCCCGATTTATATACATCATTAATTAGTTCTACCAACATGTGGATCTGATCCTCCTCTATCAGCTTCAGAATTTCCGCTGATGAATGGTCTGGACCCGAAACTTTTCTGTTCTTTTCTTCTTTCTTGATTATGTCTGGTCCCAGTTCTCCTTCTGTATTTTCAACGTTTTCAAGATTGATTTGCTGTCTCTCATCTTTAAAGAGCATCAGTTATTGCCATTTTAATGTCCAACCCGACAGAATCTCCAATTCTGTCGGATTTCTCATAATTTCCTTCTGGAAATTAAGTCGTATTTCTGGACATTTTAGTTTTTCTATGTTCAATTTGTTACTTTGTATTCCCTCATCTTAGTACTTATTTTGTACCTACACTTCGGTTGAATCAAAAAATTATTTGAGCCATCTGAAGCATTCTGGATCTCAGAACGTGATTTATTTGATTGATTGTATTCCCATCGGGTGAGGTCTACGTTGTATAACTTTATGTATATCCCTATGATCATTTCCTATTGCTCTCTGTAGGACATTGTACATTGATTATGGTTTCCTTTCCACTTTTTAAGTATACGTGAGTTTTTGTTACCATTAATTTATATATTTTTACTTCGTCGATGGTGGTTTCATAACTGGTATTATTTTTATGGTAGCGAGTACTCACTGTCCAACCCCCCTTTAGAAAGGCCATTTCCGCTCTCGTTAGTAATCGTACTTCTTATTGTAGTTGGTTTCCACAGTCTTTAGGGTTGCTCAGGTTTCCAGAGTCTACCAGCTTGGAGGAGAGAGTCGGAATTGGATAAGAGATATAATAATTTACTATAAGGTTGAGTTGCCATTCTTTAGGGTTCGCTTGAATTAGAATTGAATTAGTTTGTGGTTGAGTTACTTTAAGATTGGGTTACTTTATAATAGATTTATAATTATGTTGACTTACTTTAGAGTTTGATTTGGTTGCTTTGGGTTTGGATTTTTTCTGCTTTGAAGTAGGGTTGGTTACAGAGAGTTTATGTTGACATAGTATGGAATGAACTTAGCAAGCTTTGAGATTATAGCATATTCAAAGCAACCCAAGCTTACCTACTGGTAAGATCAATTACAATGGTGCAGTTGGCATTTGAATTACATTATGGCTGATTTGCTAGGTATTGAAGTAATAATTTTCTTTTTTTGATTTCGAGTTATTTTATTACATAACCTGCTTGTACGTCAGGTTGGCTTGCTTTGTAGGTAACTTGCTTTATATAGACTTGAATGTACATACAGTTGACTGTATTGACTGTGTATTGCAGAGTTGGCAGTTGAAATGCCTATCTATCATGGTCCTCAAATTGGAGCAACCAAATACAGAAATAATAATTCATAACATAAAAGTGAGTGACACACTGGTTCTCAATGCAAGTATAAAGTTTTCGGGCGTTACTCTGCAAAAAGATCTCACAATGCCAACACACATAAAAACAACTTCGAGAAAAGCAGCGAAGATATAAGACATCACATCAAGTTTGATGCCCAAAATCACTAGCAGAAACTACGATCAACTTCGTGGTCGTATTTTCTCCTCCTCAGTGTCAAAAAGGCTTGACAAGATATCTAGATATGTACCACAGAGAGAGCTACCCTAACGATTTATTGGATATTTTATTTTTTTATTGATATTTCAATGGTAATATAAGCTCCGTCGATGTGGATTCATGGAAAGCATCGCGAAATACCACCGTCTTGGCATAGACGTGGAAGGAAAGAAAATGATATACAAAGAGAAGACATTTATCCGATTAATTTTGGTTCTGTGGACACTCTTGAATGCTGTATACTCGATTCGGCATTGCCATTCTAGCTAATATCGCGGAAAGCTTAAGAGGGACTGTTTCATGAAATGCGGAGTCTGTAGAGGTTGATTTGGCTGCCAAAAGGGGCTATTGGATGATGGATGGTATGAATTTAGGAGAGTATCTTATAAATTCCCATATCGTTCTTAAAAAAGGAATTTGGTTACTTTGGACTTGGGTTGGGTTGTTCAGAGTTGTGCTAATTTGCATAGAGTTTATGTTGGGTTGGTGAGGAGTGGGCTTTGCTTGCTTTGTGGTTGCATAAAACCCAAGGCAATCCAGTTGTCAAGTTTTGAATTTCAATGGATTAGGTTATTCGGTCATGAGGTGGTTTGTTTTGGAGTTGGGTTGTGTTATGGTTGAGGTGTCATGTTTTGAGGTTGAGTTATTCTGGCATTTGATCAGTTTGCTTAGTGATTGAGTCACTTTGACATTTGTTTATTTTAATACAAAGTTATTTTGTGGTTAGATTCCTTTAGGGTTGCGTCGGATTGTTTTAGAGTTGGGTTCGGATTAGCAAGATTTGGGTTGATTTGAATTGGGTTAGGTTAGGTTGGTATGGTTTGTAATTGAGTAACATCAATTTTAAGATTACCCTTAGAATGGGGTTTTGCCTCAGAATGAGGCACAGCCCAATGAAACCTTTTGCAANGTTAGGTTGGTATGGTTTGTAATTGAGTAACATCAATTTTAAGCAAACCCTAGCTTATCAGGTTTTGCCTCAGTATGAGTACTGTACTAGGTCTACGAAGAAGCAGTGTTTTACAAATGCATAAATCATTAGGACATTTTCGAAAAATCATCAAATTTTGACAATCAAAAGAAAATTAAGTTATTTATATATTTTAAGTATAAATAAGACATTATTGAATATAATACGATCGAAACCCGCAAAAGAATTTCTATTAACATTATCACATCCGGTCATAAAAGTCATAAACGCGTTCTGCAAATCATAAAAACGACTAGGAAAGGGACCTCATCAGCATTTTTATCGAATCGACGTCGCATCGTATGGGGAGTGTAAGGCGAGAGGAAGTGGCCTCGTTTAAATTTCTAAAAGATTAAGCAGCTTCTAGCAGCCGGTCGACCTTGTTTATGACGATCATAACCATAAGTAACTTTACGAATTTCCTCTTTCTACGACTTTTCCTTTTTACACCACAAAAATAAATAAACATACTTATTTTAAAAAAACAAGTAGTATAAATCGTAAAGAGGGTAAAAAAAAATTATCAGGGGGTTGATACGTGCAATTGCATTTGCATATGGGCGTGGACCATTTCGGTTCGAAATCCTGACCGCAGAGAAGTGGCATAAATTAATTAAAAATATAGATCAAATCCGGATTAAAAGCGATCGAAAAACCGCGCGGCGGCGTAAAATGAAAAAGCTCCGGTCTACTTTCATTAAATTCCCGACGCTGATTTGCGTTTTTCTCTACCCTCCGCGCCGTCGAGCAGACGGTTGAGCGTGTTTTTCCCGTTGAACCGTGGAACCCTTTTGTATTTTTTTTTCAGCCAGAGTGCAACGCGCAAAATTAAACAGTGATTACAATTTCCCAGTTGGAACACGTGCGCTCAAAACCGACAATAAGCAGTATCTCTACTCGAAAAACTCGTGGATCTGTTTTTTTTTTTTGATCGAATCGCAATGGGATTTTCTTCAATAAAAAAAAATTATGGTGATTTTATAAGTACGAAGGCTTTCACAGCCAGTGTTAATTAAACTAAAACTAGAACTAACACTAGACCTAGACCTAGTCTTTTAAAAAAATATTTGACGTTTCGGATGCCATGTTGCAACTTTCTTCACAAACAAATTCGAAGTGAAGAACTTTACCTCAAAGTTGAATGGACTAATCTGCCCAACTATCCAAGGTGAAGAAATTTCTTTCTCAAAGGAAGTCAAATATCTAGGAGTAATCCTAGACAAAACCTTGTCATGGAATGGCCATTCACTGGGAGTTTTGCACAAAGCTAGACTATTCTTGTAGACTTGCCGCAGTCTTTGTGGAAAAAATTGGGGTCTTACCCCTGAAAACCGTACTGGCTCTATGTGACTGTGGTTAGACCTATGATCTAATCACATACGAAGCAGCAGCCTGGTATAGGAAAGTCCGACAGATTGCAGTTATTAGTAAACTTTCACGAATTCAACGAGTAGCTGGATTGGCAACCTCTGGTGCGATAAGCACAACGTCAACTCTAGCAATGAAGGTTCTGCTTGGCCTATCACCTCTGCATTTGCATATAGAGAACAACCATTTAGAGATTTAAGCAATATGCTCAAAACTGTTCCGACATATCCTACCAATGGGCTGCGGAAGACACTATAAGCACTGTTACTGTGCTATCAATGCCGTCAGATTTGGCGGGATCACTATCACTGATTAATGCTCGATACCAGATTGTACTGCTTGAGCGGCATTCCTGAATCAAAAATGAAAATTCTCTAGTTCAGGCAGATATTTGCATGTTCACAGATGTATCAAAAACGCCGGAAGGGGTCGGAGCAGGAATATACTGCCAGACACCTCGAATTAAGCAAGCTTACAGCCTGGTTACGTACTGTACTGTATTCCAGGCGGAAGTATTTGCTATTGACATGGGTACTAAAATCCTTCTTGAGAGAGGGGTGAAGAACATTTTCTCCGCCGCTCTCCAGGCGCTGCAAGCGGTGAAAACGGTGTCGGCTCTGGTTAATGATTGTAAGAGAACATTAAACACACTGAGTTGTGATAACAGAGTTTCTCTGATCTGGGTCCTGGGTCACTCTTGGGTTGCTGGTAATAAAGCGGCAGATGAGAGGGCAGTGCTAAAGTGTTTGTGGGACCGGAACTAACAGGTGGAGTATTATTTGCGATGGCCAAATACAGGTTAATTCTCAACTTATACGCATAAACTTGGGGATTTACTCCTCATGACAAATAATGAGTAATAGGTGAAAAAATTTGTAGCAAAAGTTTTATAGTTTCCTAGATATCCATGAAATTTACTTTCAAATCAAGAATACATAATATATAAGATTTTAAAATGACATCAAAGCAAGTGTTCCAAGTTGTTTCCAATAACGCGGCCTATACCAGTATCTGATTTTATAATTCTTGTTCAGTATTAACATCCTCAATATTCGCTTCCTCAGCTGCAATGTTAAATTCCTGCGTTGACCACTGTATGCCATCCTCAGTATCAGCCAAGAGAATGCTATCATCTGCATAGCACTCAATCTTGATTTTGTACTTTGTAATGTTTGCCCTGTTCTAATTCTTTTATCCTTACTTTGTCGAACGCTTTGGTTAGATCAACGAAACAAAGGAAGACTGCCTGACGTGTTTTCGCCGGAGTTCTATCTGAATCTTTTTGATGCTCTCAACATTTTCCTGAGCATTGTGTGATCAATGTGTCATTCTTCATCTCGTTACTAAATTTCGCCATGCATCATTTGTGTAGGCAACTCTTGCAATCAGGAGGAAATGAGCAAACGAACCACTCATATGTATGTACACATTTTTTTGCAGAAGATGAAATAAGTATGGTGGCATCAGTACTAAACAGATGAGATAGTTTGGTGTTGCTGTGTAAGATGATTTCTAGAAGGAAAGACTGTACGCTTTGGAGATGATATGATAACGCGGCCTAAACCAGGGTGTTGGCGGATTGTCTCGGCAGCAGTTTGTATCTGATTTCGCAATCTTTGCTCAGTATTAACTTCGCTGACGTACACCATGCTCTTTAAGTGATCCCAAAACAAAAAAACAAGAGGATTGAGGTCAGGCGATCGAGATGGCCAGGCCAATAGACTATCTCGACTTGTCCATTTTCCGGGAAGCACCTTATCTAGATGTCGCCGCATATATCGGATATCTAGGAAATCACAAATCTTTTACTATAATTTTTTTCACCTATTAGCCATTATTTGTCGTCAGGAATAAACCCCCAAATCTTTGCGTATAGGTTGAGAATCACCTGTATAGGATTGGGCTGTGGGCTGAAGAGAGACTTCGCCTACTGTGCAACAGTTTCCTGGAATGGGACATGCTAAGGTGTTTATTAATAAGTATCTTTCCCAAATACGACTTTTTATGTTACATAAAATTATTTTCATCCTATCACACTAATTGTAAGTTGTGATAACAGAGTTTCTCTGATCTGGGTCCCGGGTCACTCTGGGGTTGCTTGCAATGGAGCGGCAGATGAGCTTGCACGAAAGGGCAGCGCTAAAGCGTTTGTGGGACCGGAACCAGCAGTTGGTGTATCATTTACGATAGCCAAATATAGGATTGGACTGTAGGCTGAAGAGAGACTTCGACTACTGTGGAACAGTTTCCTGGAATGAGACATGCTAAGGTGTTTATTAATATCGCCACTGTCAAACCCGGGAATATTTTAAGACTTATTCGTAGCAACATAAACGTTTTAATGGGGCTCTTTACTGGGCACTGCAGATTAAAAGCACATCTCAACTTGTTGGGTTTAGCCGACGATGTTGAATGCCGACTATGTGCGGAAGAAGCAGAGAAGGTTGAGCATGTTTGTCTGATCCTTAAGGTCACGGTGCAAGGTTGGTTGGTCCGCCTACCCGATATGTAGTCTATGTAATGTAATGTAATGTAATATAACATATCTAGTAGCAAAGTTTACAGCGAAACTTATGCCTGGTCTGGTTTTGTTAGTTAAATATAGTAAACTGCGTACGCTTCTTGATATAGAAAGTCTTTGTTTATCTCTTGATTATCCATTAGTCCATCGTCTACGTATATGGCTAATACAATTGTTGTATCCTCATTTTGAAATACACACTGTTCCGTTTTCCGATACTTTCTAAAGGATCTATAAATGCCTTTTTCAATTTACAGACTTGTCCTTGTAAATTGCTATATCCTTGTGGTATCTTTATGTAGACATCTTCTTTCAGTTCGGCATACAAAAAAGCCGTTTTTGTATCAAATTTTGTTATTTTATTTGTTTCTGCAGCTGCTGTTGCTAATATTACTCTAATACACTCTAATACTTGTTGTTCAAAACCTCTTACCACTAATCTGGCTTTATAAGTTCTGTCATCCTTTTAGCAATCGTAGATTCAATATTCATCGTTTAATATTGATAGAACTATTAAAACTCTAGATTAACGATGAAGCTATATTTATTATTAAAATTTATTTCGGTGCAACAAGTTTCGGAATAACTTATTTCTTCATCAGGCACGACTGAAACTACATTGTGTAATTTACTTTTTTTTTATTTGTAAAACCACATTCGCAATCGGATTGAAAATTGGAGAATTAACAAAAATCACAAAAAATTCGAAATTGAAATTTAGAAACCTTAAAATGTTTTTCGTAAAAACCAAAAGTTAAAAATTTTAAATCCTGAAGGGCGTGTTATAATATATTTATAATAAATTCTGAAAATTTCAAAGTTAATATAAATAATTTTAAAAAAGTTATTATGACTCACGTGTTTTATCGTTAAAAAAGTAAAATTATTATAAAAAACTTATCAAAAGAAAAGGAATTTTTCCTATATTAAACTGTAAAGAAGAGAAAGGGTATTATTTAGTTATGTAATGGAGTTTATCTACGTCTGCATGGATAAGTCATCATTACCGCACTCATTTGAGGTGATTTGAGTTACGTAATGAAGTTCATTACCGCACTGGTTTCATTACGTAACGCATTTTTAGCCTAATCAGAACAGACTTAATTTATTGAAACGAGCAACAATACAAAAGAAAAGTGCTATCTACTTACAGAGAAACAATACTATTTATTATAACAATTAATTGTTATGTTTTTACATTTCGAAACACTTATTCCAGATGAGTAAACATGTTGTTGAAACTGATATTTCACAATTGTCAACAATCATTTCAAAATATTTTTATAGATGTCAAATAGACTTTTTTAAAGAAATTGATTTTTTAGTAATTTTTAGCAGTCGTAGATAAAATGCTGTATATCACACGTGGGCTAGAGCATAATTACAGTACTCGTGTGATTACACGACTCGGTCTACGACCTCGTCGTGCAATTCTTCACACTCGTACAGTAATTATGTTTCTAGCCCACTTGTAATATAAATAACTATTATGACTTACAAATTATGAAATAAAAAATTATTTGGAATCCATCTCGGATGGTTGATAAAATTGGACTATTGGAAGTAAAAGAAGATGGTCTGAAAGGAGGTAACGCATGCGTTGAAGTTAAGCTTATTTTATGAATTTAGTGAAATATCTAAAGTTATTCAAATCATTAATGTCATTCATAAGGCGATTATTGTAATTGTTAATGTTGATGTAATATTCTTCTAAAAGGTCTAACTCCTTAGATTCGTGGACATTTCTGACAAGTTTTAAACTATTGATATTTATTTTATGATTAAAGTTGTAAAATGTTCCTTGAATCTTGTTAGTACATATATTACGACCTGTCTGACCAATGTATAACATGTCACATTCTGAAGAATATATCTCAACTCAATATCTTTTGTCCCTTAATTTCTTCGCTATTTATTAATTTCCATACTTGATTCAACTTCAGTGACTTGTTCTCTTCTTCTATTGCATCTAGCAGTTTTTTCTTGGCTTCATCATTTATTGCTTCATCAAATGTCAAATACACATAGTCCTTGAACTTTACAGGTGGTTTTCTTGTTCTTTGTCCTCTTCTATTATGATTTTCTTCGTCTTCTTGGTCTAATCTTAATTAATTCAACTTGCTCAAGTATATATTATTATTGTTCCAGATTTCATAAGGAGTTTTCGTGATAGCTTCTTATAGTATATAAGCAGATGTTCTTACTGCTTGACCCCAGAATGATTTTTTTAATGCAGAGTCAAAAATTAATGATGTGGCTTTATCTATAATTAGTTCTAGTGATAGTACTAGTGTTAGTTCTAGTTTTAGTTTTGTTGAAAAGAATAAGAGACCAATCCTTTTTACGTTTTTCACTCTTTTATTAATTATTTATTATAAAGAAATACAACAGAACTTTTTATTTGGCTCGTAATCACTCGTACGGTTCTTTGTCAACTAATGTCTCTACCCGACACCCCACCAGTGTTGCAGGAAGATGCCAGCTTCGCACTACAGATGGCGTTAGTTCTCACAGTTTAATATGGTGATTTTAGTATTAGAAAAATTTAGCTTGATAATTTTCTGAAGACCAAACTCAACCCATTTTGTATAATCCAATTCACCCCTTTGCTGCTTAACCCCTTAACAAACGGTAGTCGATCGATTGTATATTTTTTATTGTAGTATTCGAAAGCCATTGTTTTGAAACGGGTGCAAAATTAAACGGTGATTACAATTTGGCCGGACGCCGTGCACACAATAAGCAGTATCTGTTTCNCAGCTATTTCTCTTGGTCACTTTGCTTATAAGGATTTTTTTCCCAAACCTCTTGGCCTTACCGTTCTAGAGATACAGCCGCTCCGTACGCTTAACGGGACACCCTGTATGCGTAAGCATACCCTCCGCTATACTACATACAATTAATTCAACTTGGTCAGGTATATATTCTGGTTTTTTAAAAACAACATCACGATGTATAATAACTTTTTGTTTTTCATTATCCCACAATCTATAACCATTTAACTTATAGCCTACAAAGTTATATTTTCTGCTTCTTTCATCTAATTTTTTTAAGTATCCTAGTACTTTTGCATATGCTTCACATCCAAATATTTGAAATCCAGATAAATCAGGTTTCTTATTGTTCCAGATTTCATAAGGAGTTTTCTTGATAGCTTCACTTAGGCTTCTATTCAGTATATAAGCAAGTATATAATGTTCTTACTGCTTCTGCCCAAAATCATTTTTTTTAATCCAGAGTCAAAAATTAATGATCTGGCTTCATCCATAATTAGTACTAGTGTTAGTTCTAGTTTTAGTTTAATGTGATGATTTTAGTGTCACAAACATTTAGCTTGATAATTTTTTGAAGACCAAACTCAACTCATTTTGTATAATCGAATTCACCCCTTTGCTGCTTAACCCCTTAACAAACGGTAGTCTATCGATTGTATATTTTTTATTGTAGTATTCGAAAGCCATTGTTTTGAAACGGGTGCAAAATTAAACGGTGATTACAATTTGGCCGGACGCCGTGCACACAATAAGCAGTATCTGTTTCGAAGCACTCACGCCCCGTTGCACAATACGGGGTGGTAACACGTGTCGTTCCAGCAGCAGAGGCAGCGTCGGGTTATATCCAGGGGGCGAGCAAACTCCGGGCGGTGTAACATATGCATTCGAAATCACTGCGTCAAGTGGCAATATGCGCGCCGCGGAGAAAACAAAGAGAACAATGGCTCTGGAGACGTGGCCCCGGGGTTCACTCCAACGAAGAGCGCCGGTAAATTGCCGACCGGTTGACGTATTGCTGACGGTTGGGATAAAAGTCTTTTATAACTACTCAAAAATGAACGGTTCTTAGTATTATGGAAAATTGCAACTGCCTCAATATTGGAATTGTAAACGTTACGAGAGAATTTTCGAACTTAATTCTCATTCCAGAACAACCACAACGGAGTTAGTTATTAGTTATTACCTTGGTTGGATTTATGGACGGCAATTAGCCATACTCCTACGCTATGGACGCGACACCAACCAAGCCGGACCACCGCAGCTAAGCTTATTCGCAATTAACAATAGGGGACTCGCACGAGTTTGCTCCCCGCGGTACCAATGTTTATCGTTTTGTCGAACCGTACTCTGACGCTTCTTGGTGTGTTTTACAATTCAGTCTCCTGCAGGTAACGTGTTAATAACATTACGGGGTCTCGGAGAAATTGTCTAATACGTAATGGAAAACAAATTGTTACGATCTTCTTGTAAGCTGCGAGTGGCAAATTGCATTAACTGTAGGTGTGTGTGTGTAAAGTCAAAGAAGGATTTTTGAAATGATTAATTAGAAAGTGTGTAGTAACTAATAAAATTTAAGTGGTATTTTATGCACAATTCTAGTTCTTCAAGAGAAAATGATCTCACCAAGATTAATTCACCAAGTGCGTTTTTGAGACTTTTTCTTCATCCTCTTCACATGATGCTATCTAGTATACCACATCGTCCTCCAAAGTCTTTTGCTGAGTCACGCCTGCCGGATATGTCCAGTCTAAGATATTTGAACCGACGACTCGTTCCCTAAGATTGTTTTCTATTACTTAGATAATCCTACTTATGTAATGTAATTCTTACTTAATGTAAGTTCTACAGTCTTAGAGAGAACAAGACACAGAAATGAAAGATAATTTTTATCAACTCCTGAAAAGAGTATATGACAAGTTGCAGAGAAATAGCAGGTCATAATGGACGAAATGAATGCCGAGATCAGTAGAGAACAGTAACTCTAAGTATCTAGACGATTACTTTTCAAAGTATCTGTTCCGGAGAGTTACAAAGAGACTATCATTAATACAGAAACTTGGCCAGCGGGAGTTCGAGTTACGAAATATTTTTTATTGCCGCGCATCAGGAAAACGGACCTGAAGTGAAGCTTGTAGGTCATAAAAAATTCAATACCTGCATCTTGCTTAATTTGAAGATACAATGTGTTGCAAATAAACTAGACGGTTTGCAAGTGATCCTAAATGACGACAACATTGATGTAGTTGGCCTAACAGAGCATTGGCTTAGGAGTGATGCTGACAGGAAGGTGAAGTTGAAACATTTTAGGATGGTATCGGCTTTTTGGAGGCGCAATATGCAACATGGTGGCGTGATGATTCTGGTTCGAGATGAAGTTGCTACTGAAGAAAGAGCGGATATCAGGTCGTTTGCCATTGAGTCGCGGGATAAACTTTTTATTTCATGTTACAGATCGAAGTCAGGTGATTTTGACGTTTTTGTTATGCAGCTTCAAAAAGTTATGGATCACTTAGATGATGAATTGGTGTCAAGGCAACTATATCTAATGGGTGATTTTAATATTAATTTTATGGAAAAAAGTAATAAAACTTATATGACGGTCGATTTACTCAATACATTTAATGTCAATAGATTGTTTAGTGAACCTTCACGTATTAGTGCATCCTGTGCTACCTGTATTGACAATGTGTTTACAAATGACACCAATCTTCAAATTGAAACGGTTACCAAGAATTTCCATTTATCGAATCATCTTGGTCAGGTGGTCATTCTCAGAGAACCGAGAAAGGGGGTGCTCGGAAAGAGACACATTAAGAAAACACGAATATATAGTAACGACCCCGGATACCCCGTTAAATCTTTCTGCAATCAACTCTGCTCGGGACTGTAGTAGAGTTTTTCATGAAAACTTTTTGGGACTGTTTAATCGATGTTTTCCTGTAAAGAAAAAGATAAAGTCAAGCACCACAAAAATGAAACAGTTTAAGAACACTAAATTGATGAACATGGAAAGAACTTTGGAGGCTTTATTTACAGTTATGAGAGTTTCCAAATGCCAGGAATGTTATCAGCTGTACATAAAATATAAGAAACAGTATCATGCGGCAATACATGATTATAATAGACAATAAAATGAAACCTTTATAAACAATGCTGGCAACAAATACCGTGCAATATGGAAGGTAATAAATCAGTATACCAAGAGTGGCTCAAATAGTAGTCTTTGTCCTCTCGACGTTGAGGACATCAACAAACACTTTGTAGAGGTGGTTGAGAGGATCGTGAATGGTATCCCGTCAACTAACTCTCTTGATCGCTACCTCAAAAACTTAAATGTGACAATATATTTATCCAATATATTTGAAAGATAAATAGCAAGAAGGTTGGTGGAATACTTTAAGACCAATAAATATTTTGCGACCAGTCAGCACGGGTACCAATCATGCAAGTCGGTAATGACGGCTGTTTCTGAAGTAATTGCCTTTATAACGAAATCACACGATGAGAAAAATGTGGTTCAGATCGACCTGCTGGACCTCAGCAAGGCATTCGCCGTGAGCCACTTCATTCTCCTGAGTAAACTTTAGTTTTATGGTATTAGAGGTCTACAACTAAATTTAATAAGATCTATCTTTAATAAGATTTCCTCATGGGTCTGTTCTTGGACCTCTCCTGTTTATTATATATATTAATGATCTGCCTTGCAACATTATTGAAGAGACATATTTATATGCTGATGATACATCCATCGTATTAATGGACACTACAAAGAATAACTTGATGGCTAAATCACAAGAAGCAATATTGTCCACTCAAGAATCGTTCAGTAATAATCTGCTCAAACTGAACAGTGAAAAAACAGAACATATAGTGTTGGAGACCACTCGACGTGGGAGGGAATCTACAACTGTAAAATTTCTGGGTATGCATCTGGACAGCGGAATGACGTGGGAAGTGCACTTGAAGTATCTAAGGACTTTCTGCTATCTTTAGTATACGAAGACTAAAACAAGTAGCCACTCACCAGGCAGCCAGGTTGTCATACTTTGTATCTCTTCACTCGGTGGCGTCGTGTGGTGTTCTTTTCTGGGGTAGGGCATCTGATTTCCTGAGGATCTTTCGACTACAGAAGAGGGCATTGCGGGTGCTGTGTGGGCTGCGAATAGACGAAAGTTGTAAGAACTACTTTAAATATGAGAATATACTTACCTTACCAAGCATATATATACTTACGGCATTGCTGCATGTTCATGATAACAGAGACAGTTTTCCCTCCAATGGTGGTACCCATAGCTATCTGACAAGATCATGACACCAGTACCAGGTACCGTACCACAGAATTGCATCAACGCAAAAGTATGTGGATTACTGGGGTCCAAAACTCTACAACGAACTACCACCGCAGCTGACTGCGCTGTCTAGGCAACGATTTAAGAGGAAAATAAAAGAATATTTGATGGAGAACGTTTTCTATTCGTGCGAGGAATATCTCACGACAGTTCAGTCTCACAATTTTAATGTGTAATGTGTAATTGCCATGAAATGTATATTTGTATTATTGATATTTCATTTTATTTTTTATGTATTCAATGACGTTTTGTAGTAATGGTTTATTACGACAATAAAAATATATTATTATTATTAATATTGCAAAATTCGAAAAAATTGTCGATCATTTCAAAAATTTATTTCTCAAGAACTGAAAGTGATTTTTCAAAACGGCTTGTTACATTAAAAAGAGGATACTTTAATTAATAATTGGTAATATTTCCATAACGATCCTTCAAGAAATTAATTTTATAGCGAATTTTGAATATTATCGATGAAAATTGCAACATCGAAAATTTTATCAAAACTTCAAATATTGTTTTCTCAAAAACTAAAAGTTATTTTTCAAAACGGGTTGGTTCATTGGAAAGAGGACACTTTTATTAACACTTTGGGAAATTTTCATACTCATATTCCAAGAAATGGATTTTATACGAATTTTTAAAACTTAATCGGCGAAAATTGCAAAATTCGAAAAAATTGTCGATCATTTCAAAAATTTATTTCTCAAGAACTAAAAGTGATTTTTCAAAACGGCTTTTTGCATTAAAAAGAGGATACTTTAATTAATAATTGGTGATATTTCCACAAGGATCCTTCAAGAAATTAATTTTATAGCGAATTTTGAAAATTATCGATGAAAATTGCAACATCGAAAATTTTATCAAAACTTCAAATATTGTTTTCTCAAAAACTAAAACTTATTTTTCAAAATGTGTTAGTTCGTTGGAAAGAGGGCACTCTTATTAACACTTTGGGAAATTTTTGTACTCATATTCCAAGAAATGGATTTTATACGAATTTTTAAAACTTAATCGGCGAAAATTGCAAAATTGGAAAAAATTTTCGATAGTGATTTCTTAAAGGGGCTTTTTGCATTAAAAAGCGGATACTTTAATTAATAATCGAAAGTGATAACAGCGACAGTTGTGTTAGTAATGAATGTGATGATGAATTACAAGCGAAGAGAAGAAAAGTAGACGAAACTGCAACAGGAGCTTTTATATATCGTATTGGGATTGTTACAATAAGGTTGCTAAAGTTGTATTAAATGAAAAAAGTCCTATTGGGGTTGAACTTGATTATTATCTGCAATGTCCAACACCTAAATGAGATACTAATTCCTGTGAATGGTCGAGTACTAAGTAATAGGTTTTTAATATCCGGTAACTATCCGGTATCCGGCCGGGTTTTAAAAAATTGCCGGATAGGCCGGATACTATAGTTGCCGGATATCCGTTCCACCACTAGTAGTAATTATACATCGAGGGCTTCATAACATAGGGACGTATGAGCCAAAATGCAAATTTTACAGGAAATGATAAAAACGTTTTAAAATCTGACTTAAATATATAGTTACTTTTTGATATAATATGTTTAAAATAAACCCAATTTAATTGAAAGTGAATTAAGAATTGTTATCCTAGAGCAACAGCAACGATCACTTCCGGTGTATACGCCCATCTCTTATGTTGACAGATATAAGTATCTGTGATGAGGGCTAGAGGGCGTATGAGAACAATTTGCAATTCTAGCGCATTTTAATGGATAATAATATGGGTAAGTCATCTAAAAATAATCTTAAACAATAAAATCATTGAAAAAGCTCCATCAGGTCTTGTATTTCTTAGAGGCGCATTATACAAAGTCGGAGAATCTTTTCTTAGAGGTGTTTGGCTTCGACGACCTCTTCTAGTTAGGTACTGCGTGTCTATTTCCAGGTATCTAGAATCCCAGTGTTCATTTTTATAGTACAAAATATTTGGTGTGTGTTTTAGAAACATTTTTCCAATTGTGATGATTTCCATCTTTGTCAATATGGCAATTTGGCATTGCTGAGTGTTTTAGTTCCTTAAAATCTTTAAAATCTGTGAACTTTAAATTATGAACATTATACGGTTCACCTCTTTTTTTTGCGAGACTTACAACATTGTACCAATCAGATGGCAGCACAACTTTTGCATTTTTCGATGCTGTCTCAATGGTAGAATGCATTGAGTCGCATTCCATATATTTCCAGTAAAGTTTTGTTCAAACAGTGATATAACATGAAAGCCACCACTGTGTTGCGGTTTTGCCCAGGACAATTGTCGGAAGATAAATGGAACGATAAATATTTTGTTACCTGCACATTCATCCCATAAAAAACAAGTACCGATTTTACTTGCTACTTCATAAATAGTAAAATTATAATCAGCAAGCTTCCGTTTATAAAATATTGGTTTGGCGTAGAACAGAGGGCAGTATAACACCGCCTCCAAATCAAAATTGGCTGAAACGAAAGATGTATCTCTTCTTGCTCTGTCACCATCTTGATTTTTAGCTAAATTTGCAGCATCTTTTCATTACATTTTTTACAAACTCTATGTTTCTGGTTTAAGTAACAAAAATATTTTCTTCTAGAATGCTCTAATCTGCTTCTTTCGCTTTCATGACATCCCTTTACCTTTATAAATCGCCAAGTTTCCAGAAGTCATTAAAAATAGCTTGTCTTCCCTCCATGTCGATCTTGTTTGAGCATTTGTAGACTCAATTACTATGACAAGGTTCCTTTAGTTTTCGCATCTTTTGTTCCAGGCAACTGGTAATCAGGATCTTCATCAGAAGAAGCATGAAACGGATCCAAGTTGCAATTTTTATCTCCTTCAAATGAAGTATTACTATGATTTGAACTTTTTTCAATTTTTTTCCGAACTGCTAAATTAAATATGACATTAATAGTTTTATTTAAACAAATTTTTATGTCCTAAAAATGTGAGTATTCAGTTAAAACATTACTTTGCTATAAAGCCAAAAGGACTGTATGTTACGTTAGTAAAGTCAAACATGGCTTTTACGCTCAAATAATACAGGTCACAACTTCTTAATACAGCGAGTGCAGGATACGCCTTTACGTTGTTAAATAATTAGTTAAATAGTGTTAAAATTTGATGATAATTTAACCAAATTAGGTTTGAAAAAGATTAATTAGAGAGTAAGTGGTTTCACTTGCAAACCAATGTTGTTCTCGCCCAAAACAGTTTCGCTTTCGCGGTGAAATCCGACGTCGTTGTCGTCGTCGTCGTGATGCGACAAGAGTCAGACTTTGTCGTGACAATCCACCGGCATTGTCTGGTGTGTCAGGTCGTCACGACTACTTCTATCCCCGGCTTGTCATGGCCCGATCGAACGTTATTAACAATTACCGCCGACTTATGGGCGCATGGACGTCGATTTACGAGCCAGATCTCCGGGGCGAGCTCCATTTAAATTAGACTGTTAGGTTGGCAATTGATGGGTTCTCACAGTCGTCACACTTTTTGCCCCCGAACGACAAGAAGGACGGGTTGCATGCAAACTTGGATAAGTACCAATCAATTTATAATTCATAGTTTAATTCGAATCTTCGAATTAGAACGGTGTTAAAAATTTCCTTCTCTCTGCAAGACGGCGCATTCCATCGCCGGGTTGGACCACCCATGCGATGTCGATCACATACAACTACACATATAGATACACGGAGGCTGAATCACCTGCTCGCAATGACACGTTATTACTACCGAGTTTAAGGCTTAATTGAGACCGATTTAATTATCCGGCTAAACAACGGGCTATAATTGGTTTCTGCCCTTTCGATTAACAAGCGCGGGATCGACATTAAAAGAGATAAAAGATTATCGTGTGGGATTCTTATCCATTCTAAGATGTTATGTCTCTGTTATGAGCTTATCTAACCAACTTAGACTACGTTTGATTGAAGCCGACTAATTCAGGATTGCGAATAAGACATGTCATATAAGTTAATAGTTTCTTTTTATTAACAGAAGAGGTGGTATTTTAAAAAATGTAGAAATGATCTTGTAAACAAGTATTGGGTTAGATTATGAACTATTTATGACGCTGAAGAAATAGTCATTATACCAAAAAAAAGCTTAAAGATTCCTCTTTAAAATGATATATGACACGCATTAGGGTTGATTATAAAAATTATGAGAAAAAAAATCGGGAAGTTGGGTTTGTTTTTTCGTATAATGTCAAAACATCAAAATGTCACTCGAATTTTAAAAACTTCTGGAGAAGCTATTTTTGAAAATGTGGAAATGATCTTTATGTTAGATTAAAGTTTAAGGATTCTTCTTCAAAATGATGTATAACACGTATTGGGTTAGATTATAAAAATTATTTGAAAAAAAATCGAGAAGTTAATCTTAATATTTCGAAAATTTTAAAATATCAAAACAATACTTAAAATTTAAAGGTTCCTGGAAAAGCTATTTATAAAACTGTAGAAATAATCATTACACCAAAAGAAAGCTTAAAGATTCCTGTTTAAAATTATATATAATACGCATTAGGGTTGATTATAAAAATTATGAGAAAAAAAATCGGGAAGTTGACCTTGCTTTTTCGTAAAATGTCAAAAGATCTAAATGACACTCAAACTTTAGAAATGTCTGGAGAAGCTATTTTTGAAAATGTAGAAATGATCTTTATGTCAAATTAAAGTTTAAGGATTCTTCTTCAAAATGATGTATAACACGTATTGGGTTAGATTATAAAAATTATTTGAAAAAAAATAGAGAAGTTAATCTTATTATTTTGAAAATTTGAAAATATCAAAATGATATTTAGTTTAAAAATTCCTGGACGAGGTATTTATGAAGCTGTAGAAATAGTCATTATACCAAGAGAAAGCTTAAAGATTCCTCTTTAAAATGATATATAACACTCATTAGGGTTGATTATAAAAATTATGAGAAAAAAAATCAGGAAATTGAGCTTGTTTTTTCGTATAATGTCAAAACATCAAAATGTCACTCAAATTTTAAAAATTTCTGGAGAAGCTACTTTTGAAAATGTGGAAATGATCTTTATGTCAGATTAAAGTTTAAGGATTCTTCTTCAAAATGATGAATAACACGTATTGGGTTAGATTATAACGATTATTTGAAAAAAAATCGAGAAGTTAATCTTAATATTTCGAAAATTTGGAAATATCAACATAATACTTAAAGTTTAAAAGTTCCTGGAAAAGCTATTTATGAGGTTGTAGAAATAGTCATTATATCAAGAGAAAGCTTAAAGATTTTTCTTTACAATGATATATCACACGCATTAGGGTTGATTATAAAAATTATGAGAAAAGAAATCGGGAAGTTGAGCTTGTTTTTTCGTAAAATGTCAAAACACCAAAATGGCACTCAAATTTTAAAAATATCTGGAGAAGCTATTTTTGAAAATGTGGAAATTATGTTTATGTCAGATTAAAGATTAAGGATTCTTCTTCAAAATGATGTATAACACGTATTGGGTTAGATTATAAAAATTATTTGAAAAAAAATCGTGAAGTTAATCNCGATTTTCTCGGATATTTTCCAGCATGGGATCGAACTGCTTCAGGAAAATGATGTCCGAGTACTGATCTTCAATCCCTATAAATATGAACAAAATCGGTGATGACGAACCCGTAAGGTCCCCTTGTAAGATGTTATGTCTCTGTTATGAGCTTATCTAACCAACTTAGACAACGTTTGATTGAAGCCGACTAATTCAGGATTGCGAATAAGATATGTCATATAAGTTAATAGTTTTTTTTTATTTATAGAAGAGGTGGTATTTTAAAAAATGTAGAAATGATCTTGTAAACAAGTATTGGGTTAGATTATAAAAATTATTTGAAAAAAAATTGAGAAGTTAATCTTAATATTTCGAAAATTTGAAAATATCAAAATAATACTTAAACTTTAAACATTCCTGGTCGAGTTATTTATAAAGGTGTAGAAATAGTCATTATATCAAAAGAAAGTTTAAAGATTCCTCTTCAAAATGATGTATAACACGTATTGGGTTAGATGATAAAAATTATTTGAAAAAAAATCGAGAAGTAAATCTTATTATTTCGAAAATTTGAAAATATCAAAATGATACTTAAAGTTTAAAAGTTCCTGGAAAAGTTATTTATAAAACTGTAGGAATAATCATTACACCAAAAAAAAGCTTAAAGATTCCTGTTTTAAATGATATATAACACGTATTAGGGTTGATTATAAAAATTATGAGAAAAAAAATCGCGAAGTTGAGCTTGTTTTTTGCATAATGTCAAAACATTAAAATGACACTCAAACTTTAATACATTCTGCAGAAGCTATTTTTGAATATGTGGAAAAGATCTTTATGTCAGATCAAAGCTTAAGGAGTCTTCTTCAAAATGATGTATAACACGTATTGGGTTAGATTATAAAAATTATTTGAAAAAAAATCGAGAAATTAGTCTTAATATTTCGAAAATTTGAAAATATCAAAATAATACCTAAAGTTTAAAAGTTCCTGATCGACTTATTTATAAACCTGTAGAAATAGTCATTATACCAAAAGAAAGCTTAAAGATTCCTCTTTAAAATGATATATAACATGCATTAGGATTGATTATTAAAATTATGAGAAAAAAAATCGGGAAGTTGAGCTTGTTTTTTCGCATAATGTCAAAACATCAAAATGACACTCAAACTTCAAAAATTTCTGGAGAAACTATTTTTGAAAATGTGGAAATGATCTTTATGTCATATTAAAGTTTAAGGATTCTTCTTCAAAATGATATATAACACGTATTAGGTTAGATTATAAAAATTTCATAGTTAATCTTATTATTTCGAAAATTTGAAAATATCAAAATGATACCTAAAGTTTCAAAATTCCTAGGCGGGCTATTTATGAAGCTGTAGAAGTAGTCATTATACCCAAAGAAAGCTTAAAGATTCCTCTTTAAAATGATATATGACACGCATTAGGGTTGATTATAAAAATTATGAGAAAAAAAATCGAAAGTTTGAGCTTGTTTTTTTTCGCATAATATCAAAACATCATAATGACACTCAAATTATAACGATTTCTAAAGAAGCTATTTTTAAAAATGTGGAAATGATCTTTATGCCAGATTAAAGTTTAAGGATTCTTCTTCAAAATGATGTATAACAAGTATTGGGTTGGATTATAAAAATTATTTGAAAAAAAATCGTGAAGTTAATTTTGATAAGATTAACTTTATTATTTCGTAATTTTGAAAATATCAAAATGATACGTAAAGTTTAAAAGTTTCTAGAAAAGCTATTTATGAAGTTGTAGAAATAATCATTACACCAAAATAAAGCTTAAAGATTGCTCTTTGAAATGATATATAACACACATTATGATTGATTACAAAAATTATGAGAAAGAAAGGCGGGAAGTTGAGCTTGTTTTTTCACATATCAAAACATCAAAATGACACTCAAACTTTAAAAATTTCTGGAGAACTTATTTTTGAAAATGTGGAAATGATCTTTATGTCAGATTGAAGCTCAAGGACTCTTCTTNGCACTCAAATTTTAAAAATATCTGGAGAAGCTATTTTTGAAAATGTGGAAATTATGTTTATGTCAGATTAAAGATTAAGGATTCTTCTTCAAAATGATGTATAACACGTATTGGGTTAGATTATAAAGATTATTTGAAAAAAAATCGTGAAATTAATCTTAATATTTCGAAAATTTTAAAATATCAAAATGATACTTAAAGTTTAAAAGTTCCTAGAAAAGCTATTTATGAAGCTGTAGAAATAGTCATTATACCAAAAGAAAGTTTAAAGATTCCTCTTTAAAATGATATATAACACGCATTAGGGTTGATTATAAAAATTATGAGAAAGAAAATCGAGAAGTTGAGCTTGTTTTTTCGTATAATGTCAAAAGATCTAAATGACACTCAAACTTTAAAAATGTCTAGAGAAGCTATTTTTGAAAATGTAGAAATGATCTTTATGTCAAATTAAAGTTTAAGGATTCTTAATCAAAATTATGTATTACACGTATTGGGTTAAATTATAAAGATTATTTGAAAAAAAATCGTGAAATTAATCTTAATATTTCGAAAATTTGAGAATATTAAAATGATATTTCAAGTCTAAAAATTCCTAGGCGAGTTATTTATAAAGTTGTAGAAATAGTCATTATACCAAAAGAAAGCTTGAAGATTCCTCTTTAAAATGATATATAACACGCATTAGGATTGATTATAAAAAATATGAGAAAAAAAATCAAGAAGTTGAGCTTGTTTTTTCGTAAAATGTCAAAAGATCTAAATGACACTCAAACTTTAAAAATGTCTGGAGAAGCTATTTTTGAAAATGTAGAAATGATTTTTATGTCAAATTATAGTTTGAGGATTCTTCTTCAAAATGATGTATAACACGTATTGGGTTAGATAATAAAAATTATTTGAAAAAAAATCGGGAAGTTAATCTTAATATTTCGAAAATTTGAAAATATTAAAATGATACTTAAAGTTTAAAAGTTCCTAGAAAAGCTATTTATGAAGCTGTAGAAATAGTCATTATATCAAGAGAAAGCTTAAAGATTTTTCTTTACAATGATATATCACACGCATTAGGGTTGATTATAAAAATTATGAGAAAAGAAATCGGGAAGTTGAGCTTGTTTTTTCGTAAAATGTCAAAAGATCTAAATGACACTCAAACTTTAAAAATGTCTGGAGAAGCTATTTTTGAAAATGTAGAAATGATCTTTATGTCAAATTAAAGTTTAAGGATTCTTAATCAAAATTATGTATTACACGTATTGGGTTAAATTATAAAGATTATTTGAAAAAAAATCGTGAAATTAATCTTAATATTTCGAAAATTTGAGAATATTAAAATGATATTTCAAGTCTAAAAATTCCTAGGCGAGTTATTTATAAAGTTGTAGAAATAGTCATTATACCAAAAGAAAGCTTGAAGATTCCTCTTTAAAATGATATATAACACGCATTAGGATTGATTATAAAAAATATGAGAAAAAAAATCAAGAAGTTGAGCTTGTTTTTTCGTAAAATGTCAAAAGATCTAAATGACACTCAAACTTTAAAAATGTCTGGAGAAGCTATTTTTGAAAATGTAGAAATGATCTTTATGTCAAATTATAGTTTGAGGATTCTTCTTCAAAATGATGTATAACATGTATTGGATTAGATTATAAATATTATTTGAAAAGAAATCGAGGAGTTAATCTTAATATTTCGAAAATTTGAAAATATCAAAACGATACTTCAATTTTAAAAGTTGCTGGAATAGCTATTTATGAAGCTATAGAAATAATTATTAGACCAAAATAAAGCTTAAAGATTCTTCTTTAAAATGATGTATAACACGCACTAGGGTTGATTATAAAAATTATGAGAAAAATAATCGTGATGTTGAGCTTGTTTTTTCGCATAATGTCAAAACATCAAAATGACACTCAAACTTTAAAAATTTCTGGAGAAGTTATTTTTGAAAATGTGGAAATGATCTTTATGTCAGATTGAAAATTAAGAATTCGTCTTCAATATGATATATAACAAGTATTGGGTTAGATTATAACAATTATTTGAAAAAAAATTAAATCAGTCATCATATCATAAGTTCTCCTACTTATCATATGTCAGAGATTCTACACATTTTGTAGAATCAATCAGGAGTATGAAGTTAGATCACCAGGATATCTTGGTAAGTTTCGACATGGAATCTCTATTGACCAGAGTACCAGTCAAGGATGTCGTGGATGGTCTTCGCCAGAAATTCATCCCGGAGAGATTGCCGGAGTATATCACAGGACTAGTAGAGTACTGCCTTGTCATGGATATATTTTAGCTGGAAGGGAGAATTCTATGAACAGTACGATGGGACAGGCATGGGATCACCAATTTTTACATGAAAATGTTTGAAGATGAAGCGTGGTTCGTACTTGTTTCTGAAGAAGGTTGCAACATGGCATCCGAAACATTAAACATTTTTTCAAAACACGCACAGATTAACCAGAAAGTTTCTAAGATTAGTGTTAGTTCTAGTTCTAGTTTAAAAAAATCAGGAAATTAAGTTTGTTTTTTCGTATAATGTCAAAACATCAAAATGATACTCAAACTTTTTTTGATACTTAACGAGAAGCTATTTTTAAAAATGTGGAAATGATCTTTATGTCACATTAAAGTTTAACCAACTTAGACGACGTTTGATTTAAGCCGACTAATTCCATAACATGTTGCATAAGTTAATAGTTTTTTTTTA
>NW_019280878.1:6013-60093 GCF_000648695.1 Onthophagus taurus
AGCACTTTTCAACTGCGTAGGATTGCGGCCGTCAACTGGTAGTCTGAAGTATGGTTGGAACGAACCTAACACATGTACATATGTACGTAATTGTCCGGATTGTATGTGAAAACATTCTTTAACTTTCATAAATATAGTGGTTCTGAAAAGAACCGGGTGGTCATGTTGAATACAAAACAGTCGTCCTCAAAATTAAAATAGGTACATAATTTAAATTTCTTAACCCCCAAAGCCGTAGAGAGTGCGACCTTGCCGCTTAAGGGCGTAAACGACGTCCATAGCAGTAACGGTTTTCCTTTTTGCGTGTTCAGTGTATGTGACAGCGTCGCGAATAACGTTCTCAAGGAAAACCTTTAAAACTCCTCGAGTTTCTTCGTAAATTAATCCTGAAATACGCTTTACACCGCCGCGACGGGCAAGACGTCTGATGGCTGGTTTGGTGATGCCCTGGATGTTGTCACGGAGTACTTTGCGATGACGTTTAGCGCCTCCTTTGCCAAGACCTTTTCCTCCCTTTCCACGGCCAGTCATTTTTCTTCGAGAATTTTGATTTTCTTTTTATGTAAGTATAACAACGAACTAACAAGCACCGACAGGGGACTACTGTTTTTGGGACTTTTCGCGTGCTTATATAGTGGCACAATAGACACGCCTACCGATTCTACAGCTCGACCAATCCGATGCAAGTCACGTACACGGGTATAAAGTAGCCTCAACAGAAAGATTTTTCAGTTTACTTTCGCAAACTATACCGTTCGGTTTATGTACATCTCTCTGTTTATCGTCGTATTTGGTTAATAATAAAGTAAAATGGCTCGTACGAAACAAACAGCTCGGAAATCTACCGGGGGTAAAGCGCCACGTAAACAACTCGCAACTAAAGCAGCAAGGAAAAGTGCCCCCGCTACTGGAGGTGTCAAGAAACCGCATCGTTACAGACCTGGAACNTTTATGTTAATTATAAGGGTTATTGTTAAAAATTATTAAGTTCTTTTAAAATATTATATAATTAATAATTATTTATTAATAAAAACTTAATGTGTATTGTTTTGGTTATTATTTTGTCTTTCCAGTTTATAATAATGTAAATTCTTGCATAAGTATATATAAGAATTTCGAATTTCCCGCTAAGTCGGTACATCTAAAATGGCGACCTTCCTAGCTTCATTTTAGGCGTGTTAGGGACAACAGCATACGCACTCTAGATTTCTGCCACGGTCAATCGGACCGTGGCAGAAATTTTTCAACTGCGCAGGCTTGCGACAATCAATTGGTTAGAATCGATCCTAATATACATACACTGTGTTAATTAATTATCGTACCGACGTTATCATTGCAAGTATGCAACCGATATCACAGCATTAATACACGATTAGCGTATTGCAATACCAATGCTGTAATATTGATTGTACATATATTTGCAATAATGACGTCGTGTACGATAATTAATTAAGACATTGTACATATGTACGTAATTGTCATGATTGTATGCGAAAATATTCTTTAACTTTCATAAATATAGTGGTTCNTTTGAAACTTTGTACGTATGTATTACTGGTCAAGACCTTATTTTCAACCATACCTTAAACTTCCCCAGCGCCCTCTAAGGGGATGAAATTCACTATCCCCTTGATTTTTTTTATAAGAACTTTATGTATTGAATATTAACATAAAGAAATATGGGTTGTAAAGCTCATTCTTTAGTGGTACTTTTTTGTATCTTTAGTATTTTCCTTAAAGTTAATAGTTTCCGTGTAAAAAAATAAAATATGCTACATTGTACTGCAAAGCGTTGCTATTATTAAACAAATTTTTTTTCGGTTTCCCGATTAAAAACTGAACCACTCTGTATATTTTGGGACGAGTTTTGGAAATCGCTCTCTTTAATTTCATTCGTCCTAGTGAAAATATCATAAGGGTAATTTTGGTAAATTCTACGATATTTTGGGAGATTTTAAGGTTTTTTGAATCAAACTTTTACTTATTGAATAAAAACCATATCCATTTTCACACTTATTTTATTGTTTAACGTTAACCTNTCTTTTTATAGCGAGTTAATTATAAAATACACCCGATTTTTAAGTTGTAAATTACCGTCACTTTATGAAATTTTAAATACTTTTTACTTTAAGATTTTCTCAATAATACAAAGAACCATATTTATCCTTGCCAAATTTATGATTGCAAAAGGGTGAGAAACTGTCTTTATATTTTATGAATACAGTAGGGAAACCTGATACAATGCTCGCAGGTATAGTTTCCGATATTTTTGGTGATTTTTATGATCCTCAGAAATAGTAGTGTCAGTAATTATCACCCCGAAAAAGTACCTGGACGTGATTTATGGCAGGCCCTCCTAGCGAACTATGTAAGTCCAGGGACTTCTTTTTTTATTTTACTTTAAATTCAACAATATAAAACAGAAATAATGTAGTATAGAATAGAAATTTACTTACATTTAAATAATTTTAGAAAGAATGTATTTTTTTAAAAATAACCGTATTATTATTTTCATTAACTTCTAATAATTTTTCTTTAGTGGTTTTTTCCTTCTGGCATAGCAATATTATTTTCGTTCGTTTTGTTTGTCGCTTTGGAACAATGTAGAACAACTTTAGAGCAATCCAGAACAATGAAAAATTTAAAAATAAAAAAATGGGAGCTAACTTCCCGCACGCCCCCATACATACATATATGCTACTTCAAAGAATATGTATAAAAAAGAAAATGATACATTTACACAACCGCAGACATCGATAGTTCATTATTCGGCTATATTTTTTGTGGCCCTGAGAAGGGCCGTTTTGTTAATATGATGGTGTGGTCAAGTTGTAATTAAATTAAGGTTTTTTCTCGGTCTTCTTAGGTAACAAAACAGCTTGAATGTTCGGAAGTACACCTCCTTGAGCAATCGTCACTCCAGATAGTAATTTATTCAATTCTTCGTCGTTACGTATGGCCAGCTGTAAATGTCTAGGGATGATTCGGGTCTTTTTGTTGTCTCTCGCAGCGTTACCGGCCAACTCGAGAACTTCGGCTGCCAAATACTCCATTACGGCCGCTAAATATACGGGAGCTCCAGCTCCTACACGTTCCGCGTAATTGCCCTTCCTCAACAATCGATGAATACGACCAACAGGAAATTGTAATCCTGCACGACTGGATCTGGATTTTGCTTTTCCTTTAACTTTTCCACCTTTTCCTCGGCCCGACATGGCTTAGTTGACTTGGTGGCGTGCCGAAAACTCCAACAAAATGTTACAATGTAAACGATATCGTTGTTGACAACGTTACAATTTACAATACATAACCAAATATACGTTTTTTCAAATATATATACGCATCTGATCCGACGATCCGACCAATAGCGGCCGTCAACCGAACGGTAGCAACGAGAGGCGTGACCTACTGATACGACGCTACCACTTTTTAAACGGCAAAGCGGCTACTTTTTTTTACACTGCAGACGAGAACGCTTTGTTAACGCCGTGCGAGTACTGTTTACGCTATCAAAATCTTGTCATCGATAAGTTTTTATTATCATTAACTAATCGACAATGCCACCGAAAACTAGTGGAAAAGCAGCCAAAAAGGCGGGTAAAGCGCAGAAAAACATTTCGAAAACCGACAAAAAGAAGAAGCGCAAGAGGAAGGAAAGCTACGCTATTTACATTTACAAGGTATTAAAGCAAGTTCATCCAGACACTGGCATTTCGAGTAAAGCTATGAGCATCATGAACAGCTTTGTGAACGATATTTTCGAGCGAATTGCCGCGGAAGCGTCTCGTTTGGCCCATTACAACAAAAGATCGACGATCACCAGTCGAGAAATCCAAACTGCCGTCAGACTTCTGTTACCTGGAGAATTGGCAAAGCACGCTGTAAGCGAAGGCACCAAGGCTGTTACCAAGTACACAAGTTCCAAATAAATGGCGATATAAACATCCCTACGAAATAACGACCGGTTCTTTTCAGAACCAAAAATTATTATCTGAATAAAGTATTATCGCAATTTACAATATTTTTAAGTTAATAGTAGGTGATATAAGTACGAAGGCTTTCACGGTCGGTGTTAATTGTAAATTAAAACTAGAACTAATAATAGTACTATCACTAGATCTAGAACTAGAAACTTTCGGGTTAAGCCGTGCGTCTTTTGAAAAAATGTTTGACGTTTCGGATGCCATGTTGCAACCTTCTTCAGAAACAAGTTCGATGTGTTCCGTTTCGAAACTGTTTTTGAAGAAGTTTTTTTTTCACTTAAGAAAAAAAAATTCAGTGGATGATCATTTTGCTACGTAGATATGCTAAAATAGCCAATCCAATAATTCCATATTATTATTATTCCATATTTCAACTAATCTCGAAATTCTAAACAAAATTCATGTAAGTAGTATATCAGGGGTGGTCACGTTCTTTGATAGTCCAAGCCATTTTTCATATTGCAACTTTTCGCGAGCCGCAATTAAATTCGTATATTTTAAAAATGTATGCAAAAAAGGTAATTTTTTTACAGAAATTATATTAATACATTTGTCGAGAGCCACAAATAATCGTTCAAAGAGCCGCATGTGCGCTTCATTAGTTAGCGCCGGCACTAGTGTAAAGATGAAAAACTTTCAAAGGTTACTTGATGAATTATGAACGACTAAAATATTTTTGTGTAGTTTATTCAATCTCGAAAATGGTTAAGTTTAGGTTCATGATATGCTACATGAATTTTGTTTAGAATTTCGAGATGAATCGAAAGATGGAATAATATGCAGAATGTTCCATTAAAGAAAACGTAACTTTGCTTCGTCATCACTTTTTGACTTACCCGGTATACTCCATTTGTCTTTATTGTAATAGATTTGAAATGACCTGAATAAGCCGTTAGAATAACATTGAAAAACTTACGGAAAATTTAATAAAAAGTTTCGATGTAACGTCACACACACAATCCGATGAGTAAAAATAAAATAATTCTCTTAAAATTGATGAAAGAATTAACAACTTCTCGATGTTACAACGCATATTTTCGGGTGAATACTGATACCCCCCTGTTTCTTTGGTATTCGACGCACAACGCTTTAAAACGTCTTTGTTTACCATTTACCTGCGTACCCTTACCTCATTCTAGAAAAAATCTTACAACAGAGTTCAAACCGACAGTATAACGTCTTAGAGTAAAGTGAATTAATTAATGATTTATAAATTTACGCCCTTTTATACTATTTACTTATCTACTATGGTTATTAAGAAATTTTGATGGAATCTTCCCATTGTTCTTAGTTTTATTTTTTTTTTACTTTTAATAAAAGATAACCTAACTTTTATTCTAAAAGATACATTTTAGTACAAAACAACATTAAAGAAAGATTTCATTTCGAAAACCTTCACTCTGATATTGTCTTCTTTTGAAATAAATAAAATATTATTGTTTTTAAACATATTTTGTAACATTGAACAGAAACGAAAATCTAATATTACTATAAACTAAATTTAAAAAAAAACAAGATTTTGTTACGTTTTTGAATCTAATCACCTTAATTTCTACTAAATAATTTTAATTATTTAGTATTAATATTCTTTTATTGTTTGGTAGCTTCAAGATTCCTACTCCTTTTACTTTCCCTATTCCCCACGAGAGGTCGCGGGTGATCGATTTAACTTTTGATATATTTTGGGACGAGATTTGGAAACTCGCTGTCTTTAATTTCGTTCGTCCTAGTGAAAACATTGGGGGTAATTTTGTTAAAGTTTACGACATTTTGGGAGTTCTTAAAGTTTTTGGGTCGGTTGTTGAACGTGATGTTCTCTTACTTATTAAATAAAAACCATATTAATTTTCCTACTTATTGTATTATTTAATGTACACCTTTTTTAGCAGTATCTTATCTCTAACCCTTCTAACCATTATATCCAACCCCAAAAACTCAAAAGTCTCTAAGTCCCCAGAAATTGAATACGTTCCAGTACGGGGTACGGGTACTTTAATGGCCAATATACTATACATATAATACGACACTAAAGAATAGTTAAAATTTAAATACGAATAATAATAAAATACAAACTATTGAATTAATTGAAAAGAAAAACTTAATACCCTTTAATACATTTTTAACATACCACCCGCCTTGCAGATATCGGTAATACAGACAGCTGTAGAATGCGTGGTCAAAACAAAACAAAAAAAAATGAACTATTTTACATCGAACAAATGGAAGGTTTATATCAAAACCAAAAATTTGCAACAAAAACTAGCCAACATCTATTTAGCTGGTGGAAGATGTTCGTCTTTGACGACAACTAAGCATCCAACTGTAAGTTAAACCATTTTGTTTTATTTAGAAAGAACAGGAGATAAAATTTTTGAATTTATATCAGAATTCGTTGATGATTCTTCTTAGAAGTTGGAATCGCTTGAGCTGGCTTAACTTTTCATCTAATAAGGAAGGCTCCGGAACAATGGAAAGAGATGATCCAATCAGAAAATGTTCTGGAAAAGAACGTCATAGTTGGGTCATCTGAAACAGTACAAAGGGATCGAGAGTTTAAAATAGCCCCAATTTGAATGAGAACCATAGTAAACTCCTCGTAAGTGAGCAAACAACATCCTATGATTTTCCTTAAATGAGTTTTTAGGAATGGGGCACCAGTCTCCCATTTCTCTCTAAAGTGTGGTGATGCTGGAGTGTTTAATTTCCAATGTGTTCCATTGTTGCTCAATAAGTCAACCATTCCTCTCCACTCCTTACAACTCTTCTAGCTTATAAGCATCGGATGTGGCTATTTATACATACTGTATGTATACACAATTGGCTATTTATACATACTGTATGTATATGGATTTGACTATTTATACATACTGTATGTATACGGATTTGGCTATTTATACATACTGTATGTGACTTATATGTACATACTATATGTAATTAGGTACAATTTTTTTTTTTATTATCAGGAATTCACCAAGCAATTTCATCATATCATTATAGAAAGAATAATCGAAGAGGCCACAATACATGATATCTTGACGTTGGAGAACATACTAACAAAGAAGGATAAGAAATTGAATAATCTAAAAGAAAGTAAACTCAAGAACCAAAAATTGAAAGATATGGACAGTAACCAAGAAATAATTCACAAATTCTACCCAAGAATAACTAATCTTTCAAATGTAAACTTCACCCAAAAAGTGTATTTGGTTCTTAATGAGAACCTTATCTCTAGTAATGACACCTGAAATTTTTTCAAACAATTGAGATATTATTCTGTGGAAATTTCTCCTGAACTGTTCAATCCAAATGGCATTCTTAAAAATCGGTAGCTTCCGAATGGTGTTAGGAATGTGCACAACTTTGAACTTTCAGTATCCAGTGGTACCATCCAATAACCGGAATTGGCGTCTAGTTTGGTGAAATATTTTGATCCATGCAATTTTGCTGCCATTTCTTCTAATGTTGGAAGTGGATAATGACTCCTCTTTATTGCTCTATTAAGCTGTTGTGGGTCAAGACATATTCTAAAATTCCCGTTATCCTTTTTTACTATTACTATGTTGCTAACCCAATAATTTTCAATTTCTGCTTTAACATCTATCTAATACTAGTTTAACTTTTGTCTCTATACAGCCTATCTTATTGTCTAATAAATCAGCATATTCTTCAAAACTTTTATTTAACTGATTAACTTTTCTTAAAATGTCTAATTTTATGCATGTGTTTAAACCCAATACATTGTTATATGTTTTCTGTGTGATATAGAATTTTATTTTATAACTATTCTCTTTTAACAAACACTTTATTTTAACGTAACCTGCCATTGAAATTTGTTCCTTAGTATACGTACTGATATGATCATTAGTTTTTATAGCATTTTTATTTAACTCTAATTTTACATAATTATCTAACGACATTAAGTTGCAATCCGCCCCTGAGTCTATTTTAAAATTTAAAAATTTACCGTTAATTATTAACTTTAAACCAAACCAAGAATTCACACTGTTAACGTTTTTCACCACACTCTGAATAGTGTGGTCTGAGTTGGAACTTTGATCACTAAGGTACTTATCTTTTTCTATTTCTCTTACTCCTTTCAATCCACGTTTACCGCTCGTCCTGAGGCCTTTCTTCTGATCGTTGGTCGCCGTCTCTGTTCCTTGGTGGCGCCGTGTTGTCTCCGCCTTTTCTCGATCGCTGCCGCTTGTTGCTCTGCATGCCCTTGAAAAATGATTTGCGCCATTGCACTTGTAACACTGCTTCCCATATGCCCGACATTTCTTATATTCATGTTCGGTTAAACACTTTTTACACCTCCAACCTCGACTAGTATTTTCATTCTTTTTTACCACTTCGATTTCATGCCTCGCATCCAACGCCTCGGCTTGCTTTCTGGAAATTTCCCTGACTTGCGCCATCTCTAAAGCCTTCTCAATAGTTAAATCTTGGGTGCTCAACTCAACATATATTCTAAACTATAAGTAAATAATAGTTAATTTGATGTAATAAAAACATAGTTTCTTTTATTCACAGGTATATAATGTAAATTTTATTCGTTTTCGCCGCATTTTTTACAAATAGGTTTTTGGTTTNCTTGAAAAGTGATTTGCGCCATTGCATTTGTAACACTGCTTCCCATATGCCCGACATTTCTTGTATTCATGTTCGGTTAAACACTTTTTACACCTCCATCCTCGACTAGTATTTTCATTGTTCTTTACCACTTCGATTTCATGTCTCGCATCCAACGCCTCGGCTTGCTTTCTGGAAATTTCCCTGACTTGCGCCATCTCTAAAGCCTTCTCAATAGTTAAATTTTGGGTGCTCAACTCAACAATACATTACAACAACACTGATCACAATGCAACATCCGTCTGTGATGAGCATTGATAACCAGCTTAGTAAAATGGGAATCTCTTGAAAAAATCATTGTGTGTTTTTCATCTCAATCGAGAGAGGCAGAGTGAAAATGTCTGGTGATTCTTAACACTATTTCTACCGACACTTCACGAATACCTGTTCCTACCGCGATCAGTCAAATGACCGGCCTTTAACACAACCAATATATTCTAAACTATAAGTAAATAATAGTTAATTTGATGTAATAAAAACATAGTTTCTTTTATTCACAGGTATATAATGTAAATTTTATTCGTTTTCGCCGCATTTTTTACAAATAGGTTTTTGGTTTGTNTGATGTAATAAAAACATAGTTTCTTTTATTCACAGGTATATAATGTAAATTTTATTCGTTTTCGCCGCATTTTTTACAAATAGGTTTCTGGCTTGTACATTTTCCACATACATATTTTTTTCACTTTAGACATATTCTGTTAGTCTTATTGTTTTTACAATATCTTATTTGACATGTTTTCCGTTTACATGAACCTGTAATTGTATTTGTGACGGGTGTTGGTTAATCTTCTTTGCTGAGCTGTAGCTTTTTTTGATATTCGCTGGCAAGTTCTTCTGCTAGTTGAAATAAAAAATCTTGCCTCGAAATTTTTTCTCCCGTGGTTTCTTTATATAAAACCCATGCATTTATCCCAGCCAAATCTAAAATACTGAAAAATACCTGTAAAGGCCATCTCCGACTTTTAGATTTTACTGTGTAATTCCTAGCCATTTGATCGGTCACATCTACACCAAACTTGGTGCTATTGTAGAACCTAATTTTTTCTGGTATACGGGCATCCTCTTCAATATGTACGGAATTATGCATTTTGGTAAGAATCGGTACCGTTTTATATGGTTTAGCTTTGTAAGTTGTTAAAATACAATTATTTGATCCATATAATTTTGTTGAATAACATGTAATGTTGTCACTTTTCAGTTTCGCCAATTTTGGTAGCTCCCTTCTATTTCCTCTAATCGTAATTTTCTTCCCTAACAGTTTTGTCGCTAGAAACATGCTTGTGAAAAAATTATCACTGGTTATATTTCCACATTCTCTATATGGTCCTATTAATTTCAGAGAGACAATCTGTCTGCTATTTACATTAGATGCTAACTAGAACTTGATACCAAATTTGTCTGGTTTATTAGGCATGTACTGGGTAATTCTAAATCTACATCTACATCTAGTAAGGAATCTGAAATTAAGTAAAAAACAAGAAATAAAATGATTTCATTTTAAAATAGTTAAATTTATTCAATAAAAAATTTGGGTATGATATATTTTAAAACAAAAATTCAATGCACAATCCTACTTTACAATCTGGACAGTACCTAATCTCTTTTCTCTTCTATTGGAGACGGTGTTGCTGATAGACGTTCGGGTTTTTCTTCAACTTTTCCATATTTTTTTGATAATTTTTTGAACAATATCTAATCGAGATTTTTGACCTGCCTGTTTTGAATATACTATAACAAAATAATTCCAAATTGTCTGATCAAAAAGGTGTTGAAACATTTTATAATAATATTTCTTTCCGCGCTTTTTGATAATAGGATAATTTGTTAGATGTTGATCAAGTTTGACAACACTGCCCATAGAATTGTTGTAATCATTGATAAATTTTGGAATGTTTTTAGAATCTTGCCTTCTTTCATTCTAACTTCATCATCAACTTCTATCATTTCTGTATTGTGAATTGTCGATAACAAGCCAACGTCCTTTTTATCTTTCCATTTCATTACACAGACTTTTCCTCTCTGGTATGCCATTATTTCTCTTTTTATCAACAAACGTTTTCTTTTGCAGATCTTTCGGCACATCTTTTCTGTTCAATTTCATAGTACCAAATATATCGGTTTTGTATATGTCCGCAAGTGTCGGGGAAGTATAAAAATTGTCTTTGGTCCTAATTTGTGTTCGCATTCCCTGCTCTTTATAATTATTGTCAATTAACCCGATTTCCACCCATCCGGGAATCCAACTCAATCTACCCTTATAGAACATAAGACTCGTCTATTGTTACATCTATTTCGAGTGTAATCGCAGAAGAACATTTTTTATTTAGATGTTGAAGAACAGGTCATAATTTATTTAGTTTCGGATGTGGGTGCGTTTTTGCATTATATCGCAAATTGTCTGTAAAAGGTTACAACTCTTCAATAAATTAAACCGCCTACCGGACATAACTTTTGC
The DNA here is from genome assembly GCF_000648695.1 of Onthophagus taurus. Taxonomy (NCBI): domain Eukaryota; kingdom Metazoa; phylum Arthropoda; class Insecta; order Coleoptera; family Scarabaeidae; genus Onthophagus; species Onthophagus taurus. The sequence continues at coordinate 17,087 of NW_019280878.1, forward strand.
GAAAAATGGTGTTTCAATCAAATCCTTGTTGTAAGAAGGTGAAATCAAAATAGCGTAAAATTGATTCCTCAGCATCATCGTCAAATTGGAAATTTACACCAGCTGTGTCGCTAAAAGGAAACCTTGTTGATCAAGGTGGTGGATTTCCTACATTTATGGGAAGAAATTCTGTCAGTTCAATGAAATTTTCGATCTCTGAATCAGAATTATAGGACCATGGCACTGAAAAATCACTTTCACGCTTATCAAAATTTCTTCATCACTCTCTAACATTATTGAGTAAACAAAAGCTAGGATAAAAACAGTTATAATAAGAAGTTTTACCCTAAAATGAGTATTACCTATTTTACTTTTATCTCAAATGTAGTCGTAAGTCATCTGTAATAACGTAACGTGCCATAAAAACTACTTCGTATAATGAAATTTATGTGAAAATTATACACTTAAACGCGAAAACAAAGGAGTCATTTTTTGCACATATATTATAGGAATAGATTTCACGCTAGTATAAGCGCAGAAAATTTATCGTTACTACGTGAAGTTGCACAAAAAATTTACATCAAAACCAAAAAAATTTAAAACCAAAGATAAATTCTTTTTTATTATTGTATATTTCAAAAATACAAGACTAAATATCGCTACGTGAATCTATATCAGTTCTGAAATTAACCGTACCGTTTTGAATAACAATATGAAACATTTCCAAAAACAAACGATTATGGTAATTGTCTTCTTTATCTGAGATTTTTGTATCAGCAAAATTAACGATGTGACCAGTGTCCAAACTATGGTGTGCCAACGCACAACCTTTTTTGTAAATTTTTATATCACTCTTATGTTGGCTTAAACGTTTTTTTAATCACTGACGTGTTTGAGGTTTTGAAAGCGGCAGAAAATATATAAGAAATTCGTTTTAAGATATGTGACTCCTTCTGGTTACTTTTTTTTTTGGAAGAAAATGTATGGAAGTGATTTATAACTTTAAAGGATTACTTTTGCGTGAGACTGTACATACACATGTTGGGATAGAACAACGCCGATTCATGTTCACGTAAACCATGTGTTAACTGTATCATACTTAAAATATTAAATTATCTTTGTAATTAAATACTGCTTTTAACAAATATATACAAAATTAAAACAAATTGTATTTAAAAATGCAAAATAATGTAAATCATGCCATCTATTAATGGGAAACCAAACTATGCTAGCCACCAGATATCGTTTCAGTGACGCATGAACAATTTCGTTGACCTTGCATTCTGCACGTTCTCGCATTAATGCATTAAGCGTACGTGGTGCTCTTGGTGCTTACTCATTACATTCCACCCATTCCACGAAGAGCTGGCTTCGAAGAAGCTTCTGTTGTGGTGTTAAGAATTTGTTTTCAAAAATAACGTAGAAATGTCCAAATATAGCTTATGGAATGTCTCTTGTAACATTTACGTCAAAACTTCCATCAATTGTCATCGAATAAATATAAGAAAGAGGCAGATTTTCAATTCTGCATTTCGAAGGTGATTAAGAACAAGACGTCTGCTTGGATGAGGTAAGAATTTTTATAAAAAATTTTTAAAATTGAATATAAACTTATATACTTATAACTTATATACCGGGTGTCCTATCGGTTGTGATATAGGCTTTCTTGACTTCTAAATTTCAAGGTACAAACTTCATTCGATGTGTATTAAGCCACACTACTTGACTAGGTTGTGATTGGTTGTGATCATGTCAAATAAATTGTTTATTGTATGGTTTGCGAATAATTTGCAAAAATGTTAAAAATGACGAAATTTATACGTTAGTTCTCATTATCTTATCATAACCCCATACCAAGGTTATTTGCGTTTCAGTAAAATCTTTAAAGAATGTTTTGCAAAACAATTCCAAAGTTGTTTACGTAAGTTGGGGTTATCTTATCAACCACATAAAAAGCTTATTTGCGTTTTTGAATAACGATTTTTTAAGGCATTGGAATACTAACATAAGAAAAGATGAGTTTTAAACCTCATTCTTTAATGGTAATTTTTTCATGTCTCTAGCTTTTTCTGTAAAAAAGTAGTTTTCGCGTAAAAAATGTAAATTTTTGACTCAACTTTGAACGCTCATAGCTCGAAAACAAAAGAGTTTTTGAGAGACTCTATGTTTATATAAAAAATTTGTGTTATTTTGGCAAGTACTATATCCTAGTAAAGTTTCCCAATTAAAAACTAACCCACCCTGTATATGTACATACACTAAGCAGCATATAAGTAATGCGCTTTTTGCTTACGTTAGTGCGCGTTATCTTGCCATAACCAGCTACCAAGGTTATCAGCCTTTCTGTAAAACAATTAAAGAATGTTATGCAAAAAAATACTAAAGTTGTTTATGTAAGTTGGAGTTATCGTATCAACCACAAAAGAATGGTTTTAAAGAATGTATGTGACGATTATAACTATTTATAACTGCGTATTTCGAAGTATAGTTATGTAAAAACCAAGTAAAATTAAACTTTGAATACAATGGTTCAATTCAATGCATTTTCATTATAGGATTTAGCCTGTCATAATAGTATATTAAAAAACAAGTTTCGTAAGACACATTTGAAAAGCACGAATTCAAGTTGAAAAACGAGTGGCGAAGCCACGAGTTTTTTAATGAATGAGTGCTTTAAGTCTTATGAAACGTGTTTTTTATGCTATTTTTTGTAATTCGCGTTTTTATCCTTTTTTTTAACTGAATCTGAAAAAACATTCTTNATCTGGTTAAAGGCTTCACAAATAGGCTAATATTATTCTTTATAACTTTGGTTGGAACACCGTATATGTCTCTAGTCCCACTAGACTTCAAACCCTGAAGGATACCCCTAACCTCACACTCCGACACTTGTGTAAAGGAAAAAATGGGGACATCGATAAAGCTAGCAGGGCATATGCTTGAAGAAGGGTTAGCCAATGGACCAAGCTGAGACACAATGTTATTGGCCTCGTTAACAAAGAAATCATTAAGAATATCCGGGTCAAGATTCACTGAATTTTGTTTATTGGCGTTTGGCCTGTTATTGTTTATAACCGCCCAAGAAGCTCTAGATTTATTATTCGACCCATTAATAAAATTATTCGTGGCTTTACGCTTTGCCTCAGCTATTTTGTTACGGTATAACAATCTGGCTTTGTCTCTAGAATCTCTTAGACTTTCCGTTTTGAAACGGTTATAAAGATTAGAAGCCAAGTCACAGATATCTCTCAGCTGGCGCAGTGTGTTATCAAACCATTTGATTCCTCCATCACGGACTCTAACCTGCCTTCCAACCTCAGGATAAGCTGTATAAAATGTTGATAAGAACCGTTCAAAAAAGTAACTGAATTTTGCATTAACATCAAATTCACTATCAGAAAAAATCTCCCAGGAGTATTTCTGAAAGAGTTCAAAAAATCTTATGTTGCCCTCAACACTAATTGGCCTACCAATCCCAGTAGTGTACCTCACAGGAAATGTTGACAAAATTTCAGCCGAAATAAATTGGCCATGGTGATCTGAAATATTATTCATGATAACCCCGGACCTGAAAACGTCCCGCTCTAATTTAACAAAAACATTGTCAATACAATTATTTCCCCGTGTAGGCTGTGAGATTGTGGGAGAGAACCCAAAGGTGGAAAATATATTACAAAGTTCAGTAGCGTTAGTATCACGGGTTCCAAATTTAACGTTAAAATCACCTAGGACTATGATATTTCTGCAGTCGGCCAAACTAACCAGAACACGCTCAATAATATTCTTAAAGTTTACAAAACTACCGGATGGGGATCTATAAACACAAACAATAATTGCCAGGGTAGCCTCACACCGCAGAGCTGCCAACTCACAATCAACTTCAACAGACAACTTGTTAATATTCTCCAATACATTGCATTTTCGACCAATTTTAGAAAAAATTGCCACTCCACCGTGGATATGGACAGTTCTAACAAAAAACGAATGAGCAATCCACTTTCCAATCTGTCTCGCACCTAAAGGTGCACAGTCTCGGCGGTAAAGCAACCAGTAGTTGACAATTACTAGATCAATAAAATAATCTAATATTCTTGATCATATTCTTGATCTAATATGGATAAGGTAGTATGATATTAGAGCATCTAGTAAGTTCACACCTCCCATAAATTTATTATAAGTTGTCACCATTTGTGGACATTTTACTACAATAGAAACCTTTGAATTTCCGTCCCATCGTTTCACATTGGTTAGTGGATAAGCATTAGATAATGTGCTTACTACAAGAACAGATCTGTTATCGATCTATTTTACAGCCCATATACAAATATTGTCAAGAGTTATTTCTTATGCCTCTAAAGTTCCTTTGCCTTTCTTCTTCATAACATTATCTTGAGCAAAAGCTAGTCCAGGGAATGTATTGATACGAATTGTGCCCAAAACTGGGAACCCATTTTTGGCCAGTTCAACGAATACTTTTTGAGATGAAAACCAATTGGCACAAAATATTACGTGATTTATACATCTTTTTTTAGATTTGAAAAACAATATTCGCGCTTGCACCTAAGTCTGGATAACCTTCTGCTTTATTTCTTTTCCCAGTATACAGGGTGAACCGGGTGAAAGGCCGACCTATGCCTGTTCTGGGAAAAATAAGAAAAAAGTCTATGTCTCTTAATTAAGGGTAATAGACACATTTTTGAAAATGTTAAAACTCGTTCCCAATTTCGCAATTTAAGAGTGATTTTTTTAATAATGTATTCCTTGTGAACCATGCTGCTATAGAAGTCACAAATCAAATAACAAAAGTCGTTTTAGTTTTGCAAAAACAAAATTAGTTTGATTTGGTTAAGGTTAAAAGAATTTATGTCTAGTAAGCTTGACACATGATTTTTAAAAAAAGGAGTAGTTCAACACCCTTGGCAAGTTATTTTAAAAGATGGCCTGTTTAGTCAAGTTTCTAAAATGGTACAACACTTGCCATTTTTCTTTTCATAAAAAATATTATTGCCCGTTTTTCTGCAAAAAAACGCGTTATTTAAAAAATTCATAATGCTACAACATTTTAACATTAATATTTTCTTGAGAATTGAAGACTGCTTAGCATAAAATTTTCGTAACGGCATCCGTATTTAATTCATTATTAAATAAAGAAAGAATCACAAGAAGAAAATTTAAATAAATTTGACTAAAATCATGAAATATACAATCAGTCAATTAATTTCTCCTGAAGAATGCATAAATTTTCTAAGCGGTTGGGGATTGGTTATATGGACAATAAAGTGATGTTCAATTCTGTTTTGCAACTGCTGACGTAAATTTACCTATGCATAGATTTTTCCTTAAGATACGACCAAACTGTGATCTAAAGGATTGAAATCGCATGACTCTAGCAATCTATCGATTCGGAAAATGGTTACTCAACTAATTACGACACCTTCTATTAAAGTACGGGAAGCTCCATTATGCATAGCAAAGCATGGTTTGGGCTGGTTTAGTGTTTAATCTTCTAATATCTAGAATACATGATTTTCTAAAAAATCGAGGCACCATTACCATTTAAATTTTCACTTAGAATGTGATATCTAATAAATTTATTACTTAAAGTTCCTGCCCAAACATTAACTTTAAGCGAGTGTTGGTAATGTGATAACCGTTTATTATCATTACATCAGTAACGCGTATTACGGTAGTTGAACATTCTTTATCACGTAAAGGTGGCCTCGTCGGTAAAAAGACAATAAAAAAAAATGCGATTCTACTGTCCTTGGCATAAAAATTAAATAATGTTATTCCAAACAAACAGCCTCTTTAAGCTGTTTCTAGGAATTTTCGAAACATTTTTGTGTTGAACTTATAAATACATTTCGTAATTTTATTGTTATTAATATTATTATTTGCTCTTCTACAAATTATGTAAAAATTTCGTACACGCAAAAACGGCAAACACATCTTTTAATCTTTTTAATAAGAAGATTTTATTAATAATATGCGTTTTATTGTCTATAATCTACAATGTTCTACAATACATGTTCAGTCCACTCTCTATTTATAAAGGCATCTCTGGGGGCGTGACGTCACCTGACTAGTTATAACCGGTTTGAACTTAGGGATGGCAATTTTTATTTATATATCGATATATCGATTCATATGATATATCGAGAACTATGTATCTATACATTCGATGTATTGAAAAAAATATATCATATAAATATGATATAAGAGTATTTTCATTGTATAACACATAACTGTTTTAAATTTAGGTTTCTTTTAAATATTACAATACTTGCTAATCAATGATATGCAAGAAAAAATGGAAATAAAATATAGAATAATGGACAAAGTTTCAGAACAGTTTTATTTTTCGTAATTATAAAATCAGCTTTATTTGTACAAAAGAATAAAGTGCTACTAAAAACGTAACTTTAATTCATTTCCAATATTCATCTGGAAGAGATTGCAAAAATAAAAGTTTTGACAGCCTCTTTCCTGTTAGCCGGCTTCTAGTTTTTGTAGCCGTTGCTCCGGTTTTTGAAAATAGCCGTTCGCACGGCACTGATGTAGCAACAACCCCTAAATATTTTTCTACTTCTGTATATAAAACAGAGGAAAAACACCTTTTATTTCTTCCCATATTAGAAGTGGGTACTGATTTAGCGAATATACGACAGATGATTGTAAATATTGAGTAATTTCTCCATCAATATTACAATCATTTTTCTTTCTCTTCGTGACTGTTAACTCGTTATGGTAATTCCATAAGCTGAAAGATTCGTTATAGGCATTAGTCGACGATGATTGAAGTGTCGTTTGCGTTTCGTTATCGCTGGTATCTTTTCCTAATAAAGAATTTTTTGACACGTCCCGTTTTAGAATATTTAAGGCCGAAGTACATGCCACAGGATCAGTGAAGTGTAGATTCTTGAATCTCTGGTCTAAAATTGTGGCACAAGCCAATAAATGCATTTTTTCTATTTGCCCAAATCGTTTTTTGAATTCAAATAACAGAGCACGTTCAATGCAATTTTACTAGAAGGTAAAACAGATTTCTTTAACGATGAATCAATAGGTTTGTCCCATCTTGCCAAAAAACCGTTCCCGAACAGTTCTAGAATCGATTTTAAACGATTTGATTGGTCAGATCGTATGGTTTCCATAGCAACTGTGGTTCTAGAATCGTTCTTTTGGCCAGTTGGGACAGACGTAATGAATTGTTGCTATTATTGGTACTTATTTTCTGCACACCGCGCCACCAGTCAAAACCCGTATTGCAACATTTGCAACACGTTTCGATTGATATATTCTTCCGATATATTTAAAATATATCGATAGTTTTAGCAATATATCGAAATAAAAAATCGATATAAATAAATCGATATTTTATATCGTCACCATCCCTAGTTTGAACCTTGGTGCAACCACAGAATAACATAGTTGTATTGTTACATTATTTTTCATCCTTCGTCGCAGAACTCGCAAGTTATTACACATTGCCTCCTTATAGGTGTATAATTTGTATAAGCCTATTTTATATATTTTTTTGTTATTTTTCGTGCCTGCTATTCTGTTTGCATCCCAAATAAATAAAAATTAATAAATTCAATTTCAGTGGCAGTGATTTCTCCAACAAGATGGCGCGACACCATACTATGCAGTTCCTGTTCGAGCTTATTTAAACCAATTATTTCCCAATTGATGGATTGTGGGGGAAGAGGGCCAATCGAGTGGCCTGCAAGATCGCCAGATTTGACTCCACTGGATTTCTTCCTTTAGGGATATCTGAAGAGTAAAGTTTACACTACTAGACCAAATACTTTGCATGAACAAAAAATCAGAACCAGAGAAGTTCAGCGAATAATTCTTGATATATTAGGAAATTGTCAGGAAGAATTTAAGAATCGTTTAGGAGCTGCCTAAGGTACACTATTTGAACATTTAGCTTAATTTTAATTTTTTATTTATTCAATTAATCTAAACCCAAAAAATTTGAAAAAATTTACATCTTTAAACCCGTTTCATGGATTTTTCAATAAACCGTTTATTATTAATAAACGCATATTATATAAACGCAATTATCGCATTAAACCATAGCTTAGCTTTATAATCACAGACAAACATTCAGAGATAAAATTTCAATGAAATTGCATAATCTGTAATGCTACTTTATTTATCAATTCCTATGATATCAAAGCAACGTCACGCATCTTCAGCTTGAATTGTAGTTGTATAATTTATAAACGATAATATAATGCAATATATTCATAAATTGTGTGTCCTTCTAAAATTCTAAATCTATGGTACATTGAGGACATTTACTTCTGATTAGTTACAATAATACATTTCTAGATGTATAAAATGTAGGATATATTTTTATCTAATATTTTTTGTGTATTTTAGGTGTGACCAACCCTCAAAGTACCGATTTGTCTTAGTTGTGCAGTAGTTAACTTTGCACTGAAGTTAAAAACACCTTCAAGAAAGTTATATGGATTAACAATATAATGACACCAACTATGGTTTTCCTGTAGTCTAAGTTTGGAAGACAATTCCTCAGTTTAACAGGTAATAATTTAATTTTTTTGTGAAATTTGATCATAAATTAATCAAGATCAAGTTATAATCTTTTTTGTGTTAATGTTAGTGATATGACGAGTCGGACTTTTGGTATTTAGTCGACTCCACTCAGATTTGAAAAGTATTGAGTACTCGACTCGATTCTTAAGAATCGATTCCATTTTTGAGAATCGTGCCCGACTCGATTCTGATCCGTTAAAATTAAACTCAAAAAATAACTTTAAAATAATCTTAAAAATTAAATTTATGTCCAAGAATCGGTACGCTATGAATTCGAGTATAATCAAATATAAATCGAGATCACAATCCAAAAGTTAATTTTTTTAAATAGCAACCCAAAATAAGGAGACTTTGTGATTGTATTATTGCCTAAAACTGTATCTATTTGCCCCTTTTTCCAAATAAAAGAATTAATTTGGTACATTTTCACTAATACCTATTCACCTTTAAAAAAATAGCACGTTTCTCTCCCCTCTATAATACATTTTTTGTCTTGGGTAATCCAAACATAGACAAATCTTTTCTCAATATCTTTATTGTTTATTGAGTCGTATTATAATTAATAACATGAGCTTCCACCCACTTTGAATGTGCGTCAACCAATATAACCCCTTCCCTACCAGAATTAAATTTTATAAAATGTTATTTATCACCCAGCGGTACTTTGAAGTCCCACCAAGTCCCACTTAAATTCTAATAATAACGTTAGCTTTGATTAGCTGAACATATCTATATTTTGCGAGACTTTTAAGTACCGCTGGTAGACAAAGGGATAAAGAACATTTTATTTGGAAATGATCCACAATAATCAATATAAACTCCACTTTTATATTCTCAATTTAGTCTTATTAGGTGTTTTACTGTTATAGTCACAACTATACCTTTTCATTTTACATTCCTAAATGAGTAAAATGCAATTGATCTAATACGGGTTTTTGTAATTTTGCAGGTATAACTATTCTATTATTCCAAACCAAGCAATTACTTTCAATTGAAAATTCATATTTCTTGTCTGCAAAACATATTAACTAACTCTAACATATTCTATTTTATAGCGATAGTTAAATAAAATTATCTAGATTATACATAAATTATTAATTTTAATTGGCAAAGATTGATTAAAAGAAATTAAAACATCTTGTGCTGTTAATGCGTTTTTAATATAATTAAACTCCTTATTGCATTCATCTTTCCAAACCCAATTTACTTCTTTCTTTAGGCATTGATATAAAGGGTGTAAAATTGTAGAAAGGTTTCTAAAAAATTTCCCATAATAATTTATCAATAAATGGGATGAAATTCTCCATATTTCTCTAATATAATAAAATATGATGTAGGTAAAAGTAAAAACTTTTTGAGAAATACTAAAATGTTTAATTCTATTCAAGCAGACATGTTTCGAAACTAATGTTTCATCTTCAGTACATAGAATATTATACAATATAATGGAAAATATTTTGTTAGTAGGTGGGGTTTAGGAATGGATCTAAATTTCTTTAAAATTCAATTTATAGAGTTTTTTGTTTGTAAATTAAGTTGCAAATAATGCAATGTTATCATGAGAAATCGTTTAAGATCACTTTTGAAAGTATGCAACTACGTGATCAAAAGATGACAATTCGTGTAAAAATTTTAAGTTCATAAACCCATAAATGCTTAAGATATAGACCTTCAAAGTTAAAATTTTTTTAAACATTTTAATTTTTTTAGTCAGCGTAATTGGAAGTGGAGATATTTAGTAGTTCAATTAGCTTTTTCTCATTAAAAATTTGTTCTTCAAACAGTTTCCAAACATCGAACATTGAACATTGAACATTCCAACAATGTTCATATCTGAAAATAGAAATTATTCTGTTATGTTCTGCTTCCTCAAATAGAACAAAGTTTCCTTTCTAAACCATTTGTGGTAAACACGCATGAAGTGTAGACTGTTTTAATTCCTTGCAAGCCAAATCTATAACTAACACAACCTAAAAAGCTTGAGTAAGCGTTACATTTTTCATTTTCCAGTCTTTCAAAAATTTTTGGAATGCTAGTCTTATGTAGTATGTCTTGAGTGTTGAAATGATTCCTTGATCTAATGGATGCACCAATGATGTACAATTTGGAGGAAAAACACAATTTTTACGTTAGGATGATTAAACTCTACTGTGGCTACCTGCATTGTCAATGAGCAGTAAAACTTTCCAACTCCAATTTTTTCGCTTCAAAAACTTTTTTACTTCTGGAATACAGCCATTTTTAAAGCAGCCTCCAAAAAAATTTTGAGGCATCCAGTCCTTTTTATTTCCTCGCCGGAAGATTGGTAGATTGGACTTATCTAGAGTTTTCATTGCTCTGGGAATCAAGATACCGTTTATTATTATTAGTTTTACTAGAAAATTTACTACAAAAAGTTTGTATTTAAACTGGCAGCGTGAATTGTTTCAATATGACCATTATCAATAGCAAGTGCAGTTTTTTCTTTTATGTCTCCATAAAATGTTCCAGCTTTAAGGAGATGTAGTTTCTTTTCTGCCTCTAACTGTGTTTTTATATCAGTATTGTCTGCAGCAGGAATTTTTACGTCATATTCTTCGCAAGTTTGACATGTGTCTGTTTTCGGTTTTCCAAAACTAATGTGGAAATTTCCAACAAAATATTTCCGATAGTAAACATTTAACATTTGCATTTATTTTTCTTTTATTGATCAAATTGTTGTGGTTCATATATCTCCAAATACAATTCGAACATTTTCGAAATTTTTGAAAGTGGAGACAGAAAATAGTGGCCCATGCGATAATGGCTTTGGTATTTTGGAAAGCTTCTAAAGTGGGTATCAACAAAATTTGATTGTTGATGTCTAGTGATATTTTATTAGGTCTTGTTGTATGTTTCTCATGTTGATTTAGTGGTGCAGTGTCTAGAACGTGATTGGCAATACGTTCCACACGACTTTTGGTAATGCAATGGATGGACATAAAAGCATGTTTACAAACATTGAAGGTATTGCCACCACGTCTTACCTGTGTGTTTAATGAATAAATCAGTAGATTAAATTTCTACCTAAATGAAATTAAAAACTTACCACGTCTGCGAAATTTGCAGACGTGGTTTTTGCTCTTTGGTTTACTAGTCCCAGATTCCACGGCCGCCTGATTGACTTTTTTGCGTTTTACTGGTACAGTTGTAATGAGCGGTAAACTGGTACAAACTATTAAAAATCTCTTGTGCAGTGTCTACGTCAACCTTTTCGAAACATATGCTTGTGCATGAACAAGCGGCTTTTACAACTTTTACGATTTCATGAATTTAAATATTCTGTCCCCGAAGCACGTTTTACCTTCCGTATGTTTCGAGACCATTGACCTCTATGCACTTTGCGTTTCTGACCGTTCCACAACCCACTGGGCAAACCACATGTCTTGTTCTTACACCGAACGACAAAATATACGGCATACTGCGCAATAACAAGACACTGAACATGTTCAAGACGGAAGTTTGATTCTTGCCCCGAACGATAGACGTGATATTTACTTATTTAGAACCAGACATCTCAATTTTGCCAAAAGGTGGAGATGTCCGGTTCTTGCACTAGGGTGTTCAATTGTTGTAAAGTTGAATCATTCTGTCTTCTTATGTTTTCTTCTACAATTGGTTCAAGTAAATAATTATTAATTGCAATATATTAGCGACTTTTTCATATTAAAAATGAGATTCAAGATTCAATAGCTTCTGAAGATAATTTAATATAGATATTTGTTTTATAACGTTCGTATATTACAAAGTGTTACTTATTCAATTAAACTATGTGTGTTACAAATTCGTGAAAATCTCAGGTGACGCAAACACTTAATAAAATATTAGAGCTTACCTCTTGCTATGTACAGCTTTTTAGCAGAGATGAATTTAGGAGTGTGAGGATTCTAATTACTATTTTCAATCTTGCATTACTACTTATTACCATAACTTTAGTTTTCGACTTGTTTATCTTTATTCCAAAATCCTTTGTACTCACATTCTATTTATTTATATTTAAACATTCATTTACTACTTTTTAGCTTCTAGATATAATAACCACGTAATCCCTGAATCCTCCTTCTAGTCTAATCTATCTTAACCGGAAGCTTTTCCATTTTTTATTCTCTTATTACCATTTGTAACTCTTTCGTGGTTATCTGTTGATCTGTTTCTGTTCTGCCTCTTTGTTGTGGTGAAGTGTTCCTTCCATCTTTCTCTCAGTATTAATCTGTTTTTATCCTTTACAGTTTTAGTCTCAACTATTTGTTTTTCAACTAGGTTTCAATATCCTAAAAAACAACCGCATTTTGTCAAATACTGGTGTAACAAATCTCCGTTGTCACTTCTGTCGAGTTGATTGATAATTCTTTCTCCATAATCGTGTTTTCTTCCATGATCTTCGTCTTCCAACGCACATTCGTTCGGTTTAAATTACCATTAATTAATTAACTAAAATGTTTTAACATAAATGAATAACCGATTATAATTTTCTGCTACTACGAACCATGTGGAAACATTCACAATGATTATTTTACCTAATAATTATGAAATATCGAATATTAATTAATTACATATTTTTCTTTTTGTTTCAGCTTGTGTGCGAATCACATGGGGCTATTACGTTGATAGTAAATATTTTGTCTGATATTCAATGGAACTTCCTTCAGTAGGTCTATCAAATTAATTACGAAAAATGAAAACTGATGCTGAACGTAACTTTCGACTGGGTGGGTTGGGTTGTCATCAAGTTACTATCAGGCCAACATACATTTTTGTATTACTTCCACAATCCACTGCTGAGATATCTCAATGATTTGTTGATATCTCATATTTGTGATGTGTTGTTAGGAACCAGTCTTTTATGGCTGTGCTATGGATAGGTACACAAGCGTTCTACCAAGAATAATTGCCAGAGAATGAATAATTCTTTGTGGAATGCATGTGTATGTGCAATCTGTACATTTTGGGATCTGCTTTTTTTGATAATTTGTTTTATTAAAGTTCCCAAAATGTAACTCTTCCTTATAACTCTGCTTATTTTTCTGTGTACTGGATATTATGTAATTGTTTACATAATTATTTTGAATCATTCAAACTTCTATACAAGCGTTCTACCAAGAATAATTGCCAGATAATTTGAATAATTCTTTGTGGAATGCATGTGTATGTGCAACCTGTACCTACATTTTGGGATCTCCTTTTTGGTAATTTGTTTTACTAAAGTTCCCAAAATGTATCTCTTCCTTATAACTCTGCTTATTTTTCTGTGTACTGGATATTATATAACTGTTTGCATAATTATTTTGAATCATTCGAACTTCTGTATAAGTATCATTTTTAAAATTATAACCCAGAACCCAAATATTAATAATAAAAGTTTCACTCAATGTTTTAAATATGAAGAACATCATGTTGCTATATTCATCATAGTTGAGTGATGATGCTCAATGTCCATAATGATGAAGATGAGATCTTTTCGAGATATATTTCAGAATATCACCTATATTAATTAAAGTTATGAGAAATATCCATGTTGCAAGTAAAAATGAAATTTGAATATGAAAACAAAACGCAATATATGAACTTCGCACTTGCAAAAATTATTTAATTTAAATCGGGACCGGTTTCGAAGTTTATAACTTCATCTTCAGCCGAAAACTATACAAAAATGAAAACTATTATAAGTAATCTACTTTATAAAATACAGAAAATACAAAAATATATAAAAAACAAAAAATACTCACTGTCAGAAAGTGAAGCCAACAGGTATAAGGTAAGCTGGGGCAACTGGGTCATGATTTTACAACATGCCAATGTCGTTCATAAATTTGCACTCGTTTGATTCGAAGAAGAATTGTTAAAATGAACTTCTGAATACGTACGGATCTTAAAGAAGTATTTCTTTAAGATATCCGCATGTTTAACATTGATAATTCAAGATGCCAACGAGAAAAATAATTATTTTATGTTTTTGGCGCTCCTGTGCCCAGTTACCCCCATAGTGTGGGACGACTGGACCCCACCTGTCTATTCCATAAGCAAGATAATACAATTCAATCTGAGGTAGCTGGGCCTGTTTTAGGACGTGTCTATTTTCGGTATCATATCAAAAATTTCAGATTTTGTTTCATGTTAGGTTATTTAGGGGTGTTGCAAATAGATAAACATCATTTGTTAACTAAGAAATGTAACAAAAAGTGTCATAATAATGCTTTATTAACTCATAAACTTCAAAACAAAAACTTAAGATACATAAATTACTTTGAAACTAAACATAAGTATTGCTTTTTCTGAGTTTTTAACAGAACGATTGGCTTCCCCTTAAAACAAATCAATAAGTTGTGAATTCAGCTTTGTTGAATTTTTTTCCGCGGATTCTACCGTTGCCATTTGCACAATGCCTTGTCCCATGCCGTTTTCAAGCCTTTAAAAATGGCAACATCGAGGGGTTGTAGAACATGTGTTGTGTGTGGTGGCAACTTCATGATAATGATGTCATTTGCCCGTGCTAGTCGGATCAACTTTACGGAAATGTGGGTCACGTGCCCATCATAAATTAAAATTACAGGTCTTTCTCTACCAATATTTCTAAGGAAAACATCTCTAAACCAGTTGTAGAATAAGGTTGTCTCCATCCACCCACGCTCAGTTACTGAAACAGCAGTTTGTGTGGCCAATTCTTCGTTTATCCAATTTTCCATGACAAACTTCCCCTTAAAAACGCAAAGCAATGGAAGGGTTCTTCCATCAGCGGAACAACAAAGCAACACAGAAGTATTTTCGCGCCCAGAAGAACTAGTTTTGCGCTAACATCGTGCACCAATGGCCCCAACAATTTTGCTTTTAAAAGGGTCATGGCAAAATGACGTTTCATCACAATTGAATATCTGTCCTGGCTTTCCTTCAAGTTTTAAGTCTTTCATGACGTGTTCCAACTTGTCAAAAAAGTCGTAGATGACCCAAGGATTAACTTGGTCACACCGAACGTATTGGATACTTTGGGGTTTTTTGATAGACAAATGTTGCCTTTTCTTGAAAGAGATGAACCAGTCGGTTCCAGGTCGTTGGTCTTTGAATCTTGTTGGCAAATTATTCTGTCTAATGTACATTTGTACTAAATCCCGTACATTTTCTCGCGACAGACCAAATCCATGCTTTTCCATTACCTTGATGCAATTGGCAATTTCTTAAAAGTGTAAGTAATTACTTCCAAAATTCGGGGTAACTGGAACCCATTGCCACAAAACATACGGGGTTACTGGGCCACTCACGCTTGAATTATAATACGGAAAAAAAATTGTCTGAAACACATACTAATCACTCGTTTTAAACGTATTTCATTATTACATCTATAAGTTAATTTATCAATACTTACACTGTTCAAATCAGGACCACACAAATGCACTACTGCAGCACGTTGTCAGACCAAAATATATGCATAAAATTCAGAACGCACTCACGTGCATGCCGCATGGAAAAACGAGGTTATATTCGTTGTACCGGCAAGTCGACAGGTTGACACAACGTTGCCAACTGTTTGAATATTCCGTGGCAGCAGGTTAGACAATGACAGACTCATGGCCCACCTACCCCCTGGGCCCAGTTGCCCCAGCTTACTTATTTGAAAATTTGAAATGTTGAGAAGTTTGAAATGGTGAAAATTTTTGTGTCGTTAAATTTATATAAAAAACCAAAATGGAGCAGATATAAAACATGATGCGTATAATAAAATTACAATGAAATCTAAAAAATAATAAAATAAATAAGATTACAATTAAAGCAACTATCATAAAGAACAACTTACGAAACAAAAATGATGGTTAAATATAAAAATTTTTCTTGAAAAACAAAACATGTATTAATTAAATACTATTATTTCACAGTCAGGTTCTTTGTTGAAAACTAAGAGTACTTTTGTATACAGTGGTTCCAAGACAAACTGGGACATTGGAGCTGAAAATGGTCAAATTAAAACAGTTCAAAAAAAGAGGAAATTGAACCACTAATAACATTCAAGCTTGTACTAGTGTGCCATATATGACACGTTAGTGTAACTTTAAATAAGATAATTATAGAATAAAAAATGTAATTATGAACAAAAAACAAGTTATTTAGAAGAAGAAATTTCGCGTTCGATGTTGGCCTGCAGTTCTTCTGACTGCTGGCATGTTGGCATAGACCAGCGATTTAATGTAACCTCACGAAGGGTGCTTTAAGGGTGCAAAATCGATCCACTAAGATCAACGCACATTGTTGAGCTATAGCTTGAAATTGAACTAATCCTAATCTACTTTTTAAGTAATTAGGGTTCCAAGATGATTTTTCTATAGCAGTCGCAAATGATAACAAAAGTGTTATATTGCTCACGGCAGCCTGTTCGATCATCCAATCGAACGCCTTCGAATATCCTTCTCATCTACCCTTGAGTAAATTACTTAAAATCCTCTAAATATATCTTGGGAGTTAATTCTGGACCTATTGTATAGTGTAATATAGCGCTGTAATACATCGTAACTCACGTATTTATCCAAATTGATATTAGAAATCATTTTGCTTACTTGGTTTTTTCTTTTTTGGATTTTACCATAAATGTTACTAATTACTAAATAATTACTAAATACCATAAATGCATTCCAACTACTAAATACCATATTCTCACTCACTGGGACCGCGAGCTTCTCTTGCCAGGAGATTTCCTTTTTCGCTTCTGACTCATTGTAATTCTTGACGACGTTCGGGTGTGTCATCTGCATGATCTTCCGGAATGCTCACCTCATAAACGATATACCTATTTCTATATACTCTGAGCCTGGATTCATTAGAGCAAATAACTTGGTGGTTTCTGTGCATTCCTCAGTTGCTTCTTGATTAATCTGCATTATACAATTACCTATGGACTCCAATTCCACGATGCATAGATGACAGTTTGTGCATGGATCACCTTGATACATCCTGTTGATAGAACCAGCTGCATTTCTTATAGAAACAAATCTGCCAACATAAGCCAAATCTGCATATTTTGATACAGACACCTGTGGGTCTTTAATAGTACAATATCGATCCACCAAGAGCCATGCACATTGTTCCGCAAGACTGAGAAATTGTGTGTTCCTTAAGCGTTGTCTGATATATGGTAGGGGGTTCCATGCTGATCTCTCAATCGCTGACCCAAAAGCAAGCAGCATAATGATGTTACTTCCAGCAGCTTGTTCTATCATCTAGTCAAAGGCATCCAAATTTGCCTCATCTGCCCAAGTATATATGTATAATTGATAGTACCCGGAAGATATCTTCTGGGGATCACTCCTTTCTGTTGTACAAATGCTCAAACATTTTAATGATTTCTGGATTCACATCTTTCCAGATCTGAATTGGGTAATAATTGAGTTATTTGATTTCGTCGCTTATTCACCCAACCTTCGGTCATGTTTACCCCTTTCATTAACATTATGAGAGAGCTCATCATTGATTCTACTGAAATCTCAGTAGCCTTCTTGTCATTGGTGTAGGACAACATCCCTATAGTTCCTAGTAGCTGATCTTTATTTCCTCGGGCCCATTCCACAACAAAATTTGCTGATGCTGTAATCTGGTCTACAGGGATCACGACAAAATCTCCAAGGAGAAGGTTATTCAATATCTATTTACATAATATCCTTATTAATTTAATTGTTATTAAAACAATTCACAATCGATTTTTCGTAATCCCTATTTTTCGGGTCGTTACATAGCTTCCCCTTTTAAGGAAGAAGAACCCACTCTGATCGGGTGGTTCTTCCTTCTTGCTACCAAACTAAACGTTAACGAGAGAAACATAAAAAGGGATATAAATAAATTTGAACTTGATATTTAGATTCTGCTGATTTACAAATATGCTGAAGCAAGAAATGTTCACATTTTGTATTCTTTACAATCAGAACTTGCTATAATTAAAAGATTTGTTTGCTATTGACTTACACCTAATTGAAAAAAAAGAAGAAGAAGGATTAATTGTAGATATTGCAATTATTATTCATTCAAAAATAAGTCATTAAATATATTGTTAGTTAGAACAAAAGTAATATATATTTGTTAGTAAACATAAAAATTTTTTGAGATTAAATAATCCTTTACCTCTTGAGGTAGTGTTTCCTCATCATCTGTCCTCATCTCAAGAGATCTTGCAAGCATTGATTGGGTACTGTGTTTTAACATAGTTGCATTAGGGATATTAACTTTATAATTTTTCTATGATTCACCCCCTGCGATTTGTTTGTACAAAATGGCTGCTTGAGCAATGCCAGGAAATTTATTAACATTCCAATTAGAAGGAATTATCCCTTCATGATAAACAAATCTACTTGTATCCAAATTGTTATCTTTCCAAATCTGGAAAGAACGTCTGGCCCCGGATCGACCAAGCAGTGACAGGACCTTGACGTGATAGACCTTGAAGTCACCGTCATCGGCACATATTACGATGATTCTATACATTTCGTAGCTCATAATTAATACTCCCCCGTTTAACTTCCATTTATTCAAAACTTTTCTCCTCTTCTCTAATGTTCGAAATAATTTCGCTGCGTTTGAAATGAGAATTCTTGCAGCGCCACCTATGGAACACCACTTAAGGTATTCCGTCTTCCAAGCTAGCAGAATACGAGAGTGCGATCTTCTTAAGTAAATATCGGAGAAAGCAATTGTTTGCAGTTTCCTTCCATTTGGTCCAACAGAATGGGCTAAGATGCAACCTAACCCATTCCTAATATTCTCGCAGAGAACGTTTTACGTCCATTACCTGTCTCCTGAGCAGCTAAGCGACAATGTTTGGGGGAACATCAAATAAAGCGTGGAATTGTTTCACACTCGGCATTATCTCGGAAGAACCTTGAAAATTAACGAAATAATTGGGTAATGGAATCATTAATAGAATATAAATATTATCAACTTTTTTGTAACTTCTTTAGTGAAATAGCTGCGATGGTATTTTGTGCAAAATAATAACCAACTACTTGTTTATAGTTTTTCTGTATTCCTCTGATCATAGAAACCAGGGCATGGTTTGCCATTTTATTACTACTGTCAAGTGTACCCAAATCTTCGAATCCTGAGATCTTTTCCTCATGAGCTTTATAGTGTAAACCACTCTTCAACTGTACTTCATCGAAGATTAAGGTGACACTTTAAATATTTTAAAACGTTATCATTTAAACCGGTTTTAAATGGAATATGGGACAACATGGGTTTCAAAGTTCTTATTGTAGGTGAATCAAAATGAACTTGTAAATAACCATACAATTATATTGGTAGTATTCAAATGTATATTTGTTAAATTATTACTATACTTTAAAATGTTTAAAATATTTTATTCCCATGGTTTAATAACTTTATAACATCTTTTACTCCTTTGAAAATTAAGCTCATACCTCCTATCTCAGTAATTTCTGCATCCATAATCATCTCCGCGGTACGTTTAAAAATACGGACAAACCATCCTCCAAATCAACAACAACTGATCGCCATGTAGCTGATGTATTTACTTCGCAGACTTAATCATATATAATTTATTCACCTCTAATTCTGATATGTTCTTCTTTGGGGAAAATCGATACTGCCCTAACTGACTTAAATGTGATATACTAGCTTGAGTTGGTTTATAACGTAAGCGAGCGATGTGATTGTGTTAGCGAACTTCAATTATTAATTACGGTTTGAAAACAATCAGGATGGCGATTACTGTCCATTCCAAAATTAGATATAGCATCAGTGATCACAGCGTGTGCAGCTGCTGATAAAATTGTGCCTAACTGATGTACCTCCACTACACTGCAGTTAGAATCAGCGAATAAGGGAGATTGGCCAAGTGCAGCCTTAACAGTATTCATAACATCATCTTTGGCTTTATTAAGCCACGAATCATTAAGCAAGCTACCGTAAGATCCTTTATTACAAAAGTTAGTAAACCATACGACGTAAGATACCCTGTAATTATGTGTCCGTGCCTTAAACTAACTTAAAAGTGCATTTCTTTATCCTTGACCTCCCGGATAATTTTTAAATGTCTCCGGGGATCAGCCCACAATAGAGGACATCAACGCATCAGGCGATGGATGATGTCCTCTAAATCCTCAGCCGTCGTTATGAATACGCAGGGCTGTAATTTGAAAGGATACTGTATTATTACAATTAGGAAAGAATAATAATAAATAAAATATTACTTACATTATTAGATGCCCACGAACAAATTGTTGCTATTATTTCAATAACGTCGAGCGGTATTGGCAATAGCGATGCCATTTTTAAAAAAAAAGTGCATTTTTATCCTCTTTATATAGTATGGGATACCGTTTATGTAAACAGTTTTTTTAATTAATATCGATTGTAAGAAGAGTGGGAGTTTTCCGTATATAATAGAAACGGAAGATATTAAACAATAAAATAATAGAAAAATATATATTTAATAAATTAAAATTACAATAAATTTACGTCTATTTATTGAGGGGTAACTAAAAAAATAATTTAATTGTGATATGTGTAATATTCAGACCTATAAATAACTTAGAGGCGGCACTGAAATAATTTTCATCAGCGACCTCCCTAATAATTTTAAGATGGCCGCCTGGTATCGGCCCTAAATAGAGGATATCGCCCCCCTCATGAAGAATGATCTCCTCTAACTCTTCACTTGTAACTATGAATACTGAGGGCTGTAAATTGAAAGGATACTACTTATGTATTATTATAATTCGGGAAGAATAATGATCAATAAAATATCACTTACATTATCAGAAGCCAAAAAGCATATGGCCATTATAAGGTCTTTAACAAATTGTGGAGTAGATGACATGATTGGTAGTATGATATACAACTGCATTTTTTCCTCTTTATATACTATGGGATACTGTTTATGTAAGCATGCTTTTAATTTTTATTGATTGCAAGACGTGTAGAAGTTTTCCTTATGGTAATATATGGGATACGATTTATTTACAACAACATAAACACAACCATTTTATTTACAATAAAATATATTTATTTATAACTAACACAGTACAACACATGATTTCGGGACTCAATTCTGATAATTGTCTATGAAAGTAGCCCCAAAAAGAAGAACTTCTGCATCATTCGTATGGTCATGGTACATCAAATAATAATTTAAAAATTAATTTGAAGTTAGTAAGTATCGTATAGGGGAATTTGTCACGTTTTAGGCTCTTTTGTTTGTCATAACTGGAGAACCACTAGTCCGAATAAGCTGCAACGTTTCGCTACATAAGCAACAGTTTCGCAGTTATAAATAAATGTATGAAGAAAAAAACAATTTTTTATATTTAATTCATAAAAAATCCAAAACGGTAAAAAGGAACAGTTTCGCAGTTATAAATAAATGTATTAAGATTTTTATATGTTATCTATGCATGGAAACAAAATTTAGAACATTTTCAATTAGTGTCACTATCCATCCTCGTTGAAGTTGACGCTTGTGGTTCTGATGACCTTATTTTCTTAGTAGGTTGTTCATATTCATGTTCTGAGTCTGCATCATCATCTGAGTTACACATAATATTCAAGGGCATGTTTTGTTCAGTGTGTCCACAAATTTCAGTGTCATCTTCATCTTCGGTGCGTTCATCTTCAAACTGCACAATTTTAGAACTCCACCAACAAACCTCCGCAAGCAATGCATCCAATTTTTTGCCTTTGAATCACTTTTCCATTGGCATGGTCACCTGGTGGAACCTCTCTCCTTGTTCGTCCGATTCCTGAGGTAATTGTGCCAAAAAGGTATCAAGGTGGAAATGCAGGAAATGTAATTCTGACGTCATGGATGCATTGATTTTTTCAAAATAATACAGCAAGTTGTCCACTCGTGTCTGTATGTCATCTTGCTGTACACGGTTCTTTCCTAAAACGCCTTCGATGACTTGTTTCCTTGCGTCCCATGCACATAGGTGGTTATAATGGTTCGAAAGCATATTTGTGAAAGATTCACTTTTCATTAATTTTCGTATATCCGGTCCATTGAGAATACCTGTTTGAAATATAAAAAAAAACATTTATCAAACAATTATTGGTAATGCGAATATATTGTAGTGAACAAATTTAGATATGACAATATTAAAATACTGACAACGATATGTACCTTTTCTAATTTTAGCTTCACTCAGTTTTTTAAAGATGGACTTCAAACAGTCATAGGCGTCATCAATATCTTTGACTACCACTTCGACGAATTTCCCAGCTATTCCTAATTTCATGTGGAGCGAGGGCAACAATATATCATGTAGATCCTTTATCAAAGGTTTATTCCGTAATTTTAATTGTTTCTCGAGCTCGGGAGTTTTTGCTTTCCAATCTTTACATTGATATTGATTTCCTTTGTATCGTGAATCCCAATTACAAAGGAAGCAGAAGTATTTTGGAAAACCGCCTTTTAATACAATGCCTTGTATTATATGTTGACAACCTTTAGATCGCAACAAATCTTCCATTTGTGTACATTGTAGTTGATTTTCTCCAAAATTTCGCCCAATGTTTCATACGTTTCCTTCATAGTTGTGTCAATAAAATATCACTTACATTATCGGCGGCCAATAAACATATGGACATTATTAACTTCATAACAAATTGTGGTGTAGATTCTGACATGATCTATTGATGCTATTGGTAATATGATATAAAACTGCCTTTTTCCCCCTCTTTATATACTATGGGATACTGTTTATGTAAACATGTTTTTAATTTTTATTGATTGCAAGACGTGTAGAAGTTTTCCTTACGGTAATATATGGGATACGATTTATTTACAACAGCATAAACACAACAATTTTATTTACAAAATGAACCTTTATTTACAACAACATAAACACAACCATTTTATTTACAAAATAACAACGTAAAATTTAAACAATATTATCTCTAGAAATCCAACTGTTATGCGATGAATCGAATCCTAACCACTTAACGTACACTTTATTCTTTTTCCTCTTCAACACTTTTTCAACAAGATATACATCAGGTTGTTTGGATTTTTGTAGTTCAAATTCATAAAAAGCTCCTTTAATAGGCTGACCATTCATATCCTCTAATAAATAAGAAATTGGATTCGTAATTTGTCTTTTAACTATTTTAAATAACTCGGTGGTTCAGTTGGGTAGATATCCTTTATCGAAAACGTGTTTATGCTTGCTAATGCGAACTACATCCCTAACTTTAAAGTTTCCTTTAGCTGCAATTTTAATATGATTGTACACCGTATTGAGAAGTTTACTTTCTACAGATTTCGAATTTATTTGAGATGGTCGAATGCTTTGAATTGTTATATGGAGTTGTAAAAGTATCCAATAAGTGTAACCATTTATGATTTCCGTAAAGACTAAACATTTTATACAAATTTTGTTTTATGGTTCTATTACGCGTTCAGCTATTGAAGCCCTCATTACACTATAGGTTGAATAATGATTAATTTTAAATTCCATCATCAACTTTTTAAAGTGAGTATTGTAAAATTCTTTTCCTTGATCTGTTTGTAGATTTTTAGGTGGATGACGTTCAGAGAGAATTGAACGTAACGCGTGTATTACATCCGTTGAAAATTTATGTTTTAACGGACGCATCCAGAGAGATTTTGTTAGTTTATTATAGTTTCGCTTTCGATACTTGTATTCTTATGCTTATGGATTAGGTCCAATAATATTGGATTTTTCTCCAATACATCTAGTCGGCAATTTATTAAGCTCATTTCCTGAAAGGTGATTTTCACCCGTAATCTGGGTGCTATATCTAGAAGAGCTAGTCTGAGGAGCCTGTGAAAAATTTCCTTGCTTCGAAGTAGAATTATTTCCATAATTGCTTTGGAAACCACAATTAAAAGAGCTTCTATTGTGCTCACCTTGACTTTGAAAATCTTGCGCTGACTATTATTACGAAAGTTATTGGACTCATTTGTAAAACTGTTCCGGCGTTCTTTTTCACGAAATCTGCAATTCTTGGCAATGTGATTGTGTAATCCGCATGTGTAACATGACGTACGGTTTTGCAATGAAAACCATTTACAAATGAATTTTTCCCAAACATAAAACCGCTTAATTCTTGTTGTTTTGCGAGTGCTTTGGTTATTTGTAGCGTTAAATTTGGATTTCTCTTGAATAAGGGTTCTAGAGTTTTTATCAACTATTTTCTAAGTCCTAATCTAAACTGATTTGATTTAACACAAGGTCTTTACAATTTTGTTTTCAAACCTGAATAGTGTCTAAGTCCAACTGAAGGTTTCCAATTTTTTTCTCTTTAGCAACAATTTCACCCTCTTCTACATCTTCGTTACTTTGTTGTTGTAGTTGTTGTTGACTTTCAATTTGGGGAAATTGGTCATCCCCATCGACACTTAAATCAAATACATACTTATACATCACGGATGCCAACATCTGTACCTCCGTTTCCTTTTCAACCTCCAGCCTCGTATATTGGACTGGAAGGTTTCCAAACTCTCTCTTCGGTGTATCATTTTTTGGGGTATACAATAGTGTAATTATCACACAATTCCCCTTCGTTGTTACACTTTTTAAACCATACCTAATTCAGAATTATTAATAAAGGAAAAAAAAAGAAAAAAGAAACTTACCGGGAGAACAGGTGTTTACACACCACATATAATGTTTTTATTGGTACATTCACCATTTTTGTGCCATGGTGGTAATTAGTAAAGTGCATGATGATGTGGACATTTTTTTTTTCTTTTGTTGCAAGTTGAACTGTTGAAGCTGAGTGTAGGTATGCTAAATCGAATCGATTGAGAGACATTTATATGTTGAATAATTTACTAATTAAGCATAAATGTGGATTATCTTATTAAAAATCATATACAGGAATACATAATGCATATAAATTTAAATAAAATAGCGTGGAACTACTTTCTTCAAAATTTTTAATTTTGTTTTTAATATACATCAAGAATAATAATAATTATTATTATAATAAAAATTGATAACAAAAATTAAACTGATTTGAACATTTGTCGAACATTTTCAAAATTTTGAAATTCTGTAAGTAAATTTTACAAATCAGTTTCCTTTCCGTAATCTAACCTCTAATACCTTTGCCTCTGCTACAATCACCAATCCGGTAACTGCCTGAACGGCATTCCGGACTCCAGAAGGGCCAGGAACATCGGAATCGTTAGTATTAAGATTTTCTATTCTCTCTTCTCTTCTGGTTTTTTCCAAAAGGCAATCTGGTATTAATGGAACATCTTCATCTTCATCGCTATCTTCACCAAACGTCGTTTCATTAATCTCGTCTGATGAAGCACCGCTATCTCTATCACTCATATTAACTGTTTCCTCGTACATGGCGTTATCAACAAGATGTTGCTTTTTCTGTATTTGTCTTCGGTTTTTTTAACGTGTCTGACACAATTTCGCGACACAAATTGAGAACGTCATTAATTTTGAAGGTATTGTTGTTCCTTGCCACTTTGTTTTTGACGTAGGCCCATATCAATTCAATTGCGTTGAATTCACAGTGTGCAACTGGTAACCAAAGTAATTTTACCTCATCGCCCCTAATTTCTTGTACCAAAGTATCTAACAGATAACGTCTCTGATAATGATAAGGACGTGACAGTTGTAAAAGCTGTGGTCTGGTCATCGATGAAAATGAAGTATAAGCTTCCGGTACCGACACATTTCTTTCCTGAAGCCACCTGATGATATCCCCTTTTTTCCATGCTGTTGTTGGATTTCTGAAATTAGGATCCAACATAGTATGATATGGGGCTTGGTCTATCATGATAACCGACCTTGCAGGAATTATCGACAACACATGCCTGAACCACTCTTCGTAATGTTGCCGATTCATTTCATTTTGATAATCGGCTTTAGCCTTTTTTTTCTCACCAATGAAACATTTCTCTGCACCCGGTAGAAATCCATCTTCACTGCCAATGTGTAAAATAATAATTCTTTGGTCGGCACCTGATGGCTTTTTTTATCCCCCCTCTATAACCATTAACCTCTTGAACATCTCCACGATAATCTTCAAAACTCTCTATATTTTCAGGAGTTACTCTTTCCTGCCATCCAAAACTTCTTGCGTGGTTTGCCCCACACCAAGTTTCGTCCGTATAAAAAATTCTCCATCCTGTATTACGGTAAGTTAACAAAGAGTTTAAAAAATCTGCTCTGTGTGCAGCAATATTTGGATGTTCCATTAATATTGGTTTATTGTTCAATTTTTTATAAAAAAAATTTAGTTTTTTTCAACAACCATATAATGTTCTTAAAGAAAACGGTGGAAGATTTGGTACTTTGTTTCGAATGTCCACGTACATTTGTCGGGCTGTTGAAAATTTCTTAGCGAGGTAATAATCGAATACCAGCCTTCTAATAACTCCTTGCAATTCCTCGTTGCATTCTATTTTCTTTCTACTCGACTTTGCAACGGGATTTTCTACAGTGCCTTTACTCACGCATTCGTAACACATTCTTTTCACTGTTCTCACACTAATACCAACGGCTTTTGCTGTCCTTTGAACTGCTTTCTTAGCGTCCATTGAAAGCCCTCCAAGATTCTTTTCTTCGTCAAAAAATTTCCTAACGTTGATAATCATTTGTTTTTCTTTTAATGTCAATGCTTTTGGCATTTTAAAAATTTACTTGCAGTATTGCAAAACTTTGAAAATGTTCGACTGCCTGTCTACTACTGATGCTTGCACTTTTCACAACTCGTATTTATATGCAGACATTTTGTAAAAATAAGTTCGTGATGAATCAGAGCGCAATCAGAGTTTATTATATTTGGTAGGATATTTGGGATCAACATCCAATCCTAATAGAGAGATATTCTCCTGTTACTATATCATTAGGATTGTAAGACCGTACCTTATCAAACATCTTGTTGACTGATGTAGACACTTCTCCTTCCGGTGGACTGCATCTCTGTAATCTAGTTTTCTTTCTTTGTGTTCGGAGTTTACCAATTTGAGGTTTCTCATGGGATGGGGTTTTTGGATATTTTTCACAGGAAATGTGTATTGACCCCATTTGGGTTTCCAGGTAGTTGAGAATATTTAAACACATTTTAATTATAAATATACGAATTATTTTAATGATATTAGTAACGAATGCTCTTCGCCTAGAATTATTGGCTAACTTATGTATTTCATTTGTGCCAAAAATATGTGCATCACAAATGCTATCACTGTTATCCTTTGTTTTTGATGCTGAAAAATTTTATTTCCAATTTGGTTTGTTCCAATTTACCCATTTGGTGATGGCACGCGCAAATTTAAAATTCATGTGACGTCATGTGGAGGTTTGTGGTGAAAATTTAAAAATACAATTATATTGGTAGTATTAAAATGTTTATTTTTTAGTATATTAAATAAACTTTATTAACATTTTGGTGATTGTATTAAAATGCATAATTTTTATTAAATTAAATAAATTTTGTTAACATTTCGGTTTTTTAACTTTCTAACGTTTTACAATGTCGATGAGATGCGTTGGATCCCTTTTTCCAACCAATGGAAGGGAGAATAAAAAAATACAATACTATAGTTTAAATGTTTAATAACTTTATATCGTTTTTACAAAGTCGATGAGAACATTTTGATTATTTAAACACATGGAAAAAGTTATAACAGCATAAAACTATTACTAAAAATGAGTTCATCGATTTAGTGGAAAATGAAGTATGATGAAAATGTGGTGCGCGTTCTGTTTGAAACGTTCACATTTTAAATTTATTTTAATAGAAAATTGCTCTGAAAAGGTTCATGAAATTTTAATTTGAAATTAGCTTATAGGAAAAACAATTATATTTAACAATAAAATATATTTAACAATAAAATATATTTAACAATAAAATATATTTAACAATAAAATATATTTAACAATAAAATAATTTTAACAATAAAATAATATTATAAAATTAAAACAAAACTAACTAATTGGTATACATATATTCATTCCCAATTCATTATCTACATTATAGTCATGAACGCATCCAGGGGGTGTGCATCTTCTTCCTCCAATGAGTGGATGACTGAAAAAGTGAAAACGCCCACTTTTTCAAAAGTAAATAAAAAAAAAACAATAACTTACAGCAACATCATCGTAGTCCTCATCTCTAGCTATTCTTACAAGGACTTGTTCGTTATCTCATCACATATCTTCAGATTCTATTAAATCAATGAATTCAAATTTCGTAATCGTTTTATGCTGCATTCTTACAACTTTTTCCATGTTTTGAAATTCTTTATTTTGGAAAAAGCCCTTTCCCATGAAATAAGCTCCTTGTAATCTTCGAAACACTCTCCATATACACGTCCATGTTCAGTTTCAATATATGTAATCCATATACACACTTCTCCACTTTCATCAATCCCCCCATGTACTGAGTGGCCCAAAATTCGCGCAACCAATTGAAAAAAAATGACATTGCGTAGCAAAAATACAAAATTTATTCGGAAAAAAACAAAATACACAAAATTAGTTTGAAGCAAGGCAAAAACCGACTCTCTGGCATCATAACAAATGTTCGAAATGACCTCCTTCTTGTTCGATGCACTTCAGACATCGCTTTTTAACAGCTTTACAGATGCGCTCAAGTAAAGGTTTATCTGCATTCAGCGTATCGACTTTGTTGGTTATGATGTTTTTCATGGTCTCCACATCTGGTAAATCATTTTTGTACACCCTATCCTTTAAAATTCCCCACACGGCAAAATCCAAGGGAGTCAGGTCAGGAGATCTTGCAGGCCACTCTACTCGACCTCGTCTACCGATCCAATCCGGGAAATTTTGATTTAGGAATTCGCGAACAATGATAGCGTAATGGGGCGGCGCACCATCTTGTTGAAGAGTTAAAACACGACCAGAAAAATCCGGGTTATTATTCATTTCATCGCGCAGTTCCATCAACAAATCAAGGTATGCAATACCTGTTACTGTTGCGTCGAAAAAGTAGGGGCCGACAATGCCGAAGGAGCAAACACCAAGCCATACTGTTACACCAGGAACGTTTAATTCTTCTTGCACCGTGATATGCGGATTTTCTGTAGACCAGTACACGCAATTGTGTCTGTTGATTCGGCCATTTAATTTAAACTGTGCTTCATCTGACCACAAAATGGTTTTAAAGAACTCTTCGAACGCTTCACATCGAATTACGTACCACTCAGCGAACTGAAGTCTGCGGTCCGGATCGTCTTCTGTTAATGCTTGTAAAAGACGTGGTCTGTAAACATGCATACCTAATTCCTTCATTATTCGCTGCAAGCTGGAACGAGAAATTTCCAATTCATGGCAAGCCTTACGGACTGATCGCGCCGGTGTTTCAACGAAACTCTCAGCGACCATCTGTACGTTTTGTGCAGTTCGCACGCTGCGTGGCCGCCCCGAACGCTTCGTGTCATTAACAGTACCATTTTGTTCGAACCTTTTTATCAAGCGATACACAGTTTCACGCCTCGGAACTTGACTGTTAGGAAACTTTTCGGCAAAATCGGAGAAAATGTTTCGATAATCGGCATGATAACGGTAGTACGAGCTCACTAAAAACACGCGTTCCCGGCTGCCATAGCTACACACGGACAACTGGTTGACACGGTTAACCTTGTACTAGTGGGGTGAAACCGGCGCATGCGTATTTTGTGTTAGCGTTGCGCGAATTTTGGGCCACTCTGTATTTAGAAGAATAAGTCGTTAAAATTACATTACACTTTATTTAATGTTTTTTTTTTAATTTACCTGTATAATTGTGGATCCCTGAATAGGGCACATTGAATCTTGTGAGGCAATCTATATTTAAATATGTCAAACTGAATATACCAATTTAAATAAAGGTAGTCCAATAGTTCATTGAAATATAGTTATATTCTCATCACTCAATAGTCTATTCCGTGAAGAACGAAATGTACAACCAAACATATCAATGCTCACATCACTCACGCTTGGCCCACCATTGTTCATTGGTACACATAAATTGTTATTTTTTATTAGAAAATTCGGAATGAGAAATTCTTGTGTACGATCATCATTCCGGAATCTTACTCTCATTTGTTCTCCCGTCATCTCTTGGAACTCTACGCCGATCCCTGCTTGTCAGTAATTGGATATGGCTCTAGTCCAAGGTCTTAAGCTACCCCAAGAGCTACAACTAGCAATCATTCCAGCCAACATCGCTACCAATCTCTCTTTCCTGATATCATGATGACCTACCTCCTCATAAAACCGGGACACATAGTAAGAAAGTGCAAAATTTAAGACTTTACTACAGGATCAGTGATTATTGCAACTGATTGACGAACAGGAGCTATTGTAATGGGTTTTGGTTGGTTCCCTCCAACCTGTGATGCAAGTTCTGGATAACATCTAATCTCATTTAATCTAGCAAGATCTCCTGCACGGATACTTTGTCGGTTAAGTCTAAAAATTATGTTGATAACGTGTTAGATGTTTCTACTTTAAATATTATGAAGATCGTTTAGCACTTGAATTATCTATATCGAACAATAACCAAATCCGAAAATCTTGTAAGCTTTCGTTTATGACGGTATAATGTACATGAATTACTAATGTACAATACAACAAATTTTTAAACAATACCTTTTTTTTTCTGCATAATACGTATATTTTGTGCTGGTTTTACAATACTACTTAATAATCTAATACCAAGACCAAATAATTCGTTAAAGCGAGGTTCTCGCGCTGTACTATTGCTAGCGCCGGCATACGAAGCATCTTCTACACTGCCTCTAAATTGATACATTAATAATTTTTTTATTATTTCAATTGACTCCTCAACATCGTAGTACATGGAATCTAAGTTTTCAGTAATACATCCGTACCTAACATTTACTGACATAGCATATTCGTAAATTTCAAACAAATTTTTGTTACAAAAAAAATGATTAAAGGCTACAAACATTGGATCTAATTTTCGTCTATCAATTATATATCTGTACTTACTAGAAAACCACAACTCACTGTCTAAAACCAGTTGAATTGGAGAAAACGGATTCGCTTTTAAAAATTGAAGGAGTCTGGGCTCTCGTTCGCTTGTACACCTTCCGTGTTCTCCAATTTGTTCTTGAGGTCTGCTATCATATCCGACATTACTTCCGCAATCTCCGGTTTGCAAGAAGGCAATGCTACTTGCATCCTGTACATCGCCTTCTTTCACCATAAGTTGGGATCGAGACGAGCGATTTCTGATGTCGAGAATACTTTGAGTTGAATGATATACTCGTCCGAAGCGTCGGCCTGACACTTCAGCGAATACAACCTCCCGTTCTCCCGTGCATACATATATTCCGATATACTGTTTTCTCTCGAAGGTAAGCTCTGACTTGCAAATAATCGTCCTACTCGTCCTCCTGCGGAATCCCTTGCATATTTCGATGCGGGCGCATCTGCATCTGTTTCCCGAGTACGGGCAGTCGTGTATGATATGGAAGTGTTCCCCGTGTTTTGATAAGATGAAGACCTCACCTCTGAATTCAGTTTGTCGTAGTCTAGTAATAAAGTTTCTAATTGTTCCGTACTCGTCAATGATAGCAGATCGCACGATATCGTGGATTTGCACCCGTCGCGAATCACTTTGGCAATACATTTCCAGGAAGTTATTTCCGACCTTTTCTGAATCGATTTCCATTTTGTCGATATCGGAAGCCACAAGTTCTTCAGACATTGCATCTCGGCATTCCACTTCTTGGCGTTGGCTAACGTCGAGCATGCCATTAGAAATGTCATCAATTTCGATGCTGTTGGATATTTCGGAAAGATTTGAAGTACCACATCTTCCACCGTTTTCTTCTTGTTGAAAAATGTCTCTAATTGATTGAAGTCTTCGACTGGATTCTGAGCTGATGGAAGGACATCTTCTTCTTCCTCGGAGTCGCTGATCGCCTCTGGTTCTCGCAAAGCATCTGTTGCCATTTTCGGTGAAAAAACTTTTTATACTTAGCTGCACAAATGAAGAGTTACTTGTAGACGATGAACTCATACTAAATTAATTCCGTCAGGAACTCAAATATATATTAAATGAATTGCACACGGCACGAGAGTTATATAAACAGAATTACGCCTCTATTTAATGAGCACTTAATAAATATTTTTCTTATCTTATCTCTAGAAAACCAGACGGTAATTACAAGAAGCAATGATTGGCACCGACACCGCCGCCCCTGCCACTAGGCCCCCACCTATAGGACCCATGGCCTATACCATATGATAACACATGGTTGGTGTTATCATCGATGACACTGCCACGGTAACAAAACTGGTCTTCTGAAGAATCTTCATTTGACGAAAAATTCTCCTCAGAACTTTCATTATCATTAATATTAATAATGATAGGTTCGATTACCTCATCTATAATGTGTGGTGCATACAATTTTCCCATAGATTTGGAGCTATTGTATTCACAGTGTCAATGCATAAACTTAAAACATCTTTAATTTTAAAAGTGTCATTTGTCTTTGCGACTTGATTTTTTAAATAAGCCTAAATCAACTCGATTACATTGAGTTCGCAGTGCGCCACTAGTAACCATAACTATTTAACTTCATCTCCTTGCAATTGACTCCAATAGGAAAACTTTTTTATTAAAGTGCGCCACCTAGCGGCGGGTGGCGTAACTAAGCAGAAAGAAAAAAAAAAGATGTGTGTTTAAGAAATATATAAAGCTTACTTATTTAATTGAATTTAAGCGGATTGAATTGATAGCTGCACGGTGAAATAAAACAACAAAATGATGTGTTTAAGAAATACATTTATTATTATCTAATTTTTAAGTATACATAACTTTTATAAAACAATTACATTTAAAAAAAATTATATACATATAGATGAACATCAGGGTCATCGGCCGGAAATTTTTTACGTTTCAGGTTTCTTGACGAAATCCAATAAATATACAGGGTGAGTTTAACCAATGTCTTTTGCACCATTATAAATTATAGACATTTTGCTAAGTTCGATCATTTCTTCGTCGGTAATATCTTCAGCAATGTGTCTTGGTAAATAAATTATGTATCCAGCCTCCAGTTTAAGTACCACGGACGGCCAAGAACACTTTTTAAGACGTTTCGCACACTTAATGGGGTATGGAGTGTCTGGTTGAAGCTCAGAAATTGATTTTTTCGGCGGGAAATTACACTGACATACTGCTGTTGTTTTGTGAACATACTGCTGGAGAGCCGGTGTGGAACCAACATTGATTGGTGGTTGAATTTAATTTAGTCTCATCGTCTTCCGCAAATATCCGTCAGTATAGAATTGCTGTTACGTGTTTCCAAAAACTGCTTCTTTTGCTTTAAATAAATATTTGGTCGTAGTCGGAAATTAAGACATCAATTACATCTAGAGCTTCTGATTGATTCTTCTCACATCCACCCATCGCTATATAACAACCTGTGATGGTTGCGTTCTAAGTATCTCACTGAATTAATGAATTAATTCTGGAAACGTTTTCTTCAAAGCGTATATAACAAATGATAACATATGACATTTACGTAGTTTATGAGGTTTTGTACAGCTTATTGGGTGACTATCATCGACATCCGCATAGAGCGGGTTTTCCGCTTCTTCGGTAAGCCGTGCCCGCTTATTTTGCCAATTTCTGGAGCTGGTAATGTTCTTATTGGCACGACGGGAGCAGTCTAAAGTAAGAAAATTACATGAATGATTAGTTTCTGTACAAAAATCCACCTTTGTCATATCTACGTGTGTATAGAATTTATGACACCTGGCATCGAAGGCATCACGTTCAGAAGACACGTACTTGTATAATTCATTATTAGAACTTATAATTACAGGAATGCGTTTATTTAAACGTTGTTGTGCTCTATTCTTAACAGCTATGGTAGCATTCGGATTGCCTTCATAAACTAATTTAGCTGTTTGTGCAATATCTACAGCTATTAGTGGTTCTTGGTGTAAAACCACATCTGCATTTAATGCATTTTGAAATGTCAATATGCCATCAGTCTTTAGTCTATGGGCAAAACGAAATAAAATATGAAGATTTTGACAAAATACGGTTTTGCCACTACTGGCTGGTCCTAATAACATTAACGTACATTTTTTACGGTATGGTTCGTGCCGGTTAACCAATATGCGATAGCTCTAGTTGAATTTTGATGATTCAAAATTAATATCTTGAATTTTACAGCAATCTATTATAGAACAAATCATTTTTTCATATAATTCATTGAATTATACTTATCAACTAATTCTTTTATTGCATCATTTATAGTACGTGATGACAGAAATTTGGTTCTACAATTCATGAATATTTCTCTTAAACCTTTGTTACCAATAATTTTAATTGAATCAGGTTTTTGCAAACATTGTTCGAAATCGATACATCCAGATTCTAAACATTGATTGAAAAAATGACATACATATGTCACAGAAGATGTAGATTGAGGTAATTGATTAGTAGGTATACTAGATTCCGGAAAGATATGTTCTCTTTTAAAATTTAAATACATTTTAACTACATCAAGATTATTACCAATTATTTGTAATGGACGTTTTTTGATATAATGAAACATTGAAGCATTCGATTTAACGTATTCGAACGTTATTTGAAACCATTCAACTTCATATAATTCATTTTTGTTTGACAAAAAGTCATTAAATGCATTATAGGCTTCGTTAGCTAATGGTCTATGTTCTGTTTGTTTGAACTTTGATTTTGTTTGGTCTTTTAAAAATAGCAATATTTGTGCATGATAACCTCTAACTGAACTTTTCTCTAAAATAGATATAAATTCGCATTTTAAAGCATTTAAATGGTCGAAACAATTTCTAGTTAACTGTTCATCAAAATCTTTTAACATTGCATGTACAACAGCTAAGAAGGTAGAACTATTATCTTTATATGAACTTCTATCACTAGTTATGATAAAACTATAAGCTACATAATTATTATACCGTTTAGTTAAATTTATGGCATCTCTTGTAGATATATTAGAAAATATTGGATTATGTTATCCAACTCCGGAGGAATATAAGTATACTGTCCATTCTCGGAATAAACAATAATAATGCTAAATTCATCAATTGAAGGAGGATAAGAACTAAAAATTTCGTGGTACAATGATCCACCTTCTTGGTAAATTTGCACTGACATATCTGAAACAATTAGTATAGTTTACGTCGCTTTGGTAAGGACTCATCGGTATTTCCGGAGTAGCTAATATTTTTCAATTTATTTGCTTCGGAAATATCGATTTGTTCTTCTAATGTATGCATCTCAACTCCGTTTTGGAATTGAACACGCAATAAAGTTTGAATATGTTCATTTATACTTGCGTCATCTTTGTTATTTGTATACATTTTTGGTAATTGATGTAAAAAGCAATATGAATCTTTATGAATAATACCAATGCGTGCTAGTAATGTTTTGTACCCTATTTGAAATGGAGCTACCCAACATAAAATATACCAATCAGTTACATCTTTCCCATCTGCTTCTGAATGGTTTAATTGTAAAATCTATGTGTTAGGATATGTGATTTCTAAAATTTCGCCTAAACTATCTATAGTATTTTCTTTTAAGTTACAAAATATATAACAACTGTTTCCTGTAGATATGCTTACTTCTATTAATCCAAACTTCTCTGTTGGTTTTTGAATTTGTCTGTTTCCTGCTTCTCCCTGTACGACACCACCGGTATTATGTTCGCTACCTCCGGGTTGTGGAACTTGTTGGTCAGGTTGATTATTTGGATTAACCTGCTGCGTCTTTTGTTGTATACCACTCGGTCCTGCAATTGGTTGAGCCATATTTGTTGTCTCTTCGTGTGTTGATGCTTTCTTTTTATTTGAAAGTTGATCACTTGGAGAATCTGCGTGCGGACGTTTTTTAGGTCCTGCAATATTTTTTGGATACCAATTAGTTTTATCGGCACCTTGTAATTCAGCAGGAATAAAATGCGAAGGATTAAATATTAATTGACGACCGTTATATTTATTAAAGTATGTTATATCACCATTTGTGGTGAAATAATTATTACGATCTAATAAATCCCAATGGTTATCCCATTGTGAATTATTATCATCTACCTCAGCTACATCATCTTCATCACTATCAGGTATAGAATAATGTGATTGAATTTACTCTGTCCATTGTTCATTTTCATGTTGAACAATTCTCATTATATGAGGATTAGCGAATACAGTTTCACCTATATTAAAGTTTTTACCAAACCATGTATTATATCCTCTAATACATTTTTAGATTTATTATAGAAATAATTACGTGTTGATTCGTCTCTAACAAATAATGTACTTATAGGATCTTGTTTGTATTCATTATTACTTATATTATATTTTTTTATAGTTTTATATAATATTGAATAGTAAGAAGACATACCTGATTGCTATGTAGACGTTGTAGTTGGTAATTGATTACTGGTTGTTTTCTGCTCGTTTCGTGCGGTATTGATACTGTTTTCAAATTTTGTTTGTATTGGTTTAAGCGATTTTTTATCGTTACCGATCGATGCGATTCCAATTATTCCACCAACAGCGGCAACAGCGCCCGCGCCTGCCGCTAATTTCGTACCTGTTATCGCTCCTCCGACACCTCCTCCTACCGCTCCTCCAATACCTCCTCCTAATAATCCTCCTTTTGGTCTAATATTTGAGTTTAATAATGGCGTAGTTTCAGGAATATCGACTATTTCATCAAAATTTTCTACATTTGGATGTCTTTGTCGTAATTGAGTTTCCGGTTGATTTTGATATGCATCTGCTATATCGAATAATACATCTTCTTGCTCTTGCTCATGCATATCAATGATAAATGCTTCATTGTCATATTCTGTTGGAGGACCATTTGTATGTACAACATGAGGTTTGTTGTATATGGTAAACGATTTTCGGTTATTTTCAAATGATTATATAATTCTTCTAATTTTGTTGTTTGTGATATTACTTCTAAATTCTTTTAGAAATTTGTTTGATAACTTTATATTTGACTTCGATGAAAATACTTTATTTTTATTAAAGTTCCACGTGTGAGGTTTATGCAGTGTTGCCAACGACATCGTAGAATAAAACTACATTGATGCTTAAAAAAAAACTGTAGAAAACTGTTATCTACAGCTTTCCTTTATGTTCTATAATTTGTTATTAAAATTAATATTAATGGTGGTAATAAATAAAATGTTTATGAGAAAGAAATTATAGTAAAAAAATTATGAGTTCCTTAAATGTATTAAAATTAACAAATATAACAATACTTATGAAGAAGTTAGATATTATTAGCTATTATATCATTTTCAATTTGTAAATCTTCTTGATTTTGTTTCATCATTTTTTTTTAAATCGTACATATTTTTGTTGAATTTCTCAATACGCTCATTGGTCGCTTCAAACTCAAAACAGTTTTTAATTTCTGATTTTGTGTGCAAAGTACTCTTTATTGTGGTCGTAGAAACCTTATATTTAAGTTTCGTCTTCATAATATTAATAGTTGAAAACAAACGTTCTACCGTAGCAGTACTGTGTGGTAGACACAAAAGTTTTTTTGTTAAATTAGATAACAGTGGAAATGTTGTTGATCCATCGTCCTTTTGTAATCTGGAAACGTGTCCCCAAAATTTTTCCACATTAAGCGTGTCAGCTTCGTCAAAATTCAAATTGGTGTTTCGAAGAGTTCGCCATTTCCTATCCAATTCCGTTATATTTTCCGGGCAAATACTTGGAAAATAATATAATAGTTCAGCAATTGAAGTTATTTGCTTTTTGTTCAAACTATGGTGTAAAATCGCTTGGGGGTTCAGTAGTATAGAAATGAGAGTTCTGGACCGGAAGTTGCTCTCCTTGCTCCCCCTGTGACGTCACGCTGCAATGTTATAAGTATAGGGAGGGGCGCCAACGTAAATCTTGGGTGAAAAAAAGTTACTAGATCTGGTAACTTTTTTATTGCACCTCCTGTTTTGGATAGAGTTCTGTACGGCACGCGTTCCACCTAGCGATAGATGGCGCGCGTAAATTTAAAAAATCCATGTGACGTCACGGTAAAAGAGAATAAAGATACAATTATTTTGGTAGTATTTAAATACATCAAAACAATCCTATAGTTTTAAAATTTTTATTGAGCGATAAATGGCGCGCGTGCGTTCCAAAAGTACACTTTTTATCCCCACCACTACCTCCTTTCGAGGTTCTGACTACGCCACAGTTTAAATTCAACCAATCAGAGCGCAGCATTCTCCAAGAACCCTCTTTTTGGCGGGAAATTTGAATGAGGCTATCCAGATCGACGGACCTTATCACGATGACATCATCATCGATATATGCGGATATATATATATTTATTGAGGTGTAACTAAAAAAAAATATTTAATTATGATTAATATTCGGAGCTATAAATAACTTACAGGCGGCAGAGAAATGATTTTCGGCACCGTTCTCCCGTATTACTTTTAGGTGGCCGCCGGGTATCGGCCCACAATGAAGGATATCACCCCCCTCATCGGCGATGATATCCTCTAGATACTACTTATGTATTATTATATTTAATTCCGGAAGAATAATGATCAATAAAATATCACTTACATTATCAGTAACTAATAAACATAACGTCATTATTAGTTCCGCCACAAATTGAGGTATGGATTGTGGCATGGTACTATTGGTATGGTGCTATTGGTACTATTGGTATAAAACTGTTTTTTTTCCTCTTTATATACAGGCTGCGGCAAAATGATAGGTACTATTTGGGATATCAATAAAACCAAACCACATAAAGCAATCTTTTCTTTTTATTACTATTCAAATCTACATTTCATGCCATTTAGGAAAGTTATTTTTTAAAAATGATATCTTTTAAATGACGGCCATTATTGTCGATGCACTCTTGTAGGTGTTCACGGAAGCGCGTCATTACCCGATGAACCATTTCTTGGGGAATTGCGGCAATTTGTTGTCTTATGGCTGCCTTTAGAATTAAAGGCAGCCATAAGCCTTTATGGCTCCTGAAAAAAGTGAAAATGTAAAATCCACTTTTTTAAAAGTAAATAAAAAATCAATAACTTACAGCAGACGTAAAGTAGATTATTAAAGTCAGGATCCCTTGCTATTCGCGAGGATCCCCCTAAGAATGGGCCGCAAAATATAATGTCCCATTGCCATATTTGAAGTAAGGTCATAAAATAATCGGTTATAATATGCACGTCAGGCTGAAAATAATATAAAAGTAAATTAAAAATTAAACAAGTATGAAATTAATACTTACATTTTTCCATATCGCTTCGCATATTTGAAAAACTAAAGCCGGTAAACTTATTTTTTTTTTGTTTCGGAATATGAAATCAGCTGTATGTTAGAAAACGCGTCGCTCGTATTTATATATACATACACTATTCGGTATGAGATACATGAGATACATGAGATACCTAACAAATGTATCCCAATTTTTAAAATACCATAAATGCATTCCTACTAAATATATTTAAAAAAAAACAAATACCATACTAATGTATTTTCAATACATTAGTATATCAACCCGTTTTATTAAATCTATAAATTCAGATTTAACAATTCTTGTATGATGTAGTCTTACATCTTTTTCCATTTCTTTAAATTCTGTATTTTCAAAAAAGCGTCGTTCCCGTATAACAAGATCATTATAATCCTCGAAACACTCTTCACATACACGACTACGTTCTGTTTCGATATACGTAACCCATACACACAATACCCCACCTGTATAACCAAACGATTGGAAGAATAAATCATCCCTAAGGTTTTATAAAAATTACATCACACTTTATTTAATGTTTTTTAATTTACCTGTACAATACTGGATCCCTGAATAGGACACAGTGAATTCTGTGAGGTAATCTAAACTTAAATGTTTCCAATTCAATGCACAATAGATTTTCGTTATCAACACACTCTTCATGTTCACCCAATTTGTTTGGAAATTAGTCTAGATATATTTTTTATTAAAACGAAATGAGCCCGTCCCATGTCGTATAAATAGAGTAAATTTACGTGAGTATCACATCGATTTTTCGTGTAATAAATCGGTCCTTCCACCAAATATTTTTTTGACCTATAAACTAATTCATAGACATTAATGCTTATACCATTTAATTTTTCAATTTTAACTATATCTTTTAAATTAATTGGAAAATGAATACCTTGTAGGTTTAAAACCTGACTGTAATGTGGGTAGCTAGATATTTGCTCTGAATGTCTATTCGCAGGATGAAGGGCTGCCGTCAGACACCATGCCAAACACGCATCATCTTCATAATTTTTTATGTTGACACACGCATGTTTATTTGCAANAAGTAACATCAAAATAAAAACTCTAGAGCAATCTAAGCCAGTGTAAGTTTCAAATTTGTTAAAATCAACACCATTTATGTTTGAAACAATATAATAAGCAAAACTATAGGGAACGTGTTCCTCAATCTTTTCGGTAAACGATTTAGATGAATTGGGTTCACAATTATCTATAGGTTTCAAAATAGACTCAAAGTCTGCGTAAACAACAAACGGTACAATCTGGGTATTTTTGTAGTTGTTAAACTCTAATATGTTTTCGTATATATAATTTCCTAAAAAATTTGGTTTCCGTTTCAACTCTTGTGATGGTAAAATTGTTTTTATATAATTATAGTCATTTTTTTGATGATTAACTAATTTTTTATTATCTGAAAAAAATGTTAAACACCCATCACAAAGGTGTATAGCTTTTTGATGATTAGAAATTTGTTTGAAAATTAGTCTAGATATATTTTTTATTAAAACGAAATGAGCCCGTCCCATGTCGTATAAATAGAGTAAATTTACGTGAGTATCACATCGATTTTTCGTGTAATAAATCGGTCCTTCCACCAAATATTTTTTTGACCTATAAACTAATTCATAGACATTAATGCTTATACCACTAAATTTTTCAATTTTAACTATATCTTTTAAATTAATTGGAAAATGAATACCTTGTAGGTTTAAAACCTGACTGTAATGTGGGTAGCTAGATATTTGCTCTGAATGTCTATTCGCAGGATGAAGGGCTGCCGTCAGACACCATGCCAAACACGCATCATCTTCATAATTTTTTATGTTGACACACGCATGTTTATTTGCAATCTCTTCCGGTAGACGTATGTACGATGAACTAGGTATCGGTTGGAATTTATTTATGTTTAGTAAAAGATGAGAAATTGAGTGAAATGCC
Organism: Onthophagus taurus; assembly: GCF_000648695.1. Taxonomy (NCBI): domain Eukaryota; kingdom Metazoa; phylum Arthropoda; class Insecta; order Coleoptera; family Scarabaeidae; genus Onthophagus; species Onthophagus taurus. Next base: position 58,832 of record NW_019280878.1, read on the forward strand.
CAACCGGAACCACGTTCCTGGAACTCTTCCGCTTGAGTTATAATATCCCCCATCATCTCATCGTAAATCTCTTCCAAAATTGTAGCTGTTGTTATGATTTTAAATTTCGTATTAAAATTTTTTTCAGACACTACCTTATCTTCTTCTTCATCTTTCATATCTGCTTCATCATTATCAAATTTTATAAAATTAGATAGTAGTTCAATTTGTATTTTAACTGATCCACTTAATGTAATTTGGTTGTTAATAAGTGTAATGACCGTTTCTCGCAATCGTGTGAGATAGGAAGATATATCATCATCTGGTTGAACTTTACTAATTTTATAGCTGACAACCCGATTCTTAAAACATGATGCAATCTTTTCCACGCCATTCTCAATAGTTGTTGTATGATTTGTGCGAAGATGTGTTTGTAAAGTGAAAAGTGATGTAAAGGACTCACCACAAATCTTACACGCTCTCGATAAAGATGTTGATAAACGTTGAGCTGGTGTTGAAGAAGAAGTTGATGGTAGCGATAACGATGATAATTGTTCCATCTTAAGCCACGCTAAAGTTTTAACCCCGTCAGCTTTAATAAATCTTTTGGAATCGTTTGGTGAAAGAACTAATTTATTTTGAAGAACAGTAAATATGTGATGATTGACACTCTTAAATAATAATTGTTTTTTAAGTAAAACAGTTTTAGATGTTAAGCTATCGTAATAATGTTGGAAAGAAATTTTGTTTTTTACTACAGCTTTTTTTACACCTTTAGATTTTTTAGTAACCTGACCATCTAGAACCCGATTCGCGTACATTTTTGATCGTAAACCGATAAAATCAGTCATAATTTTACCAGCATTCTCATCCTTCATAAGACCTAATACAGCCTTATTTTGAAGAGGAATCTTAAATTGGTTATCAGGACTATAGTTTGATGTATCAAATCTATCTAAATTTAATTTAACATCCTGATAAACATCATCGGTGTTAATGAGTACGGTAAAGCTGTCAGTGTCCATGTAACACAAATTAATTTTATGGTTGTATGTTGGTTTTAAAAAGCTGTAGTAAAATTCGTACATTAATAATTTTGATAATTCTAGAACTGTAAAACCAATGTAAAGAGGTTTATCATAAACCACATTAAGCCTATCCATATGTATAGCCGAAAAATGGTTAGTAAAAATTTTAATACTTTTAAAATTTAATTTTGCGATTAAACTTCGAGCACCAAGTTTTGGTCGACCTCCTTTACCTTTACTACGCACATCATTCCA